>JAQPPZ010017253.1:6552500-6967172 GCA_028583015.1 Wollemia nobilis
TATTTCGCGACAATAAGCTATAGGAAGGTGACGAAGGTGGCAGAAGAGTTTGAGGCCGACAAAGTTAAATCAGGGCCGACGGATTTTAGGGTTTGAATCCGACATCTTTTAGGGTTTCATAGCCGATGTTCTTAGAGGTTGAAGTTGACATCATTTAGGGTTTTACAGCGGATCTGAAGCCGACATCTTTTAGGGTTTACGATCGATATTTTCTAGGGTTCACAGCCGACATTTCCTAGGGTTTGTCTATGAGATTTCGTCTATAAAAGGATGGTTACTTCGGTTGAAAAGTTGTGTAAGAGAGAGTGCGAGAGCGAGCAGAGTGCGTTGCGTTGAGATAATGTGCGAATGCGAATAGAGTGATTGCGCAAGTTTGGTCGTGTAGAGTGCAAAGTTGTAGTTCAAATCTGCATATCGTGATTGCATGGATGAAAAGTGCAATGTGTAGAGATGGAGTTCTAAGTTCAAAATATTAGTGTGCAAATAGCAGAAGTGCCGAACAGCCGATTGCAGCAAAGAGTGCAAAGAAGAATACAGAAGTGGTCGGATAGTGCGAATCGAGTTGCGCAGAAGCAGTAGAATGCAAAAAAACTGCAAACTGTAAGAAATGAGGTGAAAATTTTATTCTGTAATCTTTATTATTGTTTTCCAAGTTGTAGCTTGGCACAAGGGGTTGGTGCCTCTTTCCGAGTAGGTGCTTGGTAAAATAGGAGTTGGTGCTCCATTCGTTGAAGCGAGATAAAGTTAAGGGGTTGGTGCCCCTTCCGGTTGGTGCTTGGTAAAGGATTATGTAAAGTTGTAGCTTTGCATTGACTGGATTTGGATGGTAGTCCAAGCAGTCATTTTTGAGGAGTAGCCACATTGGTGAACCTCGCTAAATTGTCGTGTTATGTGTGATGCTTTCTTGATGCTTTTAGTATCTCTCTTATCTGCTTTAAACTATTGCTGGATTTAAAACTAATTGTTTTTAGAAGGTTTTAAAGAACACACTGATTCACCCCCCCTCTCAGTGTCATTGTGATTACAACAATTGGTATCAGAGCCAAGTACCTAAACAGGATTAAACAACTAAGGTGATCTTAGAAGTTACGTAATGGCAAGTGGTGAAGGTTTCTCCTCGAACAAAGCACCATTGTTTGATGGGACTAACTATGCTTTCTAGAAAATTAGAATGCAAACATATCTCAATGCTTTGGGTTTTGACATCTGGGGTGTAGTAGTTAATGGTTACAAAGCTCCTGCCACCGCTCCAACAGACACTGCTGGTAAAAAGGCATTTGAATATGATTCAAAAGCAAAAAATGCCATCATGTGTGGACTAGTGGACAGTGAGCTAGTCAAGGTCATAAATTGTGAATCAACAAAAGATATATGGGATAAACTAGAGAACATCCATGAAGGAGATGATAGGATTAAGGAGGCCAAGCTTCAAGCACATCGAGCTCAATACGAATCTTTAAATATGGATAATGATGAGAACATAGAGACCTTCATGCAAAGAGTCAATGGGATCACCAATTCAATTAGAGGTCTCGCAAAGAATTAACCGATGCTGCTATCATGAAAAAGGTATTAAGATTGCTCCCTCCTAGATTTGATTCTAAAGTCTCTGCCATAGAAGAAGCCAAAGATCTAAATAGTTTTAGTATGGATGAGATGCATGGTTCTTTGACTGCTTTTGAAATGAGAATAGGAAGGTCTAATCCCACAGACAGAGAAGCAGCTTTCAAAGCCCTAAAAGGCAAAAGCACAAAACAAGATTCTGAAGAAGAGGATGCTTCAGATGAAATGGAAGCAAATTTTGTCAGAAATCTGAGAAAAGGAAAAGGAAAATACAAAGGAAATCTACCTTTTAAATGTTTCAATTGTGGAGGCATTGGACACTTTGCTATCAAATGTCCTCTCCATGACAAGAACAAAGGTGAAGAAACTTGTTGTGGTTCATCCACAACACACCCCAGAAGTGGGGACCCACCTTTGTTTTTGCAAGTTTTAGGGAAGATCTCAAAGACCCAGATGCTAAAAATGAAGAAAAGAAGAAAAATGCCTAAGTGTTGAAAGGGTCGCAAAATCGTGACATGTCGCGATATCGCGACATGTCACGAAATCGTGACCTGTATCTCCATCACTATGAGTTGTCAAGAGGAAGCACAAGGTTGAAAGTGGTAGCGAATCACTACCACTTCGTGAAGTGGAGGCTCGAAGGAAAAGTGGTAGCGAATCGCTACCACTTCATGAAGCAGAGGCTCGAAAGAAAAAGTGGTAGCGAATCGCTACCACTTTGTGAAGTGGAGGCTCGAAGGAAAAGTGGTAGCGAATCACTACCACTTTGTGAAGCGGAGGCTCGGAACCAAATTGGTAGCGATATCGCTACCACTTTTTGAAAGGAATGCTCAAAACCAAAGTGGTAGCAATATCGCTACCACTTTTTGAAAGGAAGGCTCGGAACCAAAGTGGTAGCGATATTGCTACCACTTTTTGAAAAGAAGGCAAATCAAAGTCGGTAGCGATATCGCTACAACGAGCTACTGCGGGCGTACGGACCAAGAAAATGTCGCGATATCGTGACATGTCATGATTTCACGACATGTCGCGTTATCGCGGCTAGGAAACAGAAGAGGCCAAATGCAAATTTTGTCGAGATTTTTGCAGGAAGGCGTTACGAAAGGTGCAGGAGACGCAGGACACATGGTAGAAATGACAGAACCAGAGTAACATTTCATAACAACAGTTACTGGCCGCAGAGATCGAGTGTTACAATTGCACGCAAGGGTTAGAATACCAAAAGGCGGGAATTGAAGAGAAGGGTCCCGGGAGTCGAAACGAAGCGTCATGGAGCAGCCGAGAACGCGCGACAGAAAGGTTAAATAGCAAAAATGTAGATGGAGACAGGGGGCTGGAGACTGTAACAAAAAGCATTACTTATTGAAATAAAGGATTTTTCTTTGGTAACATGACTTTTGTGTGTAAAATCAAAAGGATATCGAAGCCAAAACTATTGTTTTACTGTCAATATTTTCGTTGCATCATTTTGTCTTGTATCTATTTCGTTTACGCCATGGGATGGGTTACGATAGGTGAATGGTAGAATGATGTAGTTATATTCGTTTCCTTAGAGTCTTGCATCTGATCTGATTAGATTGTGTTAGTACAGATCTGATCGGTTGGGTTGTTTTGGGGACTTCATCTCTTAACTTGGGATTTTGCAGGGAGGATATCGTGAACCATTTTAATATCCTTCATTATTTTCCAGCTGATTCAAAATAACAGTTTCTGTTTTATTCCTTGATATGCTTAATTTCATGTCAGAGACTAACACTGAAGTAACAAAACTATTGAATAGAGATAAAACGAACAGGTTAACATTAGAATAAATTGTGAATATTAGAACATCAAAAGGATTTTTTATTTTTATTTTTGATTCATCAAACAAGTCAAGATTATAAATTTCATTGAGAATAACAAAGGCCCCTTGTTAACAGCTATCTGCAGGATTTTGAGTTATTCTGGGATATATCAGCTGTATGTATTAAATTGAAATTCATTTTTATATACGTAAAAGTTGTTTCACGAAGAAGCTTGGAGAAATAATAAAAGGAAGGAAAATAAAATAAATTATTTCTTTGCAAGAAAGAGTCTTTTGTTCGAGACTCTAAGTTGCGTGTTATTATTTTTAATGTGACAAATTAACACTCAACAAAACTTAGCATCAAGAAAGAAGTGAATGGAGGAAGAAAACTAACTTCAAAAAAGGTAATTTCAAAAAGAAAAGCTTTATCTCCCGAAATGCAGAATCTTCAGAGGACAGTTCTAGTGAAGACTCTGAAGAAGGAACAGGTGAGACTCTCTTTATGGCGTTTGAAGTAGAAGAATCATAAGAGGTAGAAAACACACAAAAGAGAGAAGGAATGAACTACGAAGTATCTATTGAAATAGGTGAGGCTGAAGTTGATTTAGAAGGTGAGCTGGTTTCTGCTCTTATGGAATGGAAATCTGAGAAAAGAAAGAATAAAAAATTGTTAAGGAAGCTTGAGGATGCAAATGACATTATAGCCAGTCTAAAAACACAGACAGAAGAGTACAAGAAAATGTCCGAAGATCTTGAAGTACAGGTAACCATGAAGATAGATTATTGTTGCAAATTGGAAGAAGAAAATGTTAGTCTTCGAATATAGATACAAGAGCTAGATCAAAAAATTAGTTGTCATGTAAAACGTGATGAAAGTTCGATGAAGCTGGACAAAATCCTAAGCGATCAAAGACCCACAGGTATCAAATTCGGTCTGGGCTTTACTCAAGGAGAATCATCAAATGGACCAAAGGCAAGCAATGTTGAATGTGAAAAGAGTAAAGACAAGAAACAAGCTGTTGAAAGAAAAACAAATCAGGCAAAAGAAAGCAGTAATGCCAGTCCTGAAATAGGAACTGACAATGACGGTTTTACCAAGGTCACACATCAAAAAAAAAAAAGATCCAAGGCTCCTGCAACAACTTGGCAAAAATCATCTTTCAGGTTCAATCATTATTTCTATGGTTTCTATTTTAAATGTAATGGTTATGGGCATAAAATTGTGGACTCGCAAGTACAATATAGGTCCTAGAAGTTTCACTAGTAGAAATGCTTTTGCTCCTCTAATGAGTTATGCAAGAGAATGCTTTAATTGTCACAACTTTGGGCATATTGCTAGAAACTGTCGCAATATTTCTATTTCAAATCAATCTCAGAAAAGAAGAATTCAACCATATATGGCAAAACAAAATAGAATTTCTTCTGAAGGATATGTGCAAGATTCTGAAAAAGGGAAATCTAAGCTAGAACCCAACACCACAGCTTAAAACAGAATGGAAACAAAAAGAACAATCTCGAGAAAGAACAAGAATCTTTAATAGTGCAGACAGCTTTTAGAGCTCAGAATAAATGTGTACCGTGGATCCTTGATAGTGGGTGCTCAAGTCATATGATAGGTGATAAACAGAAATTTGAAAAACTACAGAAATATGAGGGTGGCTCTGTGAAGTTTGGAAATAATGATGGAGCCAAAATTATAGGAAAAGGGTCCGTCAAAATTAGTCTGTCAAAATTAGTGAAGGGAAAATCAAGTCAGAAGAATTTTTATTTGTGGATGGTTTGAAACATAACCTGTTAAGTGTTAGTCAAATCTGTGATAAAGGTCATGAAGTAGTCTTCAAGAAGCAGGGGTTGTGAAGTCAGAAAAATAAACAAGTGGGAAATTGATAGCAACTGGTTCAAGGACGTCTGGTAATATGTACACACTCTCAGAAACTTCAGAAGGTACGTGTTTTATTGGACAAGAAGAAGAGAAATGGTTGTGGCATAAGAGGCTTGGACACATAAGTTTTTATAATTTGGTGAAAATCAGCTCTAAACAAGCAGTAAGAGATATTCCAACCATTAAGAAACCTTTAAACAGTGTTTGTGCTTCATGTCAGAAGGGAAAGCAAACCAGAGTATCATTCAAAACAAAAGAGTACCACACTAGCAGGCCTTTAGAACTCAATCATATAGACTTATGTGGACCCATGAGGACTCAAAGCATAAACGACGACAAATACTTTATGCTATGTATCAATGATTATTCCTAAATGACATGGATATTCTTCCTAAAAGATAAAACAAAAGCTTTTGAAATGTTTAGAACCTTCAAACAAATAGTTGAGAATGAAATAGGAAAAAGGATTAAATGCTTGCGATCAGACAGAGGAGGAGAATTCATTTCGAATGAATTTACAGAATACTATGAAAAATATGGTATCAGGAGACAATATTTAGCAGCCAAAACTCCTCAGCAAAATGGTGTAGTAGAGAGGAAAAACAGAACTATACAGGAAATGGCACGCACCATGCTGGCAGAAAACAAAATAGCAGATAGATTCTGGAAAGAAGCAGTTCACACAACAGTATACATTCAAAACAGGTATATTTTAAGAACTCATGAATGCAAAACACCGTATGAGTTGTGGTTTGGTAGAAAAGCAACAACAAAACATCTCAAAGTATTTGGTCATAAGTGCTACATCAGAAAAACTGATGACAACCTCGAAAAGTTTGAAGATAGAGCAGATGAAGGAGTTTTTGTTGGTTATTCTCCACATAGCAAAGCTTACAAATGCTACAACAAGAGACTCAAGAAAATTGTGGACAGTGCAGATGTTAAATTCGATGAAGGGAGGAAACAAATAGTTAACTTTCAAGAAAACTATCCAATCTACGAAGAAGTCATTGAAGGAGATGAAGTGCATGGTACAGAAAATACGTCTACGACTGATGCAGATAACTTATCAGATGACTCAGAGGTACAAGAAAATAGAAAATTCAAAACAGGCAGCTGGCAGAAAAATCATCCTAGAGACCAAATAATTGGAGATCCCACAACTGGCATTCAGACAAGAAAGAAAGTAATAAGTAATTACTCTCTTTTATCCAGCATTGAGCCCAAAAACATAGATGAAGCAAGCAAAGATGACAGTTGGATGAAGGCAATAAATGAAGAGCTAGATCAGATTGAAAAGAACAGAACCTGGGAACTAGTACCTAGACCTGCAAATAAGAATGTAATAGGCACCAAATGGATATTTCGAAATAAATTAAATGAAGACGGTCAAGTCATTAGAAATAAAGCAAGACTAGTTTGCAAAGGCTATGCACAGGTCGAAGGCATTGATTTTGAAGAGACTTTCGCACCAGTGGCCAGACTAGAAGCCATTAGAATGTTTCTGGCACTAGCAGTTCACAAGAACTTCAGAGTTTATCAAATGGATGTAAAATCTACGTTTTTAAATGGGAAACTTGAAGAAGAGGTCTATATTGAACAACCAGATGGCTTTCAAATCAGTGAAGATCCTAACCTTGTCTGCAAATTAAAGAAAGCACTGTATGGATTAAAAAAAGCACCACGGGCATGGTATGCTAGGCTAGATAATTATCTCTCTCAATAGGGATTCAAGAAAGGTTTAGTGGACAGTAATCTGTATGTGAAAATAGAAGGTGGGCATCTCATTGTTCTTGTTGTCTATGTGGATGATATCATATTTGGCAGCAACAATGATGAATCGTGTAAAGACTTAGCAAACAACATGCAAAATGAATTTGAAATTTCAATGATTGGTGAACTGTCTTACTTTCTAGGGCTACAAGTTAATCAGAATGAGAAAGGTATATTCATTTCCCAAATCAAATATGTGAAAGAAATGCTAAAGAGGTTCACTATGGAGGACTATAAGCCAGTCAGCACTCCCATGACAACAGGCTGCAAGTTGAGTAAAGAAGACAAATCTCCACTTGTAGATCAAACCATGTATAGATCAATGATAGGAAGCTTACTATATTTAACTGCAACCAGACCTGATATTTTGTAGGCAGTTTGCATGGTAGCCAGATTTCAGGCCAGTCCCAAAGAGACTCATGTAACAACAGTCAAAAGGATTTTTCGGTATCTCAAAGGCACCATGGAGTATGGGTTGTGGTATCCAAAAGGCAAATATTTCACTCTTATATCATATTCAGATGCAGATTGGGCTGGATGTGTTGATGACAGAAAGAGTACCAATGGAGGAGCATTCTATTTGGGGGACAGATTGGTTGCATGGCACAGTAAGAAGCAAGAGTCAGTTTCTTTATCTACAGATGAGGCAGAATATATTGCAGCAGCAACATGTTGCACACAAGTCTTGTGGATGAAACAAACCTTGAAAGATCTAGGTATTAATTTTAGTGAACCAATATCAGTAAAGTGTGACAACACCAGTGCTATCAACATTTCTAAGAATCCAGTAATGCACTCACGAACAAAGCACATTGCTATAAGGTATCATTTCTTGAAAGAAAAAGTTGCAGAAGGAGAAGTTAAATTGGACTATGTCCCAACTACAGAAACAGTAGCAGATATTTTTACAAAACCTTTGCCCAAGGAAGTATTTGAGTATCTTCGAAGCAAATTAGGAGTAGTCACACTTCCTAAGAAGTGACTAGCTACAGGGATCACTTTCTCAGGGGGAGCATTTGCGTATTTGACTATTCTTTTGCTCATGATCATAATTTGTGCCAGTTGCAACAAATTGTGCCTGAGAAGTGTGAGGATGGACTCAGGGGGAGTCTGCAGCAGCCCTTTGGTATTATTGACAAAGGGGGAGAAGAGTTACAGGAATGTATACAGGTGTTGCCAACAATTCCAAAGGGGGAGATTGTTGAGCAAGGTGTTGCAAGAAGATTGTCATTGTTGTCAACACAGGCAGTTAGATCCAAGGATGCAGTGGGTAGACAGATCAGAAGTCATTCAGATGCAGAAGATAGAAAAAATTTGAAGAAAAAGACAAGTTAGAAAACTGTCGCGATATCGCGACATGTTTTCTGTCACGATTTCGCGACAAGTCGGAGGAGAGAGAAAGCGCAGCCAAAAATGTCGTGATTTCACGACGAAAGTGAGGAGAGAGAAGATGCAGCCGAAAATGTCATGATATCGCGACAAGTCGGAGGAGAGAGAAGGCACAATCGAAAATGTCACGATATCATGACAAGTCGGAGGAGAGAGAAGGCGCAATCAAAAATGTCACGATTTCGTGACAAGTCGGAGGAGAGAGAAGGCGCAATTGAAAATGTCATGATATCGCGACAAGTCGGAGGAGAGAGAAGGCGCAATCAAAAATGTCATGATTTCATGACAAGTCGGAAGAGAGAGAAGGCGCAAGGCAAACTGTCACGATTTCGTGACATGTTGGAGGCCAAGAAGCTAAGTCGAGAAACTGTAGCGATTTCGCTACATGTTGAATTTTCGCTGGTCGAAGCAGGAAGAAAGTGTTAAGTGAAAATGTTGTAGCGATTTCGCTACAAGTTGCAAAGGCACAACACAAAGGCGTAGCGATTTCACTATGGGTAAAAGTTGCACAAAGCAAAGGTGTAGCGATTTCGCTATGGGTAAAAGTTGCACAGAACTAAGGTGTAGCGATTTTGCTACGGGCAAAAGTTGCACAACACGAAGGTGTAGCGATTTCGCTACCAGACAAAAGTGCAGAACTTAAAGATGCAGCGATTATGTTCAAGTCAAAATTTCATGGGAAAAAGCAAGTTGGAAGCACAAGGCAAAGTTGTAGCGATTTCGCTACTGCATGAAGCTCAAAATGTACGAAAGCCGAAAGCGTCGCGATTTCGCGACAAAGATGAGGATGACGTCAGTGAAAGCTGAAAGTGTCACGATTTCGCGACAGGTTGCAAGAAAAGCCGCTAGAAGCCGAAAGCATCGTGATTTCATGACAAGAATGAGGATGACGTCAGCAAAAGCTAAAAGTGTCATGATTTCACGACAGGATGCAAGAAAAGCTGTTGGAAGCCGAAAGCGTCACGATTTCACGACAAGAATGAGGATGACGTCAGCAACTGATCAAAGTGTCATGATTTCGTGACAAGAATGGAAGTGAAGCGTTCGAAGGCCAAAAGGGTCACGATTTCGCGACGACAAGGTCAAGAAGGCGTACGGCCACAAAAAGTGTCGCGATATCACGACGTGTTGCTATTTCGCGACAATAAGCTACAGGAAGGTGACGAAGGTGGCAGAAGAGTTTGAGGTCGACAAAGTTAAATCAGGGCCGACGGATTTTAGGGTTTGAAGCCGACATCTTTTAGGGTTTCACAGCCAATGTTCTTAGAGGTTGAAGCTGACATCATTTAGGGTTTTACAGCGGATCTGAAGCCGACATCTTTTAGGGTTTCATAGTGGATGCTCTTAGAGGTTGAAGCCGTCATCTTCTAGGGTTTACGGTCGACATTTTCTAGGGTTCACAGTCGACGTTTCCTAGGGTTTGTCTCTGAGATTTTGTCTATAAAAGGATGGTTACTTCGGTTGAAAATATGTGGAAGATAGAGTGCGAGAGCGAGCAGAGTGCGTTGCGTTGAGATAATGTGCGAATGCGAATAGAGTGATTGCGCAAGTTCGGCCGTGTAGAGTGCAAAGTTGTAGTTCGAATCTGCATATCGTGATTGCATGGATGAAAAGTGCAATGTGTAGAGATGGAGTTCTAAGTTCAAAATATTAGTGCATGAATAGCAGAAGTGTCGAATAGCCGATTGCAGCAGAGAGTGAAAAGAAGAATACAGAAGCGGTCGGATAGTGCGAATCGAGTTGCACAGAAGTAGCAGAATGCAAAAAAACGATAGACTATAAGAAATGAGGTGAAAGTTTTATTCTGTAATATTTATTATTTTTTTCCAAGTTGTAGCTTGGCATAAGGGGTTGGTGCCTCTTTCTAGTAGGTGCTGGTAAAATAGGAGTTGGTGCTCCATTCTGTTGAAGCAGATAAAGTTAAGGGGTTGGTGCTCCTTCTAGTTGGTGCTGGTAAAGGATTATGTAAATATGTAGCTTTGCATTGATTGGATTTGGATGGTAGTCCAAGCAGTCATTTTTGAGGAGTAGCCACATTGGTGAACCTCGTTAAATTGCCGTGTTATGTGTGATGCTTTCTTGATGCTTTTAGTATCTCTCTTATCTGCTTTAAACTGCTGCTGGATTTAAAACTAATTGTTTTTAGAAGGTTTTAAAGAACACACTGATTCACCCCCCCTCTCAGTGTCATTGTGATTACAACAACATCTACATTTAAATGCAATGGTTTGGACGGATCGGTTGTATTATGGAGTGCATTGGTCAAATCAATGGAGATCATGTTGATGAAATAGATCATGTCTCCAGGACCACATGCAAGTGACTCATCATTATCAAACCATTCCTGAGATGTGGTTCTGGGGGTGTGGGGATCTCTGAATCTGATCTATGAATAGACTGTTATATGGGATCACTGGGTTCAAGGAGCTCCATGTACGTTGATAGATTAGGAAACACCATATGATACATCAAATTAAGATTCATTGGTCTCCCTCTGAGACAAGGATGGAGATTTATCTCTCTGCGCATATCCTCAGCTGTATACAGTGCATTGTGATAATGTAAGGAGGTCCTAAGTAGGCTCTCTCTGTCTCATATTCTTCATCGCTATCATAATACAAGCCCTCATTTTATCCCACTGGAATGGGACATTCTAGAAAATGTGACCCCATATAGGCTATATCCTAATCACTATCATCACTATCTGATAAAATTGGGTATAATCACCATAA
The DNA here is from genome assembly GCA_028583015.1 of Wollemia nobilis. Lineage (NCBI taxonomy): Eukaryota > Viridiplantae > Streptophyta > Pinopsida > Araucariales > Araucariaceae > Wollemia > Wollemia nobilis. Next base: position 6,563,626 of record JAQPPZ010017253.1, read on the forward strand.
ATACGATACTATAAAATAGACCGACTCAGCCTCATCCTCTGACTGATCGTCAAGTGAAGACTCACTATCCACCAAGATATCCTCGTGATATGTCTTGGGTGGTGCTATGGTGATGTAAGACACCATCCGGTTATCTTTTCAAAAAGTGGAAGAAACAGGGTGATAAGGATTGAAATCTGCTTCACCCCCAAAACTAAGGTATAGGTGGTCTAAAGATGCTATAAGCAAATCATCCTATCCTCGTATTTGCAACCTTAGATCGAGCCTATTAGTTGCCAACTGATAATGTGGCTCAAGCGAAGTCCTATGTCCTTGCTTAAAAATACCAAGGCCATACCCATACCAATGATATAATTCAAAAATGTGCATGGAATATTCAAGGTTGGATAGGTAACGAACATTCACTATGAATGGTTCATCATAATATTCATCCATAGGTGTTCGAGTAGGAAGTTGATCTAGCCCAGCGTAGATGAAGTTCATTTGATTGGGTGGCTCTACCAATGGCACTACTGATCCAACCAAAAAATGATGAGCATGGGGTCGACCCATCTCTTGTGCAGTCTCTAAGATTGGTCCAAAGGTGACATTCTACATAATATATTCACCTAACCCTGTGTTGGCTAGATGAACAGTCACCCATGGCGTGGATGACTCTGCTGACGATGCATGCAAGGTAGGCTGAGGTACCTCCTCAGCTTTGTCTTGGGCTTCTTCCACTTACATGGGAGTGGGAGCCTCATTGGCTACTAGTTCGGGCACCTACTTCTTTTTCTTTTCACCCATTTTCACCTTTAGCTTCCTTTCATCCCAAAGCATTGCTGATTCATTTGGTTTCAAAGAATTTGTTGTAGTGTACTCGGATCTGTGTGATACAGATGTTGAGGGTTGAGCATGCACTTTTTACATACCTCTTGGATTATTAACTGGTGACACTAGTTGGATGTCCAGGTGCATTTATGGGAGTATGAAACCCTCAAGAAAATTAGCTAGGTTCATGAATTTGAAGGACTCTTCATCTGACGACACCATGTGAACCAGTCCCTCATGAATGTATTTCATACATTGATGTAGTATGGAGGGAACACAACGTATTTCTTGAATCCAAGGTCTCCCAAGAAGGATGTTATATTGCACGACACCTTCGATCATGTGACACATCACGGGGATGGCCTTTAGGCCCACCTGAATAGGTAGGATGATTGTGCCAATCGTCGAGCATAGCGTGTCATTAAACGCTCTCAATGTGAATATGGTGGGTACAATATGTGACTTGGGCAACTTTAAATGACTCAATGCCTTGGTCATTATAATATTTATCGACAAAATAGTATCGATCAAGACCCTCTTGAATGGCATGTGATTAACACATGTGATGATATGTAACGGTAGGTCAACCGTATCCATGAGAACTATCCTAATTTCATGATCGTAGAATTGGATCATAGGTTCCTGGAACTATTGTACATGTCCCTCAAAATTAGTGAATGCTTGAGCATCCCAACACTGCACCTTAATGGACCTCAGAATGTCCATGAAAGTCTCCCTGTTCCTAGGGGACTACTATATCAGCTCATAAATAGACAACTTCATAGGAGTTATTTATAGGTTTTGAACCAACCTTCTTCGTATGGTCACCACTAGTCTAGTTGGTGGGCCTAGAATATTCAGAACTGGCTGCTGATTCGACGTAGCTTGTATCCTGATGGGAGTACAAGGTTGATTTGGTTGCTCATACCTCCCATTTCTAGTAACAACATTAACCATACCTACAAACCCCTGGGTAGGTGGTGCGATGCGCACTTGGTTGACGTGACCAACATTGTTGCACGGTGCCTCATGGTTTGGAAATGTGTTTTTATAAATCCCCATGTTTTGGTTGTCGGGTGCCTACGGATTATTAGGCACCATAAGCTCACCTTTATCGATCATGTTTTGCACTATATGTTTGAAGGACCAACACACTTCGATGTTGTGGCCCTTTGCACGATGGAAGATGCAAAATAGATCATCCTGATACCCCTTTGACTTGGGTTGGTTAGGATCGACTAGCTTAATCTCGGGTAACCTGATTGCCTTAGCCTTGCACAATTGATGGAATATTGATGTCAAAAATTCTATCAAAGGTGTGAACTGGCGAGGTGGGTGTTGTTCCTTATTTTTTCCCTTGTAATTATTCTTGCGCTACTCATATTGTGCAGGAGGAGGTTGGACTTGATAGGTCTACTTTTTTTTCCTTTTATCATCTCTTTTAAGGTTTAACACCACTTTATTGACATGGGCCTACTTGCCCTGATGTTTTTTGGAGCTCTTCTTGTGCCCCTCCTTCCTATTTTTGAGCTTCAAGTTTCCCTCTTGCAACATGATATCCTCAATTACTTTGGCTTGTGCCAAAGCTTCCTCGAATGTCTGGTACTACTGCAGTTGCAATAATAACGAGATGTGCTTGGCATAACTCTTCATAAACATCTGGGTTAGTTTTTTAGAAGTAATAGGGAATGGTAACTTTACCATCAATCTCCTCCATCTCTTTTCCTATTCTAGGATTGGCTCATCATCGCACTGAGCTAGCACAACCAAATCAAAAAGGTTAGTTAGTTTCTTGACACCAAAAGAAAAGTGTTCAAGAAAGACATCAGCTCGTTGCTCAAAATTGGTGATATTGTACCTTTTTAGTTGATTAAACCACTCTTGAGTTAGGCCTAAGAGGGTTGTGATGAATGTAGACAAAAGCAAGGCATCGTTGCTTGCAATATGGAATCACATGTCCAAACATATTATGACATGCTCTTGCGCGTCTTCGTCACCTTTGAATTTATATATCTTGAGCATGTCAAAATGCTCAAGATATGTTGGAGTAGACATCAAGGGGTCCAAAGGCTCATTATGAATATTTCTCAATGTTAGCTTTTGAAAAGGCATACCTTACCTCTCGATTGCTTTCACTTTCTCTGCTAAGGCCTTATAGGCCTGCAAGGATAGAAATTCCTCCCTAAGCTGACGTGGGGGCGGTCTTGGAGGTACATTCTTCCTCTGTCAAGGTGGAGGACATTGATCTTCCTCCTCCTCAACTTGGGAGCTTTTGGGATATCCATGATCGGCTCCATCTCCCTCTTCTTCCTCATATTATCTTTGCCTCTGATATTCGAATGGTGGTGGTCATTCTCTTTGTTGGGCACTAACATGAGTGTGAGCGTCTTTGCACTCCTAATGCACATCGGCTTATGAAAAACCCTTCTATGAGTGTGCTCTCTGTGTTCAATGTGAGTGAATAAACCAGCCCTGGCTAGCATATCCTCTTGTTCTACACACTCTTTTTGGATGAATATGTGTTCCTCACGCATATGCTACTCATATAATATTTTTCTAATGAGCCTTTGCACCTAAATATTCTCATCTTCAATGCGCTGCCTCTCTGCATGGGCATACTCCAATTGATATTGGAGGAGTTGTTATATCTGCTCGGATACAATTCTATGTGATCTATCAATGTGATCGACCGTAAGAGGCCTTTGGTATGTGTGCTCCATGTGAGCGACCTTATGGGTTCTATACCCATCTAATGGATTTTTTATACTTTTGCCTTGTCCATGAATATGACATTGGCATCATGCTGAGTCATGTGTTGTGTGCCACCATGCATGGATGGTGGATGCGAACCATGAGGGTTCTTAGAAGTCTCCCCATGTTCTCTTGTAGTCCTAACAGTGCTCCTACTACCCTCACTCAAGACACGAGTGGGCAAAGTTGAATGCTTGTAGCCTAACTGCTCGAAGATGCTACCTAAACCATCCAACTGTCTGGATCACCAATGCTCATGTGGTGGTGTACCATTGGCTCCCACCTTCGACATGTCGATAGTGATATTGCGAGGTTAACTACGCATGGGAGTGTGAATAGGCCTATGCTCAGAAGTGGGCCTATCTACATACCCTTGAATGGGTTGATATCGATCTCTTCTATACTCTGAAGTTGGAGGTATGGAACCTCCTATAGACCTAGTACATAGGGGTACCAACTTGGCCCCCTGTATGACATACTCATCGGTCGATCCTATGGATGCATGTGCACTATGATCTCGGTAATGGCCTCCGAGTGGAGTACCCTCATGCTAAGAGGCTCCATGCTCTATCCTATGTCTAGAAGAGTGTACAAAAGCTCCTCTATCGGGGGTATGCTCAATGGTGTCCCCTCGTATCGAATTGTCTCCTCTGATGCTCATCGAACGACGTTCAGGAAGCGCATGTGGACGAGGGTTTGACACATTTTATTGTGAATCTAGTGGGGCTTGGTCAATGGCATCAAGCTTAAGCCTTTGCTGACCTCCCCGTGTCTCCACCATGGTGTACCTAGTGTCTAGATTTATCTTTTATTATGCAAACAAGGTATACAATGGTGATTATCTTGAATTAAATTTCAAAATGTGAGCCCTAAATGTTTGATGTTATTTCATGATTTGTTGTATCAGTATTAGAAACTCTTACTGTGTTTGAAAGCTTATTGGATGATAATCTTAGTTTAATTGGCTTTCACATGTATACTCGTAGCTCGACAACCTGGCTATGAACTCTAGACCGCGTAATCCAACCTATAATGTGTGGTAATGAAGCCCACACATGGTCAGGGAGCACAGGTCCTCCCATATCCTCACCCGTTTTCACCTAGTCAACGTCATACCCTCCGAAGAGGAGTATATGCAAATTTTCTAGGCTACGAAAGGTTCTCAAATCCGGTATTGGTCTAGAACATAAGGTACATGGGATTTGGACCAACAGATGGAAATCACCTCCACCGTCATTGAAACCCTACTAGTGGTTGGATGTCACTTCCAACTCACTAGCATTTAATTGAAACATGGTGTGTGTGGTTCATTTTAATTGTTGCATGAAAATAAAATGCATCATATAACATTCATGCTCATTTCCTACATGGTATGCAATGAAAGAACTTCTCAAATTCAGAAAATGCAAGCTACATACTACATGCTCTTTTCAAAAATGCACTTTATGATATAAATGGCCACTAATTGGGCCTTAGACATGCAAACCAACACATAATTTAATCTAGCATGCTATATCCTAGGGCGGAATACACTCAGAGGTCTGATGTTCCTAGCAGTGCCTATCTAAAACGTAAAAAGAATTGAAATCCTAGGACCTAATCCATTTTCCTTTTCTTTTGTGTCCTAATTAAATCTCCTTTTCATGCAAACTGGAAAAACACAGGCAGTAAAAATAGAAACAAGGGTTAAAAATGGGACCTACCTCTGATCCTCATATGATAAATCTTTGAATCCCTACTATCTATTGTGTCTGCTATAAACGGTAGCTCTGTTGCACGGTTGCTACTGTAGACCGTGTCTTGAAGCTGTGGGTCAACAATGATACCACAACTGTCAACCATGGTTTGCACCTGATATCCAAAAACACAAAAACGGTTAAAAATCAGAGGCTAAAAATGCGGAGTTCCACCGTGATCGCCTTCTGTGACCACAAAAATGGCCTCACACCTATGCTTCCTACTGCGTAAAATGAAATAAGAGAAACAAAGTAGATGCATGCGAAATTGACAACAAATGGGAAGAAGAAAAACACTTTTATTCCATTATAAAGAAGCCAATTTCGGTTACAATTACGTCCCTCTTAGGGATACCATTTTGATACTCTTATTACAGTAGGAAAAATCAAATGTTCCCTCTCAAGGGTAAATGTGAGTTTTAGGCCCTTCGAGGTGACACGAACTGCTCTAGGGTGGAGTTGACCCTCTTCTCCGTGTTGAGGAAGGAATTGGATGGTTGAATCTCCTTTGAATCTGCTTTCCTATGGTCAATAAAAAAATATAAAAGCATTAAAAGCATAGGTAGCCTCTCATGATGAGGCCCTTTAAGGAATATGAACATAAATATGCCATAACACTAATAAAATCAAGAAAACAAATAAAGCATGTTAAGCCTATGCAATACTTGAAAAGATTAATTGAAACATATAACTAGAAAGTACAACTATCTATCTAGTGGATTGATTGCATGAAATGAAGCATGATAACATGAAAATGAGCTAATTATGTCCTATTTGTCATAATGAAATAAGCTTGATGAAAACCCTAATTCTATCATTCAAAGTCTCTAAAATGCTAAATAAACCACTAAGATGCTTAATATGACCTAATGAAATATAATGCAAAAAGAATAGTAAGGAGATATTTCATCGATTGCAAACCATGGCTCAAATGAGTGGTCTACACTATACACCGTGGTTGTCAGCCGTGGCGAGCAACAAAGTAGTTTTGCCCTCCAAATCCAAGGTTGTGGGCTTGATCCTCCTTGTCAAATTGATGATCAAGGGTTGCCTTGATGTCCTCTGACTGGTTTGGTGGTTGAATTGCATAATTGGGCCTCTATTTGCCCAAATTTGTGTTTCTTGGTGTTCTAGCTCCTTAGGGCATCCATGGCATAAATTGACATGATGCTAGATGAATTGGAAAATGAATGGCAACAAAACTCTCTCAATACACTCAGGTGAGTCTACAATCCGATAGGGCTTCACTACTTTAATCTCCAATGCACACTTGATATCTTTGCCCTAATTTTAAGGGGTACTTATAGGATTACCCAAGGGCTAAGGGTGGCTTCATGGAGAAGCCAAGATCAAGAAGAGGTGGTTGGGACAGTTGGATTGGAAGCCTTTGGAATCTTTCATCCTTCAACTACCTTCTTCTAGAATAAATGGTCGTTCAAATTGATTTGGCTTGGATGAAGGCCAATTGAACTTTAGTTCTAAATCATGGGTGATAGCTACAACCTAGACTATGAACCACGAGTGTCAGTAGTGGTTAAGACTATAGACCGCAGGTCTCAACAGCGGTTTGAGCTGATTAGACCGAGGAGCCCAAATTGAGTGGTTAAAACCACTGCTCTATCTTGGAATCTATCCAAGATCTTCCATATGGTCTTGTAGCATGTCCCATATAATTAGTCACCATCGACATGATGTGTTTTAGGTGTCTACACATGTTGAAATTTACAATATTTTCCAAAAATAAACAAAAGCAAACCAACCACTCAAATCTTGTATAGAAGCAAAAAGGACCAAAAAGTGAAATATGATGGGCATCCATAGGAACCATAAATGATTACTATATCCATAGATAATATCACACAACACTTTGATAAAAAAATGAGAAATGTGATGGGGGTGTTTATAGCAATACCAAAACCCCCATTACATCACAACATTTAACCTAAGCTAACATAACAAGAGGGGTCTAGGTTAATTACAAGTCATAGATAGGTTTTACCTATTAAAGGTTAACCATGGCTCATAGGGCTTAATAAAATATTACAAAATAATTAATACATTGTACAATGAAATTTCCTTAGGACTATCCAATACATCTCATAATGTTAGCTCTTGGCTATGAATTAGATTATAATTTCAACATTAAGGAAACTCTACTTGATCATGATTCACATTGGTACAATTATGAAGGATTGAGGAAAAACAACAAAAATCAACTAGGATAGGAGGGGGTAAAATGGCTAAGGGATCAAAATAAAATCATTTTTTTAGATGATGTTTATTAGGATATCTAAGCCCTTGATTGCACTATGAAATTTTATGGCATAGGCAAGGTTGACACACAATGTAGATAGAGTGAGACCACTTCCCATAAGAGGAGGGTAGTTCTAGGTAAGAAACTTGAAAACCTACACTTTTCTAATTTTTGGTCTCAAAAAACATGCTCAAAGATAAGGGTAGTGCTTTTATACCAATGCTAACACTAGTTGGTGGCACTTTCACATATTTATGGTATTTTTTTATCATTTGGTAGTGTTAATGTCATTCCAACAACTTTTGCCACCTAGTGGCACTGTTGCTTGGATTTGTGTTGATGATTTTACAAGTTTCAAGGAGACTAAAAATGTTTTATTTGGATAATGTAAAAGAGATTGCAAACCCTAGATAAATAGGAGAGGATATTACATGCTTTGGACACCATTATTTATATATTAGGTATTACATACCATGCACTTTTGGTGTTAGTAGGGATGTACCATGTGGACCTAATGTTAAAAGTAGGGTTTGATACGATATTGCTAACCACCCTATTATATCGATGATATTCAAAGATAAATATCTTTTAGCTACAATGTGGAGAGATGACCATCACACTAGAGCATGCATGGCACATTTTAAGGATGCCAACTAGATCATTGGTGTATATGCTCTAGGATAAGAGGTTGAGCCGAGAGAGGATTACTAAGGATATGCATTCCTAATTATGATGTATGGCATTGACATCAATGCCGCCTATATTTGGGGTCATCTAGATAACTGAAGAACTTTTCTATATGTTTTGGTGTCTAAGGTGTTGATCAAGAACACTTGTAAGAAACTGATGTATCAAGGCTAGGATTAGGTAATTACCAATATGCTAGAGCAACTAATAATTTTAACCTAGAGATCCATAATTTTGGTGAGGTTGTATCACTCATTACACCTGGTGGTCTACAACAAAGGTAGGGGTTATTATGTTGCACTCTACTCTAGGTCTAGGTATGGGAGCACATTGGTGTGCTATGGTCTTTGATATTTCTAAGATAAGTGGTGGACTCAAAGGCACCGATAATGTATCATTGGTACCATCATATAGAGGTAGGATGGGGGAGAACTCACAAAGGTATTTTGTGGAGACCTTGACAATTAAAAAATGACCTAAGTTGGGAGTAAGTTACTTGGAGTTCCTATAGATAGCACTCAGGTTGGGTGAAGGATGCCTACCAGCTGGCTCAAGTTAGGAAAGTTAGGTGGTTGGTCAAACCATGGGTAAAACATGAGCTTTTCTATTTTGATAGGTTTATTTAAAAGTTTGAAATCCAATGTGTGATTCCAAAGAGACTAGTATGGTACTAGAGGTTTAAATGAGAATGGGGGTTTGGGCCCTAACCAAACCATGTTACTTTTCCAAATACTAATATATATATGATCCAACAATTCCAGACCCAATGAGTAATTATCCTAGAGTCAATATTAGCTATTAATGATGGTATCAAACCACCAAAATTCTTAGGGTAACTATAGCTACCCTAAGGATAAGTGAACATGTGTGACCAAGGAGGTAATCGAGGTGATCATAGTGGGTGGTCCTACCATTGTTGAGGTGATATCATGAGTACCATCAAATAAGGTGGATGGTATGACAATAAAAGTAGGAGTATCTATTATACCAATAATCATGGTAGAGAAAGTAGATCCTTATAGGTTACCTTCATATGTTGTAGAGGCAGAGATCGATGCACTAGCTTAGTAGGTGGTCACTCTTTAAACTATATTGGAAACAACACAATAAAAGATGGATTTAGCTTAGGTATAGGTAGTCATTAAAATGGAAAAAACATGATAATATTATACACTAAACCTTAATAATGTAGTAGACTATCTTAACTCTAACTATAAAGAGGGATCGTGTTGTTGCAAAGACCCTAGTGGTAGGTGGGTTGGCAATAGTTAGCTAGTTTAGGCCCTCCTACACTAGATGAATACCATGTAGCAATGACATTAAGTAGAGTTGGCATGGATGTAAGTAGCGATGACATTAGAGGTGAAGTAGTCCACCTACTATAAGACCACCTATCATGCAACAATGCTAGTAGATCATCAACTACGTTTATAGATCGGGTTATGGAATAGGACAACATGGATGCATTCATGGTTTATGAATTGATAGTCATAATGATATATGAGGATGTGACTACTTCCTGGAGGAGGAAAATGAACACCTAACATTGGGTATTAGAACAAGCTTTCCATACAAGTGCTAATTTTAAGTGTTGGTGCTTGTATTACAAAGACAATAATATATGATGATGCACATACACATTTGAGATGTATATATACCAACATTTATTATTACTTATGTCAAACTTATATGATGACTGATTTTTATTTGTGATGGTGCATGATTACTTTTAATTGTAATGTTAATTTATGTTTGATGTGATGACTTGGTGATGTCATGCTTGATGATTATAACGATGATGTTATAGATTTAGCTAATTAAAATACACAAATTGTGGTGATTAGATTTAGACAACCGCTTTAGATTTTGGGTATAAAGATAAGATAATGTAGATAAATGTGTGATTGAGATTGTAAAATGATGTGCCCAAGGGAACTTTTGATAGTGCCATAAAGCATTGCTATAGTACAAGATATGACACAAATAAAGCTTTGTCTAGCAGGACTTTAGATAATATTGTAAGGCATTACTATAAGACAAGCTATGATGTAGATAAATGCTTTGGCATTTGCTATAATGATACAAATAAAATATTTTTCCAAGGAGACTAGATATTTTTATGAGGTATTTTCTATGTTACAAGCTATGATATAGATAAGTGCTTTGCCTAGGGATACTATAGATAATGTTGAGGTATTGCTATGATACAAGATATGATACAAATAAATGCTTTGCCCAGGGTAACTTTAGAAAAAGCCAATAGGTATTGCTATGATATGAGATCTAATACATATAAAAGTTTTGCCTAGGAGGACTTTAGATAATGCCATGAGGTATTACTATGATATGAAATATGTATAAAAGTTTTGGTGACCTTAAGAAAATTCCAAATGAGTATGTTATGATTTATTTGAAAACTGTAATAGATTTTCCTAAGAATTTTTTTTTTATGAGGGTTGTACAAAGTGTTTTTATGATATTTTAATTTGTACTAACTATTGAATTGACATATACATACCTAATATTTATTTCATTTGTATTTGAAAAATCAATATAGATAATAGTAATAGTAATATAGCTAATATTTATGTTCAAGTTTTTATTTGTATTATTTACTTTATCATACTTAATTTGATTCTAGAAAGTTAATACCAATAGATGTTAAAATCAAATATTACTAATAATTTTATACTTGAAAAATTAATATAGATAATACTAATAATATAATTTTTTTTAATGGAGAACAAGGAATTGTACTCAGGACCCCACCCTTGATAAATCATAATTCTCTCCTTTAGAGGTTGAGAGTTTATAAATATATTCAATTCTCATCTAAGTTGAGTTGCTATAGCTATATACCTACATCATTTTTCATAAAAACTTTGAATTCTTGATTTTTATTTTTTGAACTTCTTTAATTTTTGTGTGAAAACAAATATTCCAAAATTCAGCATCCTTCTTCTTGATATTTTCTTACAGTGGCCTTCACAATACTAAAACTCCACCTCTATTATCTATGCATTGTATCTTAGTAGAGTAATATTTCCAAAGCTTCATGCTATCATAGTTTGTTTCACCATATTTAGATTACCAGTTTTCTTATTGAAGCATAAGTGCAACCACAAGAATTATAATAAATAGTTTATATTGAAACACATTAATGCTATAAAATACAACAAATAGTACCAATAGAAAAAATTAAGTAAACCTTAACCATTATTTAATTCAGGCAATCAACATTAAATTTTTAGCTTCAACTAAACTTACTACTTTTTCTAACTAGGATAAAGAGGATTTAACTTCATAGTCGTCAATTAAAACCCCTCTACTGGTTATCTTGTCTACATATTTTTTTCCTTCCCTTAACATATGTGTAAACTTTATTTCTTCAAAATATATAACAAGATCTTGTATTTCCACAATTATCTCTTCTATGTTCCATGGAGCCTTTGCTTTCCTCAAAATTGTAATTATAATTATTTGTGGATAACCTTCCATCCACACTCTATCCATTTTATTTGTCTGCATATTTTTAACCATTCCAAAGCTTCCCAATATTCAACTTCATTATTTATCTTAAATCCACTATAATGAGACAAAATTTATCCCCTGTTATTTCTAATTATTCCTCCTCCTATCGGTCATATATTTTCTTTAGATGCTCCATCAAAATTAAATTTGACCAACTCAACTTTTTATGGTTTTCACTTTATATTATTTTCCTTCTTTTTGTTTCTCCTGTATCCAACATCAAAATTTCATTTTATGACTTGACTCTATCTATCAAGGCTCTCTACTTCAAGATTAGTAATTGGATGAGTTGATAGGTTGGTTTAGACTCCTCTATGGCTAAATAAATATTTCTTTTCTTTACCTCTAGAATACTTTATTTTCTTTTAAATATTCTTCTATTCCTTTGTAGTCATACAATCCAAAGTATTGTATCTTTTGATATATCCTAGATTATCTATTAAGCCTCACTTTTAAAATTGATTTACCATTGCTTTAACCATTCTTCAATTTTACCATTCATCACCATGCAATCATAAAATATATTAAGAATCCATTGCAATAGTTTCTAGACTATTGAGCAGTGTCCTAAGATATGGTCTATACTCTCTTTCTTTTTACATTGAACACATTGCGAGGGGCCATGAAAACCCCTTTTCAGAAAGTTATCCCAGGATAAAAAATTTCTATGACCTACTAGCCATATAAACATTTTAACTTTAGGAATTTTTGGGCTATCCCAAATATCTCTCCATATTCTTGTAGTATTCTTGTTTTTTTGGTGCTATACATTATATTCACTTCTTAATGTGTATTCTGCCAAGCTATTTAGCTTCTAAATCAGCTTAACCTCATCTCCCCTCTAAATAATCATTATTGTTATATTTATGCTCAATTGCCTCCTAGCATCAATGTCTTGTATACTTGTAAAATATTCTTCTTTCCAATTGTAAATTCCTTTGTGATACTTGTACATAATATTTGAAACCCTATCACCATATTTATATTCAAGTAATCTTGTCCATGGACCGAGATTGAGTGGTTTTTTATCACAACAATTATCCATCTAAATAAAAAAAATTATCTAGCTCCCACCACCCATATTTGAACTTTAAACACTAGATCAATTAATTTTTTAAAATTGTTTCATAGTGTAGAACCATCTGGTAGTGAGAAGATATATATTAATATTGAGTCCTTAGACTCAATGTACTTGGAATAATTCTTGCCTATTCTATTTTACTCTCTTTGTACAGTCTCCAAATGATATTTCCCCTTAGAGCTAAGTTTGTATCCATAAAAACTCTTAAACCAAAACCTCCCCTAGTTTATCATCACACACCTTGCTTCATTTTATCAAAGGAAAATTTCTTTTATCATGTAATCCTAACCACAAAAATGATCACATAATATAGATTAAACTTTTTCTATCGATATTGGAATAGGATACAAGGATATATAATATGTTGGAATGACATGAAAGACTAATTTAATTAGATACACTCTTCTTGGTAGTGATAACCATCTAGCTTTCCATGCTAGTAGTTTATTCTAAACTTTACTTATAACTAGATTTCATAATTATATTCTCATTCTCCCCTCAAATAAGGGCATCCCTAGATAAGTTGCTATAAGTAACTTGCATATCCTTGCTTTGATTCTAGTTGGAGTGTTTAAGAAGTAAATTTTAGATTTTTTTCTATTAAAATTCTGCCCTAACGCTCTTTCATATTCCTTTAATAAGTTATTCAAATCTCTAGCCTTGTTTATCCTTACCCTCTCAAAAAGAGTTGTATCATCTATAAATTGTTAATGGGTGATGTTGTTGATGTTATTACTAGCCTTAAGTCCACTTATTAGCCCATGTTTTTTAGCCTTCTTCAAGTTCCTACCCAATACCTCTACCATAATAATGAATAGATATGGTGATAGATCTCTCTTAAATTTAAATGATTATGTTACTCACCCATTTACTAATATTGAATATGATATTGTAGAGACACAAAATTTAAACCATCTAACCCATTTCTTCCCAAATCTAAAATTTTCAAAAAATCTAAAAAGAAATTCCCATTTAACCCTATTATTGGATTTACTTATATCAAGTTTTAATATCATTGCTCTCTTTTCTTGAAGCTATTGAATGCATAACTTCATTAGCTACTATGATCTTGTTTTGAATTTATCTCCCTTTCGTAAATCCTCCTTGCTCTTTTGAAATATTTTTGTCTAACAGTGGTCTAAATCAATTTTCCATCACTTTAAATATTATATTATATGCCATATTACATAGGCTTATGAGCCTTAATGAATCAAATAATTTTGCATTCTTCTTTTTTTAGAATTAGGGTAAGAAATGTTGCATTTATTTTATAAGGTATGCATTTTTTTACCCTAGACTATTCCACTACCACCAATGAAGAATCCTTCACTATTTCCTAATTATATTGATAGAATGTTGTAGAGATCCCATCTAGAACTAAGGCTTTATCCTTATCAAAAGATAAAAGAGCTAAATATTCTTCTAGAGTAATAGGTTCCATCAGTTTCCTATTGTCTTTATTTCTTATAATTGAAGGTACTTCTCATTTATCATTAAGAACTTCAAACTCCTTTGATCCTAAAATATTCCTATAAAAAACCTTACCTCCTTTTTTATTTCACTCTGGTATTCAATCCAAACCCATTCTACTCATTTAATTCTACTAATTTTGGATATTGATATCTATACTATTGTCATCCTATGAAAAACATGTGTTTTTATCTCCTTTTAGCCAAGTTTATTTCAATTTTAACCTCCAAAATTAATTTTTACTCGAAATATTATGATATTCACTAAGCAACTCCCTTTCCCATGAACTTTGGATTATTATGCTCAATTTTTTAGAATTTAAAGTTTCTCTTTTAGTTCTTCTTTCTTCTAATTTTTTTTTCCAAAAGTGTTCTTGTTCCATTCTTTTAGATGTCATTGAATTAATTTCTTTTGGAAGTGTATACAACCCACCATTTCCCATAGAATTCCAAGTATATGCTATCATATCAATAAATTGAGGATAATATTCCCACATCTACTCATATTTAAAACATAATATTTTTTTAATTTACATACCACCATTTTAACTCTTATTGGCCAATGATTTGAACTAATCCTTGTCAAGATATTAAATTTAGCATAAGTTCCCTCATCTAGCCAATGATCAGAGAGTATGCATATATTTAATTTTCTACTATTAGGTTATGGTCTATCCTGTTATTGCTCCATGTATAGTTTTCCTCTTCAAACTCAACCTCCCATAGATTATTTTTTTGGTAGATTAAAAGTGGGTTTTTGTCAAGGATCCCAAAACCTGATTATAATGGATCAGATTGCAACATAATACATCAGATTAAATCAAGGCAAGGACAACCAAAAGGAACAAAAAAGGAACATGCTAGAGGACCAGAAAAGGAAGGTGCCATCCTTTGCACCAGGGGAAGGCGCTTTCCTTTGCGCCAGAGGAATACGACTTCCTTTGCACCAAAGTAAAAATGGGAAGGAAGGGAAGGCCCACAAAAAACCAAATTTGAATCAAAATGCGCCAAACAAGAATTTGAAGCAAACAAAGGGCGGGAGAAAGCACCAGACCACCCCAACCACTAAAAATCAATTTGAACCTTTCCCACAGGCGGGAAAAGAAACAAAGCCAAAAATTTAAAATTTGAAACATCCCAAGGGCGAGAAAACTAGAAACCACCCTTGGAAAATAGAGAACTGAAGGAAAACAAGCATCCCACGCAGGGGAGCCCGAACAGAAGCAAATATGGAACAAAAGCTTGAAATGTGGAACTATAGTGGTTCAGCAGCAAAGGAACACCCTAGGCCATAGGGTCCTTATGCAGAAAAGGAAGCCTTCGAAAACACCTACCCAACAGAGGAAACAATAGCAACATAATAGCACTTCTGAAGGAAAGGATGGGAAAGTGCCATAGGAATTCAAGAGAAAGGAGTCACGAAGATGCATGACTGCAGATGTTAGAGCACAAATCAAAATACAACAGCCATGCATCCTAGACAACCTTCAATAGCTTCAAGGTCACAGAAGAGGAAGTCCCACAAGGAATCAGCGACAAGAAAAATAGAGGCCCCCGAAATCCATGAAAGGAACTGAAATCCTACAGGAACCACCACCTCAAACCCAAAGAGCATAGATTATTATTTTAAAATAAAAGTTGAGAAATCTCTCATAGATTATTATTTTAAAATAAAAGTTGATAAATCTCTCATACTTGGGGTTATTTTAAAATAACCCCATAGATTATTATTTTAAAATAACCACCACCTCCCATAGATTATTATTTTAAAATAAAAGTTGAGAAATCTCTCATACTTGGGGTTATTTTCCTAATTCCTCCAAAATTTTCATCTAGTTTGGTTATGGTATTAAAATCTCCTATGATCATGAATTGATTTTCTTGGTCTTTACTTCTCATAAAGGCTTCAATCCCACTCCAAACTTATAAATTGCTTGATTTATTTATAAGACCATAGACATTGATAAGGATGAAATGAATATCTGTAAAGTAGCATGGGACTAATGAAGTTATCCAATGCCTAGTATTATGAATAGTTGCATAGGCGGTTCTAATAGGATTCCAACATATTAGAATTTCTAATCCCACTCATTTAGAATCCACAACATCTCATTCACATATTTACCATACTACTTTCATAGTTTAGGAAACTTCTTCCTTTGTCATTTTAGTTTCCTAGATATAAATACCATTAGGCTTATTACTTAAAGAGAGGTCCCTAATTCATTTATTCTTTGAGGGGGCATTAGCACCCCTTATATACCATGAGATAGTAACCATGTATCATTAGGGGCTATTGGCCCCACCTAAAAATTACCAATATCATTTTATTTTTTGGTAAAAAGAAGTTCAACCAACTTAGATTGTGTTCCTTTCTCTATGTTTGCTCTTGCTTCCCTGGCTCTTGCTTGATAATTTGAAGGTTTTATTTTTTCCTTGCCTCTATCAGGATTAGTTCTCATTATTCTATTCCTCAATATTCTTTCACAACTTTCCTTTTCATTAGATGTATCCTCTCCTAGCTCTACTATGAAAGCTTTTGACTTGTCCTACTTATTTTTTTGTATTTTCTTATTAATGGTAGAGGTATTAACATCTAGCACTATATTTTCTCTACCACTTTTATTCTCCAAAATGGTGCATGGTACTTGAATAGTCTTCAAAATATGATGATGCACATTCCTTAGGTTCAAAGTCTTCAAAATGTCATACATCCTAACCCATATTGATAATAGTAGGATATATTTATATTTTAAGGTGCAAAACCTTCATACCAGCAAGTAAGGAAGAGTCTTGCTCTTCCCATAAACCAAGAACCACCTTTAGGATTCTATCTATATCCTTCCTAGAATAAACACTGGCTAGAAAGAAACCCTTGGGAAGAAAGTATAGACTTAATAATGGAGACTTCCAACTTCTATGAATCTTGTTTCTCAAGACCAAAGCCCCTAGCCAAGACCCATTAAATTTACCAATAATTACCCTTTCTTTGAGCAATAAGGATCACTTCTTTGTGAGGTCCTCTCTAGACTCTACTACTAGGGATGATTATAAGGACTTAGTTGTAAATTGGTAATGGAAAATAAATTATAACTCAAAATATACTAAAATTTACCAGTATATATTATAGTGATTATAATATTTGAAAATAAATCTATAATAAATTGTATGTAAAAATTATAAGATAATGAAGGGAAAAAGGAAACTTAGCTAAAAAATCTATGCCTAGACAGAAAGTCATGCCAAATTGATGTCCTAGCCCTCCATTGCTTTTGCCATCATTTGAACCCTGGTTGACAAATATTTACAATTTTTTTTTCTACAATTGGAAAAATCTTCACTAATTTTGTTCTGTATGGATGACTTCATAAGATCATATCTCCCTAAATATCACTCGAATTCTTCATATGATCACTCATTTTAAATCTCTTCAAATTCCTCACAAATTGGTTCAAGAATCATTTGAATTGCACAACACTTTGTAAAGATATGGCTTCTATAAGATAAGACATTTAAGAACAAAATTGCCCTATTGCTACCCTAATTTTGAACGGTTGTCTTCAATACTAATTATATAGTTTTTTTTTAATAATATGTGTGGATTCTATTGGGGGTCACTCCCATTACAAAAACAAAACAATACATTGCTCTAATTACATTTCTAACAAGTCAATTAATGCATACCTATCTTTTCTTTTCTATCAAAGATATTCTCCATCTTGCTCAAACTGCTAAGTTTCCATAATCAATTATTTTTTTGAAGGAACTAACAATAAGAACAACCCTTACATGACATATAACTCTAGCATATAGAAGGAAAACAAACATAAAAGTCATCCATAAAAGAGTAAATTAGTTCAATAATTTTTCTTCTGTAGCAAAGGTTCTTCCTCCTATAGAGTGGCAAGATCAGAGAATGCATTTTGCACTTCAAGCTCCTGAGGTAATATCTAGTTGTACCACATTTTGTAGGATCATCATTTTTATAAAATTGACCATCACTAACGGTTTTATAATTAACTTCAAGAATACCATCAGAGGTGCTAATATTTTCCAAGGAACCATTTGGATGGTCTTTAGTAACCATTTGGATTTTATCAATGATCTGATTTAAATTCTTCTTTAGGCGTTGAGTATTCTATTTCTCACCTGATTTTTGCTAGAAAATTGGTGCATCTGGAGGATGAGTTTATTTCTTTTAAATTGGGACAATTGAAGGTTTCGAATCATTTGTATTCAAGACCTTCTCCACCAAGGAGAAATCAAAGCATGATTGGATGTTTAGGCATCTCTTATTTAGGTGGCCATATTGCTGATAATCATAATATATTAAGGAGAAATTTTCATATTCAATATTTTAGAGTCATTCCCCTTTGCTTGAGGAGATAGTAATGTATTGAGGCCTAGGAACTAAAACATCCATCCAAACAACCAATCTTGCTTTACTCATATTAATTTTATTGGATAAATTTTCCTTAGTTTGGGCATCCATATACTGGAATGCACCAATGGCATTACCGATTTTGGTGAATATCTTCTCTCCCAAAAACTCCATAGGGAGAGCATAAAGATTCACCCAAACTAGGAAGCAAGTAAATTCTTCTATAAAGATGTAGAAACTAGGAGTCCAAGGTCTTATATAGACACCCATTTGTCTAAAAAACCAATTATATCTATAATCCATTACCCTATCTCTATTCGCTAAATTAGAAAAGGAAAAATAATATTTTTTTGGTAGGAGAGTTACTTAGAATTTTGTACTGATCCACCAATATTTAATGTATCGTTTGAGCTCCTCCAAACCTAGTATTTTGTCCTTGAGTTTACAAAAAAATATTTGGGCTTCATGATCAATTAGATCCAACCCGAATTCATCCTCTAAAATCCTGATAGAGGGCATGGGTTCATCCACCTGCAAACCCAAATATCCTTGAGAAATATTTTTTCTAAGAGGCTTTTTCACAGATTGAAGAGATGATCTGCAAAAAAATCTCTTACTTCAATGCTTGACTACACCTAGGGTTTAGAATACTAATAATATAGTTAATTTATATATAAATAACTAATATTTGTGATTAAATTTTACTTATACTATTTAGGTTATCATAACTTAATATATATTTTTTAAAATAATATATATATATATATATATATATATATATATATTTAAAGTAGGGTTTTGAAAGGGTTGCCCTTTCCCTTTTACATTGATTTAGTTACATTGAGCTATTTGGTGCCATCGAGATTTGAACCTTAGTGTGGGCTACATCAACTATTTGTCCCAACCATTGAACCAAGGACCCGTTGGCAAAACACAAATATCAATAATATATTTTTTTTTATTAGGTGGAAGAGGGGTTTTTGAAAGGGCCCCAAAACCTTTTACAATGGGGTTTTAAAAGGGACCCCAAACCTAAATTTGGCCATAAGGATATTCGATGAAAATCAAATAAGAACATAAATGAGGTTATCTCCCCTAGGGAGAACTAATCCTACAAATGACAAAAAATATCCGACATCTAGCATCCAAAACACGGAACTAGCATCCGACAGAGATCTCGTCAAAATAAAATTTTAAAATAGGGCGCTTAGATTTGACATTTGAAAACCTCCTGCCAATTTGAATATTTTCCATCCAACGAGAGAACCTATCAATTTGAAATAAAATTGGGTGCTCAGATTTGAAATTTGAAAATTTCTTGCCCAGCAGAAGAACTAGACACATTAGACACTGACAAGAAAAATAGGTTTTGAAAAGAACCCAAAATCTAAACACGGGGTTTTGAAATGAACCCATAACCTTGAAGTGAAACAAGCATCTAATAGATGATAAAAGGTTTTGAATTGAACCTAGAACATTCAAAACAATAACTGAATGTGAGCGCTCAAAATGAAAAAACAATGAAATTCTAGAATGCTCGAAGGAATATGGAGAAAACTACCTAGTGGGAGAACCAAACTAAAAACCTCGCCACTAGCTAAGAGAAATATACCCAAGTTAATGATAGAAATATTGAAAGACAATATTAAAACCAAGAAACTAGATATGCAAAGCATTACTAAAAGATCAAGAACTGATTGATTTATTCCATGGGATCAACTTTGTATAAATAGCAAAGTTGATCAATGTGATCCATTGGATTACAACAACCCAATAGATCTGAGCTAATATTAACTGGGAGTTTACCTACCTCATGCAAGAGTGGTAACTCAAGTTAGACTATCCTAGTAGGACTTAAGATTTATTCTAACACCCCCTTAAGTGATACTAGGGGTAAGTGGAACAACAAGAAATGAGTCCCAATAACAAGGCCTGATTAGGTACTCATGTACAAAATGTGAGTGGCACATCCACTAAAAATGAGTCCCGACAACAAGGCCTGATTAGGTACTCATGTACAATATATATAGCAGAACTTCTTTTGGAGAGATGATAAAAAACCACATGGGAAAAAACCATCTTCCAAAAAAGGTAGAAGAAGAAGAAGAAGAACCCCCCTAAGACAACTTCCTTACCCCAAGTTTCTCACGCAATTGATGGTAGCGTGGGGAAGCAAAGGGTTTGGTGAAGATGTCTGCAATCTGACTCTGTGTCAGAATATACTCCAAGCAAAGATCCCCATCCTGAATGTGCTGTCGAATGAAGTGCATGTGAATCTCAATGTGCTTGGTGCACTGATGCTCAACTGGATTGTGAGAAATATGAATTGTACTTTGGTTATCACACCAAAGTATAATAGGTTGGTCATGGAAAAAACCAAACTCTCTCAATATCTGACGAAGCCAAAGAGCCTCCTGATTGGCCAAAATTGTTGCCCTGTACTCTGCCTCTGTAGATGATAATGCAATAGCCTATTTTTTTTGCATGACCAAGAAATAGGTGAAGAACCAAGATAAAAAACATAGCCAGAGGTGGAACATCTGTCTTCAACTGAACCTGCCCAATCGGAATCAGTGTATCCTATAATATCTGTAGATCCACTACTATAGAACAACCCAAAATGAGTGGTCCCCTACAAATAGCAAAGAATTCACTTTGCTGCCTGCCAATGGCTGAGATGAGGTGTCTGAGAAAATATAGAAATTAAGCCAACAACATAGGAAATATCAGGGTGAGTATGAGTCAGATACAATAGACTCCCTACGAGCTGTCTGTATAGAGTAGCATCACATAGAGGTGAAGTGCAGGAAGAAGTTAAAGTTACTCCAGACTGAAAAGGCATTGGAGAAGGCTTGCAATCAGCCATCTTAAACTACTGAAGAAGATCTAGAGTATACTTATGTTGACATAATGAAATCCCTGAATCTATTTGAGTGATCTGAAATCCAAGGAAGTAATGAGCTAAACCCAGATCAACCATCTCGAATCTCTCAAAAAGGGAGTTTTTTACAGTCTAAATGTGAGAAGTGGAACTACCAGTGAGAAGTAGATCATCAACATAGAGAACAAGAATGGTGATGTTATCTTCTTCCCACCAAATATAGACTGTAGCATCAGAATCACAATGAGAAAATCCGGTGGTGAGAAGGAAAGAATCCATCTTCTCATACCAAGCTCGAGGAGCTTGTTTGAGTCCATATAGAGACTTTCTTAGTCTACAAACAAGGGAGGAATATTGAATAAATCCAGTTGGTTGCTCCATATATATTTCTTCCTTTAAGTCACCATGCAAGAAAGCACTTTTCACATCCATCTAAAAAATAGGCCAATTTTGTGAGGCAAAAAGTGCAAGTACAAGCCTAACTGAATCCATTTTTGCAACAGGTGCAAAGGTTTCTGAGTAATCAATACCTTCAACTTGTGAAAAACCCTTAGCTACCAAGCGAGCTTTGTATTTGTCAATGGTTCCATCTATTGCATACTTGGTTCGATAAACCCATTTACAACGAACCAATTTTCTTCCTTTAGGAAGAGGGACTAGATCCCAAGTTTGATTTTTTATCAAGGAAGAGTATTCATTTTCCATGGCATCATCCCATTATTTAATTCCATTTTCCTGAACAAAGGATTGTGGATCAGTAGAAATGGATTGACAGACAAGACCAGAACCCAAGGAATGACTAAGTCTAGAAGGTGGAAGATCTTGGATATAAGGGGTTGCCTCTTGAACAGTAGTGCGGGCCCATTTTGGCATGGATGGTGGAGTAATGGGAGTACCAGAATCTGTTGGAGGATTTTCAAGAATATTATCATCATTTTGATTATTTATCTCAAGGATTGGTTCTTCATCAGATTGAGGCTCAAATAAGGGAGATGGCTCAAAGGAATCAAGGTTGGTAGAGGAAGATGGATGAGGATCTTGAGAAGGGAAATTTTCATCAAATTGAACATTTCTGTGAAAAAGACCTCATGAGTAGTAGGATCAAGTAGCCTGTAGGCTTTCATATCCTCACAATAACCAACAAAAATAAGTTGTTTGCTTTTATTGTCTAAAGCCTTCCTCTTTTTCTTTGGGATGTGGGCCCAAGCAGTACAACCAAAAAATTGAAAAAAAGAGACATCAGGTTTTGAGCCAGACCAGGCTTCCTCTAGAGTCAAATGCCCAAGTGCTTTGTGTGGTGTGCGGTTTTGAATGTAATTTGCACATTTTATTGCCTCAACCCAAAAAACTACTGGAAGATCCCTTGAGTGGAGCATACAGTTAGCCATTTCCTTTAAAGATCTGTTCTTTCTTTCTGCTACACCATTTTGTTGAGGATTATGGGAGACTGAATGTTGATGAATAATACCATGAGTTGAAAGGAACTTAGAAAACTCATTACTGAAGTATTCCCCCCATTGTCTGTATGAACCTTTTTGATTTTGCAAGAGGCTTGATTTTCAACTAAGGTTTTATAATTTTTGAAGTGAGATAGGACATCACTTTTGTATTTTAGAAAATACACCCAAGTACATCTTGAAAAATCATCAATGAAGGTTAAGGTATATTTGGCTCCTTTGAAATATGGATGTGGGAAGACCATTAAATCACTATGGATTAGTTCCAATGGGGAGGAAGCTTTTTGGGAACCACTTGGGTGAAAAGGATCTTGATGTTGTTTCCCAAGAGCACATCCAGGACACACTCCATCAATAGAAGAGACCTTTGGCAACCCAGTTACCATTTCATGAGTACTCAACTCTCTCAAATAGCTATAACTGAGATGTCCAAACCTTTCATGCCAAATTTTGCTTTCAAGATCCCCATGAGCAACAAAACAGGAGGCTCTATTAGAATCTTTGAATCCCTTGAAGTGAAATAGGTGAGCTTTATGATCAATGTCACCTTTATCTATAAGGGAGTATGGTTCTTGCAAGTCTTTTATTTCAACTCCTGTTGGTGAGAACAAAACTATTTTGCCCTTTCCAGATGTACAAATTTGGTAGATAGAGAGAAGATTTGTAGAAATATCTGGGACATATAGAACATAATTGATATGACCACCATCAATGGTAATGTCACCTTTTCCTTTGACAGGGATAAAGGATGAGTCACCAACTTCAATGTTGCAAGTTGAGCTTGAGGAAAGGGAAGTAAATGACTCATGTGAAGAAGTCATATGATGAGTAGCCCCTGAATCTAGAACCCAATATTTTGATGAAGTTTTAATAGCTTTTCCTTGAACATTTAAGGCTTTTCCAATTTGCTTTTTAATGTCATTTTTATGATCCTTCATTGCTGCCTCAAGTTGTTGTAGTCTTTTCCAACATCTGCTCACTGAATGACCATCCTTTTTGCAATGAGTACAAGTTATAGGTGCTTTTTCTTTCTTTTTGAATTTTTCTTTATTGGATTTGGAAGCTACTAAGGCTTTTGAGGAGGAGGGAGAGGTCTCAAATTTTGAAAGCTTCATTTCCTCTCTAGTTAGCCTATCACAAAACTCCTCTAAAGTGGGCATTGTAAAACTTGTACCAAGTGCATCCTTTGTAGACAAAAAGGTGGTTGCAAAAATTTGAAATGCTCCATTTAATTTGGATAGAATAAGGTAGATGCATTCTTCTTCTATTTTATTTTTTCCACTGCCTTTTAATTGTGTGAGGACTTCCTTAAATTTGGTGAGAAAGTCTACAATTGTGCTAAAGTCTTCAGGTGATAAAGTTGTTAACTCTGCCTCAAGCTGCATTGATCTTATTTGATCCACTTTACCAAACAATGTCTTTAGTTTGTTCCAACTCTCAAATGGAGTTTTACATTCATAAATGTGAAACCATAAGCTTTCACTTACATTCATGCTTATAATGCCCATTGTTTCATACATTTTTCCTTTATGAACAAAGATTTCATATTCTTTTTCAAATTCAGGTTGCTTCTCTTCTAGAAAATGTGTGAGACCTTTTTGAGCAATGAGATTTAATATTCTGGGTTTCCAGGTGTGATAGTTATGAGGGGTGAGTGGGTCAATTGTATTTAGAGTATTCATTGTGCCCAAAAATAAAGAAATGCAGCAATAAGACCCTCTCCATAAAAGATAATGACAACTCCCCCATGAACAAAGGAAACAAAAAAATCCTCTCTAGAAAAGATAACAACAACTCCCCCTAGCAAAAAAAACAACAAAATGGTGCAATAAGCAGCACCAAAAACCCCCCCCAAAAAAACTTTTTATTATGTTTTTTTACAATGAGACTTCTCACTTTGAGTGCCTTTATAGAATAGGCAAAGGAAAGTGAGAGCAGTCCAAGAAGAGGGTTAGAGCAGTGTTACAATAGAACAATGAGTTCTAAAAATATCCAATTTTTCTACATACAGTTTAGATTGTAACATCAAAAGTTTTAGACCACCTTCGGTTTCACAAAAAATAGTCCTCCTCACAGTGCACCAATTTGCAGTAGTGAAGCAAAGCGACTACCCAGCAAGGTTGTTGTCCAGCAGGCCTTCTCAAAGCGCTTAATCCTGCACCTGCATCATAAAATAACTACAACATCTGTAACTTTCGCTCAAGTGGATCTTTAGCAAGGCATCTATTCCTAAAACCAAACTGCACCTGTATCTTAAAAAAAAACACAGCTTTTAGAGCATTAGTGGCAAAGGGTTGTTCAGGAAAGCGACCATCCAGCGATAGATTAGCACAGAAGAAAAAAAATTGGATTCACAGAGGAAAAAAAAAGCCTATTCCAACCCCATTCACATCATCCCAAAAGTGCCCAAAGACTGTTTCAAAAAATAGGTCGTACACGATTGTAAATACAGAAATGAACATCTCTTAAAGTGTATGCTTCTTCGTCCAATTGCCCGCCAAAAATGAGCCCATCATGGATTGTTGCCTCCTCACATTCTCCCAATTTTGTAGCCCGCTTTCGTTAGTGTCTTCTCGTGTTTTGATGGCAAGGTGAACTATACACACGCAGAGAGAAAACAAAATAAAACTCCAGTGCTTCTCCTGCAGATGGAAAAATGAAGAATGAATGTCTAATGTGCATATTTTCGATGGCTTAAATAGAGTAGCTCCATGAAAAGTGTGGGCCTAAATAGCCATTGGGGACGTTGTTTCCAACGTTCATAAGTTGCGTCGAGCGAAGGTATCCGACATTGAAGGCTATCCCGTCAATTGCGATCGCGCGAGAGTTATTGCACTAAAATTGTTAGAAGGATCACTTCACTGGAATTGATTTTGACAAAGGACTAAATGATATCATGCACAACATCAATACGTGCCTTTTGAATCTTTGAAATTATCTACGTTCACTTCAGCATATGAGATGCACGTCTCTGGATTAAATGTACATCGATCGTGGAGGGGTTTACACTTAGTACCTTTGGATCTTCGAGAGTTCTTCTTGATGAGATAGATTAATCTCTATCGCCTTCTTCATGTTCACTTTAGTATACGATATGTGCGCCTCTGGATTAAATGTTGCACAGCGTTCAATGTCAGGAAAGAGTGTGTCAAAGTTGTTGTCGCCTTCATGCATACTGAATCCAATATGAGCGTTGTAAAAAAATGAAGGCAGAAAGAGCCTTTCGGATATGCGCCACTACCACCTTTCTCACATGTTGGAGTTCGGATACTTCGAAGCTTTCTCCACAAAAAAATCAAGAAAAAAAGCTTTTTGCTTCTGCTTATCGAAAAAAATCTGACGCTTAGGTAGATACGTCGCTCATGTTGGAGTTGACGTCGTCACTCTCGATGTATATCACAACGTTCAAAATGCAATATCTTCAAAGGCAAAAGGATTACATGGGCATTAATTGCTTAGAATATTGTTGCGTCCTAAGCACGACTGTGGAGAGAGACAACACTTCTCAAAGGAGACAACATCCAAACGGTGTCTTCAAAGCCAGAGAAGTACATGGGCGTCAATGTTGTTGCTTGTCCTTGAGACAAAAAAATAACAAGATTAACACCTTGCCAGTCCTTCACAATTGTAACTTGAATAATGATCTATATGAGACAATAGATCATAAAAAAATATGATTGCCCTTCAACTTCTAAATAAGTTGAATCAGTTAAAAAAAGAATTATCCAAAAAGGAGGACAAGTTGAACCAGATCTATGAAAAACTTGAATGCTCACAAAAATCTAACCTTCTGTTACCATGATAGAAATATTGAAAGACAATATTAAAACCAAGAAACTAGATATGCAAAGCATTACTGAAAGATCAAGAACTGATTGATTTATTCCATGGGATCAACTTTGTATAAATAGCAAAGTTGATCAATGTGATCCGTTGGATTACAACAACCCAATAGATCTGAGCTAATCTTAACTGGGAGTTTACCTATCTCATGCAAGAGTGGTAACTCAAGTCAGACTATCATAGTAGAACTTAAGATTTATTCTAACAGTTAATGCATTTACAAGAAAGAATGAAATTCAAAACATCATGCCTAAACTAGGAGATCAAATCCACTAGCCATGAAAAATTTGCTTAGGCCCACGCTTTAGCTAGAAAAGTAAAATTTGAAACATCCCACCAAAAAATGAGATAGCAACACAACCAACCAAGATATCCATCCATCAGGCTCAAAAAACTACAATAATATGCCAGATACACCAACGAAGAAGACCATAAGGTCAAAGCAACCTTGCTCCCTCGAAACCTAGATTTGGATCCATCACACTACCTAGCCATGAAAAAGGGCGGATCAAGGAAGTCCAAGAAAGAAGCAAACCCAAGAAAACCCCCCATCACCAAAAGTTCACCCAAAAGTTGAGTGAGCAAGAAGTAAAAAGCAAACCCTTCCACACGTCAATAGGACTACCTCCCATGCCAAACAAACCAAAGACCGCCCTTAGCAACCAATTGACTCATCAAATATAGGGGTCGACAACAATAGTCTTTCTCAATCAGACAACGAAGAAGCCCAAGGTCTCCCCTAGTATTTACTTCAAAGAGAGGGGCAAAGACCAAAATAATACCAAGGAGAAAAACCCATATGTCCAATACCCACATCCAACAAACAAAGAACCAATAGGATAGCCACACTTGCTAGATGCGGGGGTCGACAACATGAGCCTTTCTCAAGAGGACAACGACAAAGCCCAAGGTCTCCCCCTGGTATTAACTTCAGAGAAAGGGGTAAAGACCAAAAGACAACTACAACTATCAACCATAGGGTCCGACAACACAAATATTTCTCAATAAACAACGATGAAGCCCAAGGTTTCCCCCTAGTATTAACTTCAAAGAGAGAGGCAAAGACCAAAAAAGCTAAGAAAAAACAACTGTCCAACACCCACAACCAGCAAAAGAAGATCTTCCAACAACCCAAAAAATAGAGCAACCCAAAAAAAACAAATCCAACATTCCTCCCAACAACATAGCCAGTCGTTGCAGTTCCTTCAACTGACGCAACCTTCCACCTAGCCCCTAACTACGGTTCCTTTAGCTGACCCAACCTTCTACCCAACAAACCAAATTGCTGCTGTAGGGCCAACTGCCAAGTTAGTTCTCCATCCAAAAGGGCATCCACCGAATTACAAGGCTTTGTTTTCCAAAAATCCTAGCCCACGACACGACGTGTTGCTTAAGACCTCTCAGGCCCTCCTAAAACTTTTAGGTTAGAAAAAACCTCGAAAGCCACTCTTAGGTGACTGACAATGTTGTCCCATCCGGGTATACTACTGTCTAGAGGAAAGCCACAAGATTTTTGTATTGTGTTCTCTTTCACATCGCAGAGGTTTGAACAGTAGACCTCCCATTCAATAGGACCAAGCTTGCCTTCTCCACTTTCGCTACATAATTATTTTATATATAAATACTAGTATTTTTGTTCAAGTTTTCACTTCCATTGTTGAGATTCTATTATTTAATTTGTTAAAACAAAAAAAACGTTGATAATTCTTTACTTCTGTTTTTTTCCTTTTTTCAACTTCTATTTGTTATATTATTTAGGTTATCATAACTTAATTTATTTGAAATTTTATTATTTATTTTTTTAAATACAAGGAAAATTAACAATATTTCCATATTATTCAAGTTTAAGAGTCTATTATTTAATTTGTTAAAACAAAAAAATTTAATTAATTTTTTTTAATATTAACAATATAATTAATTTATATATAAAGAACTGCTATAGATATATATATATTCAAAGTTTTCGATTCTATTACTTAATTTTTTAAAACATAAAATTGTTGATAAAATTAATTTATTTTTTTTAAATATAATTAATTTATATATAAAGAACTGCTATAGATATATATATTGAAGTTTTCGCTTATAGAGGATTCTATTAAAATTGCTGATAGTCGTGTACTTTTCTTTGTGAGTAAACGGGCTCAGATGAGATTACATAAATTCCTGGAAGCGTAAACTTCTCAGATGGGATGAACTTATTCATAACCTCGTGTCTTCTTCACTGCCCAAGTCAGCTTCTTATGTGAATATTTAATAAAGGCTTTAATATTTATTTGCCTTCTTGACGTGGGATTTTAGATAACAACGCAAACTGCAAAAAAGAAAATTGTTTTCTATATATGGTCTACAATACCACATACCAGGGGTTTTCAAGAAGTGTTTCCTTTTTTAAAGGTTTTAAGAAAGTAGTATAAACATAAAAGTTTTACTATTTTGTAATTATTAAAATAGGTTGTATAATATTATTTATTAGATTTTAAGTTCCGAAATTACGAGGAAAGGTGTTAAATGGCAGCCTAAAATTGACAATTCGTTATGGGGCGGAACTCCTCCCTGTAGGCCGAGCCACTGTTTAATGCAAACGAAGGAAATAAGTTAACCATTTATCCGGGAGTGAGGTCGTTACACAGCTGTTCACTAGACGTTTCTAATTACAATCATCGCCCTATAATAAGTGAAATCTACTTCTCATTTTATTAAGTTATTGGTATTATCAATTTTTATGTATTTAAAAAAAATTAAAAATTAAAAGATTTAAATTATTGATTTTTTTTATTTGGTTATTGTGAGAGATTTTTATGACTGATGTAGTCTCCTCCCAACCATGATTCCTCCGTAAAAGAGTTATACTTATCAATAAGAAATTTAACACAAAGCCACCACACCTACCCCTCACACACTCGCCCACCCACACCACGGTTTAAATTATTAACCTTGTTTTTCCACTCATCATTTAATCAACACCACATCTTTTAAAACAAAACAATGTATAATTATTCATATTGTGAGACTCTCAAAGAATGCTTCCACTCACCACTCAAACTCAAACCCTAACTCTTTTTAATAAGTGTCGTCTACTCACTACGCTACCAAAACTTCATCTTTCAAAATATAATTGATTTATTACTTGTAATTATTCACATAAAATAATATTGTCAAGTCGAAAGAACTTGAATCCCTGACCTTCTTACAGGGAACACTCCCACTCACCACTCTACTAAATTCTCATATTTTAAAACACACTTATTATTATCTTTCGAAGAGATGCATATGAATAATTTAAAACTCAATGTATTATATAATTTTATAGTGTAAGGTACGAAGTTTGATGCAAATTTTTAGAATGGCAGCTAAATAAAAGGCATCAGGTGAGAGGTGAAAGAGACAAAGGACTTTAATAAGGAAAAGCAAGAGTTAGAAACTTTGTAGTCCTGGAGAACCCACATTACCAATTTTACAATTATTAGGGAATGGACAAAACAAAGACACCTAAAAACTAGTCAAGTCTAGAAAGTTGTGGTCCATCGACCTAAGATTCATAGGCAAAGTTGTTCTCGGTCGGCTATCTAACAATTTGTCAGAATGCAAGCCTGTAGCAGACTATAATAACTTGAAAGCGACAGCTTGTCTTTTAGTTATAATGTAATTGTGAAAAAATTTTATATAGATGAAAAAGAGAGTTAGTCCCTTAGTATAAATAAGAGCCTTAGGCTCATTGTAAACACCTTTTGGCTATGTTGAGAAAGACTAGAGCTACGCTTTTGTGGATCAACAATTTTTGGCACATTTAATAAGACATATTTTTTAGCATCTTTATATTTCATTTCTTTATCTATGCAAACCCACTATAAAATATTCTTAAAAATGTTCATCGAATACATTATTTATTTTTCCATGTCGATAGTTTATAATGAACTTTACTTATAACTAGATTCCACAATTCTACCCTCATTCTCTCCTCAAATAAGCGCATCCCTAGATAAGTTGTTGGTAAATTTACCTCCTCCATTCGAAGTAACCTACATATACCTACTTTAATTCTAGCTAGAGTATTTAGGAAGTAGATTTTAGATTTTGTTGTATTAACTTTTTGCACTAACACTCTTTCATATTCTTTTAATAAGTTATTCAAAGCTCTTGCTTCGTTTATCCTTGCCCTCCCAAAAAGGGTTGTATCATATACAAATTGTTGATGGATGATGTTGTTGATGTTATTAATAGCCTTAAGTATGTTTATTAGCCCATCTTTGCATGTCTTTTTCAAGTTCCTACCCAATACCTCTACCATATTAATGAATTGGTATGGTGATAAAGGATCTCCCTATTTAAGACCTCTCTTGGCTTTAAATGATTCTATTACTAACCCATTGACCAACACTATGATACTTTAGAGACACAAACTTTAAATCATTTGACCTATTTCTTCCCAAATTTAAGATTTTTCTAAAACTGTAAAAAAAATCCATTTAACCCTATCATAGGCTTTACTTGTATCAAGTTTTAAGATCATTGCTATCTCTTTTCTTGAAGTTTTTGAATGCATAACTTCATGAGCTACTATGATCCCCTCTAGAATTTGTCTCCCTTTCTTAAATATTCCTTGCTCTTCAAAAATAATTTTGTTTAACAGTGGTCTTAATCGATTTACCTTCACTTTGGAGATTATCTTATATGCCATATTACATAGGCTTATGGGTCTAAATGAATCAAATAATTCTAAATTCTTATTTTTTGGAATCAAGGTAAGATATATTGCATTTATTTTATAGTATGTATTATTTTACCCTAGACTTTTCCACTTGCACAAATAAAAAATCCTTCACTATTTCCCAATTATGTTAATAGAATATTGTAGAGAGTCTATCCAAACCTAGGGATTTATTCTTATCAAAAGATAAAAGATCTAAATGAACTTCTTCCATAGCAATAGGCTCCATTGTCTTCAACTGTTATAATTGAAGATACTTGTTCTAGTTTATCATTAAGAACTTCAAACTCCTCTGGTCCTAGAATATTTTGGTAAAATACCTTACCTCATTTTTTATTTCACTCTGGTCTTCAATCCAGACCCCTTCTACTGATTTAATTACACTAATTTTGGATGCTAATCTCTATACTATTGTCATCTTATGAAAAAAATTGTGTTTTGTCTCCTTTTAACCAAGTCTATCTCAATTTTAACTCCAAAATTTCTCTTCCTTACTCAAAATATTATGATATTCAGTAAGCAAATTCCTTTCTTCTGAGATTGGATTATTATGCTCAAATTTTTAGAATTTTGAAAGATTTTGTTTTATTTCTTTCTTCTCAAAAATATTTTCAAAAGTGTTTTTGTTCCATTCTTTTAATCTAGATGTCATTGAATTAATTTGTTTTGGAAGTGTATACAACCCACTTTTCCTAAAGAATTCCAAATTTGTACTATCATATCAAGAAATTGAGAATGGTGTTCTCACATATACTCATATTTAAACTATGATATTTTTTTGAATTCACTTACCACCTTTTTAACTCTTATTGGCCAATGATCTGAACCAATCTTTGTCAAGGTATTAATTTTAGCACAAGTTCCTTCATCTAGCCAATGATATGAGTGTATGTGTTTATTTTATTTTTCTATATGTTTTGGCCTATCTTGTTGTTGGTCCATGTATAGTTTTCCTTTTCAAACTCAACACCCCATAGTTTATTGTTTTGAATAAAAGCTAATAAATATCTCATACTTTGGGTTATTTTCTTAATTCTCCCAAATTTTTAATTCAGCTTGGTTATAGCATTAAAATATCCTATGATCATGATTCAATTTTCTTTGTATCTACTTCTCATAAAGGCTTAAATCCCACTCCAAACTTCTAATTTGCCTAACTGAGTTGTAGGACCATAGACAATGATACAAATGAAACACATATTTGTAAAGTGGCATGTGACTAATAAGACTAATAGGATTTGCCTAACTGAGTTTTATGAATAGTTGCATAGGAGGTTCTAATAGGATTCCAACATGTTAGAATTCCCCCTATCGCTCCTTTAACATCCATAGCATGCCATTCACATCTTGCTCATATTGTTTTCATAGTTTTAGAAACTTCTTCCTTTGTCATTTTAGTTTCTTGGATACAAAGAATATTAGGCTTATTATTTAAACAGGGGTCCATAATACACCTCTACTTTGATGGGGGTATTAACGCCCCTTATATACCATGATATGGTAATCATATCTCATTAGGGACTATTGTCCCCACCTGTGAAGTACCAATATCATTTTTTTGTTTGGTAAAAAGAAGTTCAACCAACTTATATTATGTTCCTTTCTCTATGTTTGCTCTTGCTTCCCTGGCTCTCGCTTGATAATTTGAATGTTTTCCTCTTCTTGCCATGCATGTATCAAGAGTAGGTCTTATTATTCTATTCCTCAATATTCTTTCGTAACTTTACTTTTCATTATATGTATCCTCTCTTAGCTTTGCTATGGAAGCTTTTGAATTGTCTTACTCATTTTTTTGTATTTCCTTATTAATGGTAAAGGTATTAACATCTAACATTGTATTTTCTCTACCACTTTTCTTCTCTTGAATGGTGCATGGTACTTGAAGAGAGTCTTCAAAGTACGATGAGGTGCATTCCTTAGGTTCAATGAGAATGTTCATCCCTAAATTAGGATCATACTAAATAAATGGTACCTTGTTAATATTTTGATCCATTTATATCGTGTCTTCTAAACTTTAATCTATTTTTTTCATAGGCTAAAGCCTCAAAAGAATTGATATTTCTTCTATTATCCTTTCTTACTAGTATCTATTGGTAGTTTACTTTCATTTATTTGGACCTATTTTTTAGAAGTTGAAAACCATCCTCATCCATATCCATTTGTAAGTTTCTCTTGTGGTTTTTACCTATGTTTCTACTGCACTCTTCTTAGGGTATGATCTCTCAATATGTCCCATCTCATGATGCCTTTAAAATATTAAATATATGTGTTCATAATCCATGGTTTGAGTCCACAACTTACCCCCTACTTAAGAATGAGTAATTTTGGTAAAGGTTTACTTATATCAATCATGACCAATATTCGAGCATAAATAGCCAAGAAATCATCTTTTGTAGTTTTTAAAATATCAAGGAATTGATGCAGGAGCATCCAAACAAAGGCAAAATACCGCAAAGTAGAAAAAATGTCGCGATATCATGACATGTCGGCAAAGAGAGAAAAGTGTCACGATATCGCAACATGTCACATTTTCACGACCAAAGGATGAGAGAAGGCGCCAAGGAGAAAAAGTGTCACGATATCGTGACATGTCGCATTTTCACGACCAGAAGACGAGAGAAGGTGCAAGAGAGAAAAGTGTCGCGATATCGCGACATGTCACATTTTTGCGACCTAAGGACGAGAGAAGGCGCCAAGGATAAAAAGTGTCACGATATCGTGACATGTCGCATTTTCGCAACCAAAATATGAGAGAAGGCGCAAAAGAGAAAAGTTTCGCAATATTGCGACATGTCGTGTTTTCATGACTCAAGAAGGAGAGAGAAGGCACGGAGAAAAAATGTCATGATTTCATGACATGTCGCAAAATAATGATCAAAAGAAGACAAGAACGGCCAGAGAAGAAAATGTCACAATTTCGTGACATGTCGCGAAATCACGACCAAAGGAGCAGAAAGGAAGCAAGGAAGGAAACTGTCACGATATCCCGACATGTCACGATTTTGCGACCCGAAATAGAGAGAGAAAGCAGAGAGCAAAGTTGTCACGATATCGTGACATGTCGTGATTTCACGACTCAAGAGGTGAGGAGGAGGCAAAAAGGAAAGATGTCACAATATCGCGACATGTCACGATTTCACGACCGAAAAGGAGAAAGAAGAGCCGAAAAGGAAAGATGTCGCAATATCGCGACATGTCGCATTATCGTGACCAAAGGACGAGAGAAAGCGCAAAGGAGAAAAAGTGTCGTGATATCGCGACATGTCGCATTTTCATGACCAAAGGACGAGAGAAGGCGCAAAGGAGAAAAAGTGTCACGATATCGCGACATGTCGCATTTTCACGACCCAAGGATGAGAGAAGGTGCAAGGGAGAAAAAGGGTCACGATATCGTGACATGTCGCATTTTCGTGACCCAAGGATGAGAGAAGGTGCAAGGGAGAAAAAGTGTCATGATATCGCAACATGTCGCATTATCGTGACCAAAGGACGAGAGAAAGCGCAAAGGAGAAAGAGTGTCATGATATCGCGACATGTCGCATTTTCATGACCTAAGGACGAGAGAAGGTGCAAGGGAGAAAAAGTGCCGTAATATCGTGACATGTCTCATTTTTGTGACCAAAAGACGAGAGAAGGTGTAGGAGAGAAAAAGTGTCGCGATATCATGACATGTCACATTTTCACGACCAAAAGACGAGAGAAGGCATAGGAGAGAAAACGTTTCATGATATCGTGACATGTCGCATTATCATGACTAAAAGAGAAGAGGAAGAGCAAGAGGGAAAAGGTGTCACGATATCGTGACATGTCGCATTATCGCGACTACAAGAGAAGAAAAAGAGGAAGAAGGAAAAAGTGTCGTGATATTGCGACATGTCACATTTTCATGACCAAACAAAAGAAAAGAAATGGCAGGTGGTTACAGGGGCCGTTACAGAGGAAATTGTCGAGTGGTGGGTATACCGAACATCATCATTGGTTGACAGGCGGATAGAGTCTACAGTGGTAGCACTGAACAACACGTGGCACCAAGGTGCAATGGAAGCAGACAAAGATCAAGAGTTGAAAAGAAAGACATTTCAAAAGCCAAGACAACGAACAGGTACGAGAAATGAAATGAAGGGTCAAAAAAGAGAAACAGAGAGTCACACCAGAGATTTTAAAAGGGGAAGCGGAGGCATGCACAAGGGTCAAAAAACTGTCGAGACAGTGTTGCAGACGTGAAGGCAAGAGGGCCATTCTAGACCTGTTTGGGCTGTTTTTCTTCCAGAGTTGGAAATGTTGTAATGTTGTAAAAAATAAATAAATAAAATAAACTACCTTTCGGGATAAAGGAGTTTATTTGGCAGATTGCTACCATTATTGTAAATTTTTTCAAGTTTAATGAATGAGAATTTTGAGAATTTGGGAGGAGCGATTTTGGATCCCCATCAAGTGGTATCAGAGCGGGAGTTCCTGAGCGTGTAAATAGATCACCGAAAGTGAGGCAGTTTGCACCAGGATCTATGGAAGAGCGGGAGTTCCTGAGTGTGTAAACAGATCACCGAAAGTGAGGCAATTTGCACCAAGATCTGTGGAAGAGCTTAGGGTTCCTGAGTGTGTGAGCAGATCACCAATAGTGAGGCAGTTTGCACCAGGATCTGTGGAAGAGCGTAGGGTTCTTGAGTGTGTAAAAATATCATCGGATGTGAGGCAGTTTACACCAGGATCTATGGAAGGGTTATGAGAAGAGAGTGAGGAAGAATACCTCCATGAAGAAATCATGGTGGTGGGAGAAATGTGGTACCTGAAGAAGATTTTAGAGCTTTGCAGAGGCAAGTGCAAGCCCTGGAAGAGGAGTTGCGAAGAGGGGTTGAGCCAAGGAGAGAAGACGGTAGTGAAGATGAAGCTTGGGAGTTTGATGATCCATCGGTTGAAGAAGAAGCAACGGATCCTGTAGAAGCTAGATTAGTTAAGGCCATATCTCGGATCAAGAAGAAGGCAAAGTTTGATGTCTCCACATATTTTGGAAGTCTCAATCCAGAGGAGTTGATTGATTAGATCAATGATATGGAGGAATATTTTGAGTATGAGGAGGTTGTAATCTAGATCGAATCAAGTTTGCAAAAATGAAGTTGAAATGCCATGCTTGCATATGGTGGAAAGAAGTGCAGTTAGAAAGAAATAAAGGAGGAAAGGAAAATATAACTAGATGGGATCGAATGGTAGAGAAGTTGAAGAGATAGTTTATTCCTATAGATTATGAATTGGACCTATTGAGAAAAATGTAGAGTTTGAGACAGTCAAACAAATATGTCAAAGAATATACAGAGGAGTTTTACCAGATCTCAATCAAAATTGGCCATTCAGAGGCTAACAAGGAGAAGGTAGTCTGTTACATCAATGGATTGAGAACCAGTATTCAAGAAGAGTTGAGTCTAGTTAAGATTAGCACCATTGAGGATGCTTATCAGTTTGCTCTAAAAGTTGAAGAGAAGCTGAACAGAAAGTTTGAGGGTAATCAGAAAGGAAGAAGTCATGGAGAAAGAACTGGTGGAAGAATAGATGGAGGACGAGATGAGAAGAAAGAAAAAGCTAACAGTAGTCAAGATCAGAAGGGAGATAATGATTACAGATCCCGTGGTCAGAACAACTACCAAAGAGGAAGAGGTAGATATGGAAGAGGAGGATTTTGTGGAACCTGTTTCCATTGTGGAGAAGAGGGACATCGGGCATATGAGTGTCCCCAACACCAAGAGAGGACGAATAGGAGACCTGAGGGTCATGCCAAAGCTGTTGTAGCAGATGAAGGTGTTGAATTAGAACATTCTAAGGAGGCAGAGAGAGGAGAAGTTATGGTCACAAGGAGAACCTTGTTGAATGAGGAGAAAGGACCAGACTAGAGGAGGAGCCTGTTCTACACAAGGTGCAAATGTTCAGGTAAAGTTTGTAATGTTATTATAGATAATGGTAGTACTGATAACTTGGTCTCTAAAAAAATGGTTACTAAGTTACAGCTAGAGAGGAGGAGACACACGCATCCATACCGAATTATGTGGTTGCAGAAGGACCATAGGGCATTGGTCAGTGAACAATCCTTAGTCAAGTTCAATATTGGGAGATACCAGGATGAGGTCCTGTGTGATGTTTTTCCTATGGATGCTTGCCATGTGTTGTTGGGAAGGCCATGGCAATTTGACAGACGTGCGGTGTATGATGGGCATGCAAATACTTACTCTCTGACGAAAGGTGGAGTGCGCCACAAGTTGAAGCCATTGAAGGAGATGGATGAAAATATTTTGCTGACAACAATGAGAGTGGAAGTTGTGGAGTTTGAAGAACTTAAGGGTTTGTACCCTGCAGACCCAAATTTTGCTAAAGCTTGGAGAGCTTGTACAGCCCTAGTTAAAAATAAGGTGACAGAACAGTACCAAAGTGAAGGTCACTTCTCAATCCACCCCGGTTGTCTGATGCAGGAGCATCCAACAAAAGGTAAAATACCACAAAGTAGAAAAAATTTCGTGATATCGCGATATGTCGGCAAAGAGAGAAAAGTGTCGCGATATCGCGACATGTCGCATTTTCGTGACCAAAGGACGAGAGAAGGCGCCAAGGAGAAAAATTGTAGTGATATCGCGACATGTCACATTTTCATGACTAGAAGATGAGAGAAGGCGCAAGAGATAAAAGTGTCACAATATCGTGACATGTCGCATTTTCACAACCTAAGGACGAGAGAATGCGCCAAGGAGAAAAAGTGTCACGATATTGCGACATGTCGCATTTTCGTGACCAGAAGACGAGAGAAGGCGCAAAAGAGAAAAGTGTCACGATATTGTGACATGTCGCTTTTTCGTGACTCAAGAAGGAGAGAGAAGGCACGGAGCAAAAATGTCACGATTTCATGACATGTCGTGAAATTGTGACCAAAAGAAGATAGGAAAGGCTAGAGAAGAAAATATCGTGATTTCATGACATGTCACAAAATCGTGACCAAAGGAGCAGAAAGGAAGCAAGGAAGGAAACTATCACGATATTGTGACATGTCGTGATTTCACGACCCAAAATAGAGAGAGAAAGCAGAGAGCAAAGTTGTCGCGATATTGCAACATGTCGCGATTTCGTGACCCAAGAGGCAAGGAGGAGGCAGAAAGGAAAGATGTCACAATATCGCAACATGTCATGATTTTGCGACCAAAAAGGAGAAAGAAGAGCCGGAAAGGAAAGATCTCACGATATCATGACATGTCGCATTATCGTGACCAAAGGACGAGAGAAAGTGCAAAGGAGAATAAGTGTCATGATATCGTGACATGTCGCATTTTTGCGACCAAAGGACGAGAGAAGGCGCAAAGGAGAAAAAGTGTCACAATATTGACATGTCACATTTTCGCGACCCAAGGACGAGAGAAGGTGCAAGGGAGAAAAAGTGTCACGATATCACGACATGTCACATTTTTGTGACCCAAGGACGAGAGAAGGTGCAAGGGAGAAAAAGTGTTGCGATATCATGACATGTCGCATGATCATTACCAAAGGATGAGAGAAAGCGCAAATGAGAAAGAGTATCGCGATATCGTGACATGTTGCATTTTTGTGACCCAAGGATGAGAGAATGTGCAAGGGATAAAAAGTGTCACGATATCGCGACATGTCGTATTTTTGTGACCAAAATACAAGAGAAGGCGTAGGAGAGAAAAAGTGTCGCGATATTGCGACATGTCGCATTTTTGTGACCAAAAGACGAGAGAAGGCACAGGAGAGAAAAAGTGTCATGATATTGTGACATGTTGCATTATCATGACTAAAAGAGAAGAGGAAGAGCAAGAGGGAAAAGGTGTCGCGATATTGCGACATGTCGCATTATCACGACTACAAGAGAAGAAAAAGAGGAAGAAGGAAAAAGTGTCGCAATATCATGACATGTCGCATTTTCACGACCAAACAAAAGAAAATAAAGGACAGGCGGTTACAAGGGCCATTATAGAGGAAATTGTCGAGCGGTGGGTATACCGAACGTCATCATTGGTTGACAGGTAGACAGAGTCTACAGTGGTAGCACTGAACAGCACGTGGCACCAAGGTGCAGTGGAAGTAGACGAAGATCAAGAGTCGAAAAGAAAGATGTTTTGAAAGCCAAGACAACGAAGAGGCACAAGAAATGAAATGAAGGGTCAAAAAAGGGAAACGGAGAGTCACACCAGAGATTTTAAAAGGGAAAGCGAAGGCATACACAAGGTTCAAAAAACTGTTGAGATAGTGTTGCAGACGTGAAGGCAAGAGGGCCATTCTGGACCTGTTTGGGCTGTTTTTCTTCTAGAGTTGGAAATGCTGTAATGTTGTAAAAAATAAAAATAAAAAAAATAAACTACCTTTCGGGATAAAGGAGTTTATTTGGTAGATTGCTGCCATTATTGTAAATTTTTCCAAGTTTAATGAATGAGAATTTTGAGAATTTGGGAGGAGCGATTTTGGCTCCCCATCAGGAATTCTCATAATTTTTTGCCTATTGCCTTGAAGGTATCTATTTCCCAAAATTCAGTGGGTAACCCATACATCCTAATCCAAACTGGTACTTGGAATAGATTTATGTTTTCAGGTGCAAAGTCTTCATACAAGCAGGTAAGAAAGAGTCCTAGTCTTCTTGATCAAGAGACCAGTTAAAAGGTCATCTAAAGGAAGTGTGGAAGGAGATTCGAATAAAATTCTCTCTTCGAAGCAATCAGAACTTGTTGGAACAGAGTATGGAGGATAAATGCAGTAAGGTCTATGTTTTTAAATTCTAAGAATAATTCATTGAAGTTAGATAAATTTGGATGGTTCCATGATGTGCATCTTAGAAAGATATTTTTGAAACTTTTTGAATCGCTCAAAATGGACAACAAAGGCCAAATTTATGGCCAAATTATTGAACCACGAAGTCCTAGAATGTATGGGTCGACGTATTCAAAATTGCTTACAAGGGTATCTCTAAAAGGTTGTAATTTCTTCGTTACTGGGTCAAATTGGATGAAACTGGTATCATTGGAAAGTTGATTTCGAGGAGCATATTTATAGAGTGGTTTCTCAAAAAATAGAGGTTAGCATATAAATCTATGGTAGTCAAAAAATGATTGTTTAGAATGATAGAAAAGTAGTTGTAAGTTATAAAATTCAATTAGTGGGTTTTAAATACCAAAATTCATTTAATAAAAGGGGCTAGTTTAAAATACCAACACTCATTTAATAAAATTAACTAGTTTTAAATACCAACCCTCATTTAATAAAATGAGCTACACTCATTTATAAAAGTGGTATTTATCCAGACAACATATTGTGGTAGATTTTTGCATAACACATTGTGGCAGATTTTTGCACAACACATTGTGACAGATTTTTGCACAACATATTGTGATAACTTTTTATAAAAAACTCATTATGAGGGCTTTTTGCACAACACATCATGAGGGATTTTCTATAAAACACATTGTGAGGGTTTGATTTCCACATCTACAATGGGATAACCGAGAGGTAGAGGAGGAAGAGGTAAGAGCAAAGATTGGGGAGAACAAGCTAAAGAATATAACCAATTGAATATCAGTAAGGATTTGTAACAACTTTGAATTCCAATAACAATCTATCCAATTTATTTGGGTCATGGTTTTACCATTTTGGGTTTCCATGTAAAAAAATATTGTGTTCTCTTGTAGTTTATAATTGTGTGTGTGATTTCTTTTCTGTAATATCTGAGTATTAATTTCAATTTGATAAGTAGATCAGATATCACATACAATATAAAGCATACAGTCTAAGCATGGATATATTTTACTAACCTAAGCTAAAGGATTAAGCAAAATCTATGATCTATTTGAGAAAAGAGTCAATTTTTGGCTCTTTACGGATCAAGTTTGGTAATAGAGCCAATTTTTCTAAAGAACTATGTATGCAAGGCAGAATGATCTCAAGGAAAGGACTTAGCCCCATACAACCTAGATATTGGGAGAAGAAGGATCAGATCTATGAAAATGGTAGATCAATCAGAACCTAACTCTCCAACAATGTCCAACAAGGAATTCAAGAGAAGATTTCTTGAAATGGAAAACACTCTCCAAAGCTTGATGGAGATGGTGCTTTCTCAAGAAGAAAGGAAATCAAGGAAGGGAAAGAAGAAATTAGATTCAAAATCTGATATTGAGTCTAGTGCTTCCAATGGTGAGAAAATGGAGGTTGAAGGATCCCACTCCAAATAGCCTAAGAATGTCTCATCACAACCCTTGACTGCAGATTCGTTTAAAATGGAGGTCAAAATTGATATTCTAGCCTATGAAGGGGAGTTAGATCCTAAAAAATTAGATGGGTGGCTAAAGAAATTGGAGGTTTACTTTAGTACTAAGTCTTATATAGAGGTACAACAGATCAACTTTGCTAGATTGAAATTGGGTGGCCATGCTCTCACATGGTGGGAGGCATACTCAGTTGGATTG
The DNA here is from genome assembly GCA_028583015.1 of Wollemia nobilis. Classification (NCBI taxonomy): domain Eukaryota; kingdom Viridiplantae; phylum Streptophyta; class Pinopsida; order Araucariales; family Araucariaceae; genus Wollemia; species Wollemia nobilis. The sequence continues at coordinate 6,605,660 of JAQPPZ010017253.1, forward strand.
GCAAGAAATCAACAACCAGTTGTAGAAACATGGGAAAAATTTATGAAGGCTATAAGAGCTCAATTTTATCCTATTGGCTATCAAGAGAATATGGAGGAGAGATGGTTGTTTTTGAGATAGAGGCAGGGCCAAACAGTCCAAGAATACACCACAAAATTTAGAAAACAAGTCATGTTAATGGGTGTTAATCTCTAAGATCCTCAAATTTTTAAGAAATATAAGTGTGGCTTGTCTTATTAGATCAGGATAGAACTGGCATTATTTTATGCCAAGGACATTGATGAGGTATGCATTAAAGCCACATACCTGGAAATGAGGGTTAGAAATCCAATAAAATATAATAAGGCATTAACTTCATCTAAACCCTCTAAGCCTGCAAAGAAAACCAAGGGTTCCAATAGTAAAGGCAAGAAGAAATCAAGGGCTACAACCACCAAATCATAAAAGGGTGAAAAAAATTGCAAGGAGTGTAATTTTGACACTCATTCAAGTGAGGACTGTTGGAAGCTACACCTTAAAAAGAGGCCAAAATGGTGGAACAAGGAAAAGAATAAATCTACTAATTCTACCAAAAAGGTTGAGCAGGAGGAAGAAGGGTGTTTTGAGGAAGATGATGAAGGAAAGGTAGTGTATGCTACTAGAATTAAGCCTTTAATGTAGGAGCATACCTCTAAGAAGGAGGAACAAGATTTAGAGGCCAAGAAAGAGGAATTATTTTGGGTCTACATACAAGTGTAGAGGATGAAAGTTACAACATTGTTTGATAGCAGATCCCAATGGAATTTAATTTCTGAGGATCTAGTGAAGTAGTTGGGATTGAATATTGTGGATCATCCACAACCATATCCATTGGGATGGGTGCATAAGGATGTGGAGCTACAGGTAACCAAGCAATGTACTTTATAGTTTTCTATCAAAAATAAATTCCATGATGTAATTACTTGTGATGTAGTACCTCTTGATATTTTCCAAGTAATTTTTGGTAGCCCATATTTATGGGAAATAGATGCTTTGTTTAAGCGGAGGTGCAATATTTGGGAGTTGAAGAAAGGTGGAATCACATATGTGATTAATCCAGTAGGTTGGAAAAGAAGTTCCAGCTTGTGATAGCACAACAAGCCAAGCATTTGGTGAATGTAAGCAAGAGATTCATGTTATTGATGATAAGGGGTATGGCTAGTAACGTGCAGTTTAGTAAGGAGGTGGAAGCAACCAATTGTACTACCCAAAAAATAAAGAATTGGAGGGATTGTTGTAAAAATTTAGCCAACTAATGCAAGAACCAAAAGGATTACCACCAAAGAGAGAAGTGGAGCACAAAATTCAACACTTACATGATTCACCTCTGCCTAATATTGGACTATATAGGTAATCTATTATTGAGTCATATGAGGTGAAAAATGGAGTGCAGGGCAAATCCAATGAGGATTTTCATTTGAAAAATGACTTGTTATTCAAAGGGGGAAAACTCTGTGTGCCCAAGGGAGACAAACACTTACAACTGATAAGGAAATCTCACACATCACTAGTTGCTAGTCATTTTAGCATGCACAAAATAGTAGCTAACTTACAATGATATGTCTACTGGTCCACTATGCAAAATGATGTGTCTAATTTTATCCATGGATGTGTAAATTACAGCACAAATATACCCAAAAACCATAGATTGAGACTATACACACCTTTACCAGTTCCTAATTGGCCATGGGAGAGCATTTCAATGGACTTCTTGGGTGGATTACCAACCACTTGGAGAGGTAATGATTTTCTATTTGTTATAGTGAACAAATTTAGTAAAATGGTAATTGTTGTACCTTGCAAGAAAACTGTTACAACAGAAGGTACAACCAAACTATTTTTTGAGCATATCTTTGTTCATTTTAGATTACCTGGGAGTATCATTTCAAATAGATATACTCACTATATTAGTAAAATTTGGCTTGCATTATGGGAAATGTTGGACACTAAGCTGAAGAGATCAACAAAATTTTACCAACAAATGGATGGACATACAGAAGTGGTCAATAGAACAATTATGCACTTGCTGAGGGGCTATAATAAATGGAATTCAAATACATGGGATGATAGTCTAGCATATGTTCAATACTGCTACAATCGAGTAATACATTCATCTATAGAATTATCACCATTTGAGGTTTGTTATGGATTTCTACCTCATTCGCCTTTTGATGGGGCCTTTGAGAGTGGGCAAGATCCAAGTAGCTCAGAATCGGAAGGAGATAAAGCATTGAAGTATATTCAACGTATTCAGTTGATACAATAGAAAATAGAGGAGAAACTGAAGCAAACTCAACATCACTATAAGAAATACCATGAAAAATATAGGGTAGCTCATGATTTCCAAGTGGGAGATATTTTATGGTTGTATTTAAGCAAGGAACGGTTGAAGGAAGAAGGTAATAAATTGAAGCCTATCAGATATGGGCCATTTAAAATTTTAGGCTAGGTTGGGTCGAATGCCTTCCAACTCGAATTGCCAAGTTATATGTAAATATACTCTGTTGTCAATGTGGAAAACCTAAACTTGTTTGAGCCCTCTTTGATGGATGAGAGAGAAGATTCTCCAATATTGCCTAAGTTGGATGATTTAGTCTTAGTTGATTTTGAGGCAATAGTAGATTTAATTTTGGATAGAAAATACAAACAACAAATCAAGGTCAGGAAGAATTATGGCTGGTATGTCCTAAGGGAAAATGCTAAGCAAGGCAAAGTGGATCTCCAAGAAGCAAGTGGAGAAACAATATCTCCATTTGAATAAAGATGATTTTGAGGGACCAAAATCCTCCAATGGGGGAGGTCTTGATCAAGAGACCAACTAAAATGTCATCTACAAGAAGTGTGGAAGGAGATCCGGATAAAATCCTCGCTTCAAAGCAATCAACACTTGTTGGAACAGAGTATGGAGGATAAATGCAGTAAGGTCTGTGTTTTTAAATTTTAGGAAAAATTTCATGGAATTTGGGTGAATTTGGATGGATCAATGATGTGTGTCTTGGAAAGATATTTCCGACACTTTTTGAATTGCTCAAAATGGACAACCGAGGCCAAAGTTATGGTCAAATTATTGAACCACGAAGTCCTAGAATGTATGGATCGACGTGTTCAAAATTGCTTATAGGGGTATCTTTAAAAGGTCATAATTTCTTCGTTACTAGGTCAAATTGGATGAAACTGGTACCATTAGAAATCTAGTTTTAAGGAGTGTATTTATAGAATAGTTTCTTAGAAAATGGAGGTCAACACAAAAATTTATGGCTGTCAGAAAATGGTTGCTCAGAATGATAGACTAGTGATGGTAACTTCCAGAATTCAATGAGTGGGTTTTAAACTTAGTTACCAAATTTGTCAAATTTTTTAGATAAAATTCTAAATTTGTCGAATTTAAAACCCTAATAAACTTATTTGGAAAATAAATTTTAAATTCGGCAAGGAAAAACATTTTGGTAGAAAACAAGGAAAAAATGCATAGAAAAATTAAATTTTAAATTTTCTGTGCATTTTTTGCCATGGCAAAAGGGACAGAGTCACGAAAACTTCAGCCACAAAGCCTCTTGGATTTTATTTTATTTTATTTTCCACAATAATGAGCACAGGAAAATCTACAGACCTCCGGATGGCGTGGTGATAACTCATAAGTCACATGGTGATAGTCGTTGTCAACTTTTAATGTTCAAGTTGTCAAAATTTGAAGAAATTGGAAAAACCAGAACCCTCCACAAGCCATCCAAACCATATAACTAAAATTGAGAAAGTTTAAATAATTATTTAAAAACTAAATCTGTGTTGTTGGTAAAATTTGAAATTTTAAATATTTATTGACAAATTAAAGCTCAATCTGTGTTGTTGGTAAAATTTGGAAGTTTAAATATTTATTGATAAATTAAAGCTCTAACGGCGGGATTCAAGTAATGTCAATATATGACAGACATAGGAAAGCAATGTAATGTCTTCACTTAAGAGCCGACTGTAGTACATAGAGCTTGTACCATTTGCATCGTTCCCTTTCGCCTAACCTATGAAAGTTTAAACTTCTTATTATTACCATAAATTAAGAGGGACAAACTCCCAATCTAAATTAAGAGGGAATTAAAACGTCTACCAATGGAGGAATACTAATGAACTTAAATAACTAAGATATCTTCAACTACGTAGCAGATATCGATCCGCTATGTACTTTGGCCGTATCTTCAAGGAAGGTGTCAGCATGTATAAGGTGGGTCCCTTTTTCTTTTTTGGAATAATACTTTAACATCAATGGCTCAGGCATCAAATGCAACAACATCATCTTCTTATTTTGAGTCCCAAAAGCCTCCTCCCGCATTAGAGGAGGTGATCGGTAGTGTGCTAAATGAGCAACAGGAGTCCATGGTTCTTTCTACCCATAAAGTTATAATTTTTATTAAATTCAAGATGTATTAACTCATATATCAACTACAACATTTATAATATATCGAATTTTATATGTCGAATTTTATTTCAAATTTTTAAACATGTCAAATTTCTTTCGAACTTCAAGAGTGTCAAACTCGAACATGAACTCGAACTTGGTAACTAAGGTTTTAAATACCAAAATTCATTTAATAAAAGAGGTTAGTTTAAAATACCAACACTCATTTAATAAAAGTAGTTGGTTTTAAATACCAACCCTCATTTAAGAAAATGGGCTACACTTATTTAAAAAAGTGGCATTTATCTGGATAACACATTGTGGTAAATTTTTGCACAACATATTGTGGCAGATTTTTGCACAACATATTGTGATAGATTTTTGCACAACATATTGTGACAGATTTTTGCACAACACATTGTGAGGGCTATTTACAGAACACGTTGTGATAGCTTTTTGCAAATAACTCATTATGAGAGCTTTTTGCACAATAAATCATGAGGGATTTTCAAACAACAAATTATGAGGGTTTGATTACCACATCTGCAATGGAAGAACCAAGAGGCAGAGGAGGAAGATGCAAGATCCGAGATTAGAAAGAAAAAGTTGAAGAATACAACCAGCTGAATATTAGTAAGGATTTGTAGCAGCTTTGGATTCCAATAGCAATCTATCCAATTTTTTGGGGTCATGGTTTTACCATTTTGGGTTTCCATGTAAAAAAATTTTGTATTCTCTTATAGTTTATAATTGTGTGTGTGATTTATTTTCTGTAATATCTGAGTATTAATTTTAATTTGATAAGTAGATCATATATCACATACAATATAAAGCATACAATCTAAGCATTGATATATTTTACTAACCTAAGTTGAAGGATTAAGCAAAATATGTGATCTATTTGAGAAAAGAGTCAAGTTTTGGCTCTTTACGGATCAAGTTTGGTATTAGAGAATATTTTCCTGAAGAACTATGTATGCAAGGCAAAACATCTCAAGGAAAGGACTTAGCCTCATTCAACCCAAATATTGGGAGAAGTATTAGATCTGTGAAAATGGTAGATCAATCAGAATATAACTCTCCAACATTGTCCAATAAGGAATTCAAGAGAATATTTCTTGAAATGGAAAACACTCTCCAAAGCTTGATGGCGATGGTGATTTCTCAAGAAGAAAGGAAATCAGGGAAGGGAAATAAGAAATTAGATTTAGAATATGAGATTGAGTCTAGTGCTTCCAATGGTGATAAAATGGAGGTTGAAGGATCCCACTCAAAATAGCCTGAGAATATCTCATCACAACCCTTGACTACAGATTCATTTAAAATGGAGGTCAGAATTGATATTCTAGCCTATGAAGGGGAGTTAGATCCTTAAAAATTAGATGGGTGGCCAAAGAAATTGGAGGCTTACTTTAGTACTAAGTCTTATACAGTGGTACAATAGATCATATTTTCTAGATTGAAATTGGGTTGCCATGCTCTCACATGGTGGGAGGCATACTAAATTGGATTGGTAAGAAATAAATAGCTAGCTATAGAAACATGGGAAAATTTTGTGAAGGCTATAAGAGCTCAGTTTTATCCTATTGACTATCAAGAGAAGATGGAGGAGATATGGTTGTTTTTTAGATGGAGGCAAGACCAAACAGTCCAAGAATACACCAAGAAATTTAGAAAATAAGTCGTGTTAATGGGTGTTAATCTCTGAGATCCTCAATTTTAAAGAAATATAAATGTGGCTTGTCTTATTAAATCAGGATAGAACTGATATTATTTGATACCAAGGATATTTATGAGGCATGCATTAAAGCCACATACTTGGAAATGAGGGTTGTAAAGTCAATAAAATATAATGAGGTATTAAATTCATCTAAACCTCTAAACCTATAGAGAAAACTAAGGGTTCCTATAGTAAATGCAAGAAGAAATCAAGGGCTACAACCACCAAATAACAAAAGGGTGGAAAAAATTGCAAGGAGTGTAATGTTGAAACTCATTCAAGTGAGGACTATTAGAAGCTACACCCTGAAAAGAGGCCAAAATGGTGGAACAAGAGAAAGAAGAAATCTCCTAATTCTGCCAAAAATTTTGAACACGAGGAAGAAGGGTGTTTTGAGGAAGAGGATGAAGGAAAGGTAATGTGTGCTACTAGAATTAATCCTTTAAGGTAGGCGTATACCTCTAAAAAGGAGGAACAAGCTTTAAAGACCAATAAAGAGGAATTATTTTGGGTCTACATACAAGTGTAGAGGATAAAAGTTACAACATTGTTTGATAATGGATACCAATGAAATTTAATTTCTAAGGATCTAGTAAAATAGTTGGGATTGAAGATTTTGGATCATCCACAACCATATCCATTGGGATGGGTTTAGAATGATGTGGACCTACAAGTAACCAAGCAATGCACTTTACAGTTTCCTATCAAAAATGAATTTTGTGATGTAATTAATTGTGATGTAGTACCTCTTGATATTTTCCAAGTAATTTTGGGTAGCCCATTTTTATGGGAAATAGATGCTTTGTTTAAGTGAAGGTTCAATGTTTGGGAGTTGAAGAAAGGTGGAATCACATATGTGATTAATCCTAGTGGGTTGGAAAATAAATTCCAGCTTGTGATAGGGTAATAGGCCAAGCATTTGGTGAATGTAAGCAAGAGATTTGTGTTATTGATGCTAATGGGCATGGGTAGTAATGTATAGTTTAGTAAGGAATATGTGGAAAACCTGGAAATGCACTCTATTGTCAACGTGGAAAACCTAAAGTTGTTTGAGCCCTCTTTGTTGTATGAGAGAGAAGATGCTCCAATATTGCCTAAGTTGGATGATTTAGTCTCAACTGAGTTTGAGGAGGTAGTAGTAGATTTAATTTTGGATAGGAATATGTGGACAACACATCAAGGGTAGAAAGAATTATGGCTGGTATATCCTAAGGGAAAAATTCTAAACAAGGTAAAGTGGATCTCCAAGAAGCAATCATAGAAACAATATTCCCATCTAAATAAAGATAATTTTGAGGTAAAAAAATCCTCCAATGGGGGAGGTCTTGATTAGGAGACCAACTAAATGTCATCTACAGGAAGTGTGGAAGGAGCTCCAAATAAAATTCTTGCTTTGAAGCAATAAACACTTACTGGAATAGAGTATGGAGGATAAATACATTAAGATCTGTGTTTTTTAATTCTAAGAACAATTAGTGGAATTTGGGTAATTTTGGATGTCTCCATGACGTGCATCTTGGAAATAGTTTTTTGATACTTTTTTAATCACTCAAAATGGTCAACCGAGGCCAAAGTTATGGTTAAATTACTGAAGCATGAAGTCCTAGAATGTATGGGGCAATGTGTTCAAAAGTGCTTACAAGGGTATCTTTAAAAGGTTGTGATTTCTTCGTTACTGGGTCAAATTGGACAAAACTAGTACCGTTAGAAAGATGGTTTTGAGAAGCGTATTTCTAGAGTGGTTTCTCAAAAATGGATAGAGGTACAGAAATTTATAGCAATAAAAAAAGGGTTGTTCAGAATGACAAAAAGTGGTAACTACTAGAATTCAATGAGTAGGTTTTAAATACCAAAATCCATTTAACAAAATGGGCTAGTTTAAAATACCAATAATAATTTAATAAAAGGATCTGGTTTTAAATACCAACCTTCATTTAATAAAATGGGCTACACTCATTTAAAAAAGTGGTATTTATCCAAACAACACATTGTGGCGGTTTTTTGCATAATACATTGTGAGGACTTTTTGAAGAATACATTGTGATAGCTTTTTTGCAGATAACTCATTATGAGGGCTTTTCACACAACACAACATAAGGGCTTTTCAAAAAACACATTGTGAGGGTTTGATTGTCACATCTATAGTGGGAGAACTGAGAGTAGAGGAGGAAGAGGCAAGAGCAGATATTAGGGAGAACAAGCTAAAGAATACAACCAATTAAATATTTGTAAGAATTTGTAACAACTTTAAATTCCAATAGCAATTTTTCAAAATTATTTGGGTTGTGGTTTTACAATTTTGGGTTTCCATGTAAAAAAAAATTGTGTTCTCTTGCAATTTATTATTGTGTGTGCAATTTATTTTTTGTAATATCTAAGTATTAATTTCAATTTGATAAGTAGATTAGATATCACATACAATATAAAGCATACAATCTAAGCATGGATATATTTTACTAACCTAAGCTGAAGGATTAAGAAAAATATGTGATCTATTTGAGGAAAGAGTCAAGTTTTGGCTCTTTACGGATCACCTGGTCTTCCCATAAACCAAGAAATTGCTTTTAGAATTTTATCTATTTTCTCCCTGGAACAAAAGAAATGGCTTGAAAGAAACATTTTAGAAGAAAGGATAAATTCACTCTTGGAGGCTTCCAACTCCTATCAATCCATTTTCTCAAGGCCAAACCTAGACAAGACCCATTATTTTTACCAATAATTGCCCTTGCTTTAAGAAATAAGGATCACTTCTCTTTGAGGTCCTCTCTAACCTCTACTACTAGGGATGGCTCTAAGGACTGAGTTGTAAATAAGTCCATGGGAGGAAATTAACACTCAAAATCCATTAAAATTTATTAGTATATCCTATAGAAATTATAATATTTGAAAATAAATTTATAATAAATTGCAAGCAAAAATTCTAAGATAATGAAAGGGAAAACGAAACTTGGCTGAAAATTTCTACTAGCCCTCCATTAGTCCTCCCATATTTTGAATACTAGCTAACAAATATCTACAATTTTGTTTTTGAGACTGAAAAAATCGTCATTACCCTTGTTTCGTATGATTGACTTCATAGGATCATATCTCCCTCAATATCATTCAAATTCCTTCATGTGACCATTCATTTTAAATATCTTCAAATTTCACATAAATTGGTTCAAGAATCATCTAAATCAGACAACCCTTTGCAAAGATATGGCTCCTAAAAGATGAGATGTTTTTTTAAAAAAGATTGCCCTTTCGCTACCTTAATTTTGAATGGTTGTCTTTAATACTAGTAATATAGTTAATTTATATATAAATAGCTAGACTTGTGCTTATATTTTACTTATAATATTTAGGTTATCGTAACTTAAAATATTTTTGAAAAAAATATTATTAATAATATAATTAATTTATAAATAAAGAGCTAGTATTTATGTTCAAGTTTCCACTTACATTATTGAGATTCTATTATTTAATTGTAAAGAAAATTTTGATAATCCTCTACTTCTATTTATTATATTATTTATGTTATCATAAATTTTTTTAATATTAATAATATAATAAATTTATATATAAACTGTATATATGTTCAAGTTTTCACTTACATTAATTTTTTTAATAAGTTGTGTGGCTTCTATTGGGGTCCACTCCCATTACAAAAACAAAACATTACATTGCTCTCATTACATTTCTAACAAGTTAATTAAAACATACCCATATTTGCCTTTCTACTAAAGATATTCTCCATCTTCCTTAAATTGCTAAGTTTCCATAATCAACTTTTTTGAAAGAACTAATAATAAGAACAACCCTTACATGACACATAACTCCAAAATATAGAAGAAAAAAAAACATAACAGTCATCCATAAAATAGGAAATTCGTTCGATTATTTTTATTTTTTACCAGAGGTTCTTCCTCCTTTAGAGTGACAAGATTTAAGAATGCATTTTTGCACTTCAAGCTCCTAAGGTAATATCTAGTTGTAACACATTTTGTAGGATCTTCATTTTCAAAAAATTGACCATCATCGATTGTTTCATAATTAGCTTCAATAATACCATTTGAGGTGCTAATATTTTCCATGGAACCATATGGATGGTCTTTAGCAACCATTTGGATTTTATCAATGATCTTATTCAAATTCTCCTTTTGGGGTTGAATCTTTTGTTGCTCGCATGATTCCTGCTGGACAATTGGTGAATTTGGAGGATTAGCTTATTTATTTTGAACTAGGACATTTGAATATTTTAATCATTCGCATGGAGGGCCTTCTCCTCCACCAAGAATGAATTAGAGCATGATCATATGATCAGACATATCTTCTTCATGTGGTTATATTGCTGACAACCATAACATCTTAGGGAGAAGTTTTCATATTCAATATTTTGAATTCATTCACCTTTGTTTAAGGAGATAGTAATAGATTGAGGTCCATGGATTGAAACATCCATCCAAACAACCAATATTGCTTTACTCAATAATTATATATGACAATTATTCCTCTATTTTGGCATCCATATACAAGAGTGCACAAATGGCATTACCGATTTTAGTGAATATCTTATCTCCCCAAAACTCCATAAGGAGAGCATAAATATTCACCCAAATTGGGAAGCCATTAACTTCTTCTATAAAGGGGTTGAAACTAGAAGTCCAAGGTCTTATATAGACACCCCTTTGTTTGAAAAAATAATTATATCTATAATCCATTACCCTATCTCTATCCGCTAAATTAGAAAAGGAAACATAAAAGAAATTTTTGGGTAGAAGAGTTACTTGAAATTATGTACTGGTCCACCAATATTTAATGTATCCTTTGAGCTCCTACAAGACAAGTCTTTTTCCCTTGACTTTGTAGATTATTTTACAGGCTTCATGATTAATCAAATCCAACCCAAATTCATCCTATGAAATCCTAATAAAGGGAAGAGGTTCATCCACCTACAAACCCAAATATCCCTGAGATATGTTTCTTCTGACCGAAGATGCTTTCTCACAGAGTAAGGATATGGTCTGCAAACAACCCTCTTCCTTCAACGCTTGATTGCACCTAGGGTTTGCATCTCTTTCACGAATACTATAGCCAAATTTATCGCTTTATTCTATCACTTTTTTGCACCTAAGGTTTACACCCTTTCACAAGTTTTCACTTAGATTATTGAGATTCTATTATTTAATTTATTAAAAAATATTTTTTTTGTTTGTGGAAAACATCGCAGAAGGGATGCCACTTTTGGGTAAGACCCAAATATGTAGTGATATCTCTTCTACCAAAATCGCCCAGGGCTCGCACCTGGCCTACCATCTTCGACACACTCAAGGAGCATGCCTACAATAACAAAAACAAGAACACACAAACACACAAACTTAAATAAACACAAAAATTACAACCAAACACACACACACAAAACAACAAAAGACAACCAAAAAACAACAAAAAAACATAAACACATAGAAAAAGCCACAAAAATAACATAACAAAACACAATAGAATGATACAAAGACAACAAAAATATATATGAAAAAACATAAAACAACAAAAACTAAAAAAAAATAAAAAACAACAACAAAAACACAAAAAACACACACGCACCAAAACATGAAAAACACAAAAACACCAAAAAACACAAACATACAAAAACACTAACAAAAAAAAAAACTCAAAATAAACTAAGCTATTGGAGCTATTGACTATTTAGATAAAGCCCCCTGACAATCTCTATCAAGGATAGTAATGAAGAAATGCACCAAATTAGAAAAGATCAAAATAAATTGCATAACCACAACAAGGATCTAAAATGCCACACCAAAAATGGAGTTGTCATTCATCCATCCTACCATTTAATCTTTGACTATTGAGATAAAACCCTCTAACATCGTCTATCATGAATAGTATTGAAAAAAAAATTGGAATTTTGGGATCCTGTTATGAGAAAACTATGCACTGCTTATCATTTTAAACATAGCTTCCTGCATTACCATCAAGAGACTGAATAAGGAGAAGATCAGTCCTAATTTATTCTAGATACCACTTAGGAGGATAACCATAGCACTTAAAATCTCCTTTGTAAAGAGCCCAGTTTTCCATAACATCTACCACTTTGTTATGTTCTCTAGGCACATGATTGAAAACAACCTCCTGAAAATTATTTATTATTAACCTAATCTTATCTATAATCTTTTGGATTCTTCAATCCACCTTATTAGACCTTGAAGTTTATTTTAGATAATTGATCATAACTTGAGAGTTTGACTCAAAAATCACCCTTCTCCACCTTACCTTTAGAGCCTCTTGTAAACCTCTCAAAATACCCCCCTTCGACTAAGTTATTGGATAGAATTCCTAAATTTTTTGCAAAAGTAAAAATTGGAGTACCATCCTCCAATATACCTATCCCTCCTATACTAGCTCTTCCAGGATTTCCTTTGGATGCTCCATCAGTATTGATTTTAATGAAATTATTTGGGGGAGGTTGCCATTGCTAAGTTCTATCTATTATTTGACCAGTCCCTTTATTCCTTCTATGTTGGGTTAATCCATTCTTATCTTTAATTGAACCATCATTTGTTCCCATAGTTTATTTGAATTGTGTGGATGAGTTAATAAATACTAGACAATCTCTCTCACATTTTCTATGGTCTTTATCCAGACATGATGGATGTTCCTACTTTCTTGTTGAAATATTTGCTTGTTTTGCTTCTTCCAGATATTCCAAGGAAGAATAGTCATACCTTTCCACACTATTTGATTCACATACCAGTATTTTCCTTCTTGTTTGCTCCAATCTCTCCATAGTTGTTCTATGGATTGTTCATTGGACCATATTAAATTTAGAAGGGAAGCCATATTCTTCCACAATGTTGTAGCTATGGGGCATTCTATGAATAAATGGTTAAGAGTTTCATTGTTATCCCAACATATTACACATTGAAAGGGTCCATTAAAACCTTTCTTCATAATTTGCTCCCCTGTGAGAACTCTTTTATGGAGTAGCAACCAATTGAAAAATCTAACTTTTGGACATACCTTTTAAGTCCATAGCTACTTTAAAATATATTAAATCTTATGGGGATTAATAGGGCTTAAGGCTAAGTAACCCTGAGCAATAGTGTACTCATTGTACCCTAAACTATTCTAGCCAATACAATCCTCAACTTGTGACCATGAAGGTGATCTCATTTGAAGGATTTTTTAAGCTTCAAAAATTTGGATTGGCCAATATTCTACTAGGAGCCAACATCTTCCCACCTCTACATTTATTTTCTGATCTATATAATATTTGGTAATTTTTATCCAATTCATCGTATGCATTTTCTCCATTATAGGCCACAATTTTGATGTTGGATTGACAACAGAAAGTGTCCATCCCAAGAGTCTATCCAAAAATTTATCTTTTTACCATTTTGTACTATCCAAAAGAGTATTTTCTTTACCAACTCCTATTCAATTTTTAGGACTTTTTAAATTGGGGACCCTCTAGAAGGCAGTTGATGACAAATTAATTCATACGAATCCTTGTTTTCTGCATACTTGGCTCTAATATTTTTGGCCCATAGGCATTGGGGTGGCTAATCCATCTCCAATATAATTTTTCTGCCAAAGCCTTATTATTCTTGACTATCGATCTAAGATCTAAACTCCCTTCATGAGTAGACAGACATAGAGTCTCCCACCTTACTAGAGTCTATTTCTTCTCCATTTTTGAACCTCTCTAGAGAAATCTATGACCAATTTTATCCAATTAATTGAGCATTGACTTGGGTATGTTCAACATTGTTGAAACAAAGATAGGAATAGAATGAAGAACTAATTTGATAAGAGTTATTCAACCTCCTGATGAAATCCATCTATTGGTCCAACTGCCAATTTTATTCTTCACTTTCTCTAATAACCAGCTCCAATGCTCTTTTTTTGGCTACCTATATTAATTGGAACACCTAATTATTTAAATAGAAGAGAAGTTTTTTTTAATCCTAATTTGTCCATTATTAAAATTCCTTTTCTGGGTGAGAAATGAAAAAAGTGCTTTTGATTTGTCTTCATTACTTAGTTGCCTTGAGGCTCTAGTGAAATAGGGAAGAATTTGCTTTATTGATATTGCTTCCTTTATTTTTGCCTTCACCAAAAGGGTGAAATCATCAACAAATTGTAAATGAGTGATAGGTTTGACTCCTTTAGCTATAGTGACTCCTAACCTTCGAAAATCTCGATTCTTAAAAAAATTCCTTCCCAAACATTCTGCTAGGATGATAAAAATATAAGGAGAAGGAGAGTCGCCTTGTCTAATACCTCTAGAAGCTAAGAACCAATGAGTAGGACAGCCATTAAGAATACCTGGATAAGAAACTGAAGATATACAACCTTTGATATATTTTGTCCATTCTTGAGAGAATCCAAATTTTTCCAAAACTTGGATGAGAAAGTTCCAATCCATCCTATCATATGCTTTGGACAAATCCAATTGAATAAACATGGAGGGGGATTTTTGAGCTTCCATAGAGTGAATTACTTCATGGGCTAACACTATCTCATCCACTATTTGTCCCCCTTCAACAAATCCTCCTTGTTTTGGAGATATGATCTTGTGAAGTAAAGGTTTGAGCCTTTCTTACATAATATTTGAAATAATTTTTAGAATAACATTACATAAAGCAATTGTTCTATATCCAGTAATACTATCTACTTCTTGAGATTTTAAAATTAGAGCTATAAAAGTCTTGTTGATATCTTTGATGATATCTTTTGCCTTTCTAGCCTCTTCTACCACCTCTAGAATGTTATATTGCAAAACATCCCAAAACTATTGATAAAATTCAATAGGGAAATCATTTTGACCTGGGGTTTTCCCCTTTTGCATTTTGAAAACTCCCTTTTGTAGTTCCTTCTTAGTTATAGAAGCATTTGGAGCCACATTCTCCTCATCAAAAATAAGAACAAGCATTACCTATAAAATTTCTTATTGAGCTTTTGGATCAAGCAATTGGGTTGTAAAGAGGTTTGAAAAATTATTATCAACTAATGAAGAAATGCCTTCCCAAGTGTGGATTATATCTCCTAATTCATTATTCAATGAGGGGATAAAGTTATGAGCTCCTCAGAATAGGAGAGACTTATGGAAGAAACTTGTATTTTCGGTTTCCTTCTTGTAGCCATTGAATCCTTGACTTTTGTTTCCACATTAGTTCTTCTCTTATGTACCCTTCCTTCACCTAGGCTGAAAGATTAATTTTTGTCTTAACCATATTTTTTGTGAATCCCTCAAGATGAATTTGCTCATTCAGCTCCTCAAGTCTTGTTAGAGCTTCCTGTTTCTTTACCTTAACATCTCTAAATTCCTCCTAATTCCAAACCTTTATTTTATATTTAATATATTATAACCTTTTGACAAAACAATACATCTTAGTACCATGTCTTGGCTTGCCTTCTTGCCACCATTGTTGTATCCTTGATTTGAGAGATTCATTTCTAAGCCACATTAGCTAAAAATGAAATGGTGTCGGCTTACCCTTGGTTCTCCAAACTTCAATTAAAATTGGCCAATGATCAGATCTAACATTGTTTAATATTTTCACTTTTGGGATGTGTCCTTGTATCAAAAACTTATCTGAAAGCAAGAACCTATCTAGCCTTTCAATAATACATTTTGAGCCTTGTTTTCTGTTGGACCAAGTCATTAAACCATTGGTTGACTTAATATCTACTAGATGAAGGTTGGCAATGTATTCACTCATGAGTTTTGAACTCCCATCCAACTTCATACTTCCTCCCATTTTTCTTTTAAAGAAAGGATAAAGTTGAAATCTCCTCCTATCAAAGCCCAAGCTTCAAGGAATTGAGAGGTGATAAAATTTATATTTCTCTATACTGTTCATTTTTATTCTATGGTACAAGGAACATAGACATTTATATAAAGTATAAAGGATAAAGTTGAAATCTCCTCCTATCAAAGCCCAAGATGAATATGAAAACTTCTCCCTAAGGAGACACAAATTTTTTTGTAAAAATCAAAGACAAAGTGTGCATTTATTTTCTCCAAGGGGGATATAAGACATAAAATTTCATATTCTATTTTTTGCAAAATTGAGAAAAAACTGAATACCTTGGGTCCATAAAAATCAAGTCGTGTGCTGATAGATTTTGGAAGCCTTTCAAATGTGGGTCGTGTGTCGACTTGTCTTGGTAGGAGTGCTAATTTGTTAATTTTGCAAAATAAGGGGGGAAGACAAGACGTTGTACTTATTTGCAAAATTGTAACACAAAAGTAAGGAGCACTTAAAAATCAAACTTGTTAAATTTGTAAAATAAAAATAAAAGGCAATTGTTTTATGCCACATTCTTTGCAAATTTGAAAAACAAGAGGAGACATAATATATCAATTTTTTGTACAACACAAATCCAAATTTTTTTGCAAAAATTAAAGATGCATTTTTATTTTACTCGAAACCTTTATTGGCAAATTAGGTGCATTCTCGGTTGCATCCAACACCTTTGTGATAAGAATTTTGTGGGCATTCTTGTTTGATTATTGCATTATTTTTTTGCAATTATAAGTCATAAAATCAAGAACACGCAAAACCCTAAAATTTTAGAATAATTTGTGTAAATCATTGCACAGGTTTAAAGCCAATTATACTTGATATTCTCTCCTAAATCAAAACCCCTAATTCACTCTTATTTGTTTGGCTTAATTTCCTCAAACTAATTATCCTTCTTCAGGAGGATTTTCAGGCAGGTGTCATTAAATATCTTTTTGAGTGAATTATATTTTGGTACTCTTTTAGGGTATATCAAAAGAAAGAACAAGTTTTTGTAAAATAAGGAACCTTGAAAGTAGCAATCTTTTGCACTAAGAGGGGATTATTCCTTTCTTCCTTCAAACACAAATTTTGACAAGAGGAAGATAAAACTTGTAAAGGCAATCAGAAAAGTAGAAGTCATCAAAAATTATACCTTTTTTTTTAGGTTTCATAATAGCAACCATGCATGAAGTACTCGTAATAAGGAAGGATTATTTGGTAAATTTTTTTGATAAAATTGCCTAAGAGGCAAATTTTTGCACAAATTGTAAAAAGGACAACCATGACACCAAATGGTGTTGGTTTCAAAACAAGCAAAACTAAAATGACAAAGGCACATCATAGAAGCCATGTTTCTAGTGAAGTGTCTGATTCTGATTCTGGTTCAGAAAGAGCACACAAAGTGCTCATGGCTAAGACAATATTGTAAAGGGGAAACAAATTTGTCACCCTAAGAAAGTACCATTTCCAAAACCTCTTTTTAGGCTTCATAAATAGCATAAGTTTTTGTTTGAAGTACTAGCAATAAAGGGATGATTGTATCTCTTTTTAGGCTTCATAAATAGCAAACTCTCTTTGTTTGAAGTACTTGTAACAAAAGGAGGTAATTTTCTAGTGTAAAATTTGCCTAGGAGGCAATATTTATAAAAGCCTTAACAAGGTTCTTGAGTTGCACATCTGTTGCAATTAATGGGGGATAAACATTTCTTTTCTTACTTCACACTTTTTTTTTGTAAAATTGGAAGAAGACTTATAAGGGTGCATTTTTGACAGCGATCGACACCTTAGTCTCACTTCTTTCAGAAATTTCATTACAACATGTTTTGCAACAAAGGGAGAAAACTTATAAGGGTGCATTTTCAGCAACGACCGACACCTTACATACCTTCTCAAAAAATTTACAAAATCATATTGTAACCGAATGAACCTCGTATGAAGTGATCTACTCTACTACACCTAGTGGTTGCAATGGATGGTTACCCATGCAATCCAGTTGGATGACAAGATTACAATAAGGAAATTTGTTTATGTGAAGACAAAGTGAGGAATGATCCACTTTTTTCTTAGGAGCAACCAGAGCCTAAGAAAAAGCAATAACTAGCAGATCAACATATTTTTCTTTTTTGGTTACATAGAAGAGTTGGCTACAACCACTATTTTTAGTAACTGGCAGCGCAGGGTTCAAACCACAGGGTTCAACATCTTTTTCACTGTATTGGGACAGTTATATACATTACCCAAATAATGTAATAAGGGGGGATGTTAGAGTTACTATGTTAGTAACTATGATTATTACCTCATTTGGTTAATTGTAAATATTCACCTAGGTAGATTTTATTTACCGTATGGTAAAAATTAGCTTGTTACTTTTTACCACTAGGTTATTTCTATTTACTATTTACCTAGGTTAGTAAGTTAGTCATTGTATTCATTTTGAC
The DNA here is from genome assembly GCA_028583015.1 of Wollemia nobilis. Classification (NCBI taxonomy): domain Eukaryota; kingdom Viridiplantae; phylum Streptophyta; class Pinopsida; order Araucariales; family Araucariaceae; genus Wollemia; species Wollemia nobilis. Next base: position 6,624,014 of record JAQPPZ010017253.1, read on the forward strand.
TACTTTGGTTAGTAGGTTAGTGGTTAGCTACCTTCACGGGGGAAACCTTTTACGCATTTGTTAGCATATTAGGGGGAGATATTATTTTTCCTATATGTTATATAAACCTACCTTATGAATAATATTTTTTAATTATTCATTGCCTATGATTATGCTCCTAAAATATATAAAATATATATCATCTACCAAACTAATATTACAAGGGATCCAAATAACGTAATATCTCCAACACTCCCTCGTATTACATTATTTTGTAGGAAGACCTTCTGCCTTAATTCTTTGATTCTTCTTTGTCTTCATTATTCAGCTCTGACTCTGTCATAAATGGATATTATTATCTGTGTTTACCTTTAGGTCTTTTTCTCTAGGTCACTACCACTATATCTGCCTATGGGTCACTACCTTTGGACCTCTACCTCTAGGTCACTACCTCTAAGTCACTCCTACTGGATCATTGGCTTTGGGTCACTAGCTTTGGAACTCTGCCTCTGGGTCACCTTTAGATTATCATTATCTCTAGGTCATCCACTATAAAATCATCATATCTATAAGATCATCACTATAGATGCTTTATCTATAAGCCATATTCTAAGTTATGCTTGAGTCTTCTTTATCTCTATTTGCTATGGGATCTCTTTCCATGGGTCTTCTTAATCTGCTTATTAATTTCAATTTCTTATAGACTAGCTTCTATTCCAAATATATCCTTGGAATAGGTAAACTCAATCTATATTATACTTTTCTTGAGTTAGTTCTTTCTCAAATTTCTAAAACTTAATCTTCACTAGTTATTCTTCAACCTAGTGGTATTAATCCTTATCTTCACTAGTTTTCCTTCAATCTAGTGGTAATACTTATATTTTACAACTTTCAAGTTTTATGCAAGTAAAATTTGATTATACTTGATTTTCTTCTATAGAAACCAACATTCCTTTCATTTTATCCCATTCATCTATGTTTATCGACCTCCCACAATCAACTTTTACTCTATAGTCTTTCTTTTCTTTCTGTAGACAAAACATTTGTGAATGATTATGTCTTCCACAAATTTTACAACTATGGAGATTACAATATCTCTTTATATTGTGTCCATATCTACCACAATGATTACATTTGTTATATATTACAAAATTCCTTTTCTCATTTTATCCTTCATTAATATTGATTCTATCAATCCTTGTTATAGATTTGATGTTACTATTTCCTATTACAAACTTAGTTTCTTGCTCATTATTGCTAGTCTATTCAAGACCTTCATATTTTGGTCTTATTTTTTGTACAATTGGCTCTTGCATTCCTTGTTCATGTTTTACAAAACTTGTATCTTTATATCCTATTTTATTTAACAACTTTGAACCAAATCCTTTTTTATGTTTTTCAAAATAACCAAAAACATCATTACTGTCAAGCTTTCAAATTTATTAGCCCTTGTCAATACTCCTCATAATATTATAGGCACCATATATTTTTAAAATAAAATCTTTAACTAAATAATGAATAGATAACACTTGCTATAAAAAGGTCTAGGGTTCAAAATTTAATCCACCAAAAGTTAAATCATTCCACAACAGTCCAAGATAAGCCCATACTTTTCTTTATAATGATCCCTTAACCCACATAGATCTCAAGAATCATTATAAACATTTTCTTTTTCAAACCAAATCACAACATTCATAACAATCCAAGAGAAGCCCATACTTCTCTTTATAATGATCCCTTAATCCACATAGATCTCAGGAATCATTATAAATACTTTCTCTTTCCAATGATAATAGTCAAAGTACACTGCTACACGTATTTTATAACATAGGTACTTTATTAAAAGCCTAATAATCAAGTACACCTTTAATATTAACTCAAATCAAAGTGCTTTATTAAAACATAAAACTCAAAGTATCTTTAATATTAATTCAAAACCAAAGTACTTTATTAAAACATCTATAAAGCACTTTATTATTCCTTAATAGCCAAGTGCTAAGGTAAATCAAAGGATTCAATGAGAAAAGCCAAAATAAAAAAATATCAAAGCTTTAAATAAAAACTTAGCTAAGCATTACACCAACACTAGTTATCAAATGATCTCATAAAAATCAAAGCCAAGCAAGCAAGAAAAAAACATAAGAACAGTTCAAGCTATGACTCACACAACCCTAAAAATTGAATGCACACAAAACAATACTAAGGAACTCAACCATAGCACATAGGAAGAAGAAAAACCATTCACTAACATCAGGTTGATGCAAGCCTACCAAATAACTATCTAAACATAAGGTACCCAAAACAAAAGATGCTACCAAAGAGGAGATAATACACATAGGAAGTATTGTCTAACACATAGAACGAAAGGGCATACAATGTCTCGAAATTATAAAAAAAAGGATAGGTAACCATGGTAAACATGGAGATGATCTCCAATGCATTGATTTAGTTGATAAATTTATATATTGATAATGGGTATCAAGGGTTAGGTTTGGGATGAGGGGTATGTGCAGACAATGCATTGATTTAGCATCTCAAATGAGGATGCATCACATGTATGTTGAGACAGGCCTTCAAGGGCTCCCATGTGGTTCACATGATGGTCAGGATTGTGACTTCTAGTGGTGGCATGTGCAAGTCTTCCAATACCCCACTCCTCGTAAGAATTTACAATGAACTAGATTGGGTTTGGTCTCCCCTCTAATATACCCTTACCACTGCTCGAGCAATTTGGTTTTGTTACATATTATTATTTAATAATATAATATTACTATAATATATATATATATATATATTTACAATGTTGGAGGGTGTAATCCATTGGTCAAAGTGCTCTCTTCAAAGGGTGGAGACCATGGTTCAAATCCTTCAAGCCTCTAGGATAGAAGGGCATGTTGCATCGACACTGTGGTTACGTTAAAAAATATTATACAACACAATTGAAGGTTATAATGACAACAAGGAGTAAAATTTAAACCTACGATCAAAGAAGAAAAAATATAACTAATATATATATATATATAAGTATTAAAAAATATAACTAATAATATAACTAAAAGCAAAACTCTTCGGGGTTAAGTGACAGGAAGCCTCCTTCCTCATTATTTAAATTGAAGTCACATATATGGATGCTAAAAACATACCAAAAACTAGGACTTTATCATTGTGGTATCATGGGAACCTGTTATAAATTATCTCCTTGCACGATGACATGAATTTGGCATTTATAAGTTCTAATTAAAGTGATTTCTAGTGGCTTGCATACCCACGATGTTTGGCAGCCTTTGTGTAAATTGACTTTGTTTATTTTTACATAGTCATACAGTCAGATCATCCTTTGTGTAAACTGACCATGTTATTTTTACAGCACAATAGGCTTCTAGCCTCTCCACTGTACTTGTATAAGTGGCTTACATAATTTTCCACATTGATTTTGTCTAACTTATAGCCCTAATTTGTAAAAGTAATTCCACTTGGATGATGAGCAAGGTCTAGTGGATCACACCTAACATACATACTACCATATTAGCATTGTAGTAGAACTCCATATGCACTCCAAGTCTATTTTTAGTTTTCGTTTGCTTTCTTTCATTGGAAATAAATTCACAACTTTGCATCATCTCTAAAAGGAATGCATTTGATAACTCGTTTTGTAGCCTAGTCTCATGACAGGGTACCACTTCCTTGGTGGTGGAAAATATACATTAAAGGCCCTATGAGTCAAAGCTGAATTGGACTTAATGAGAATACATAGTGAAGGGGGTTAGCCATACCCATTAACCTTTGGAAAGGTATCATCCTTTTGCCTATGTTCGAAAAACTAATTTTTTTAATCTAGATTATAATTAATCCAGTCCAATATCCTTCATAGCTATGGAATAAAGCACGTACTTCTCTTTAGAAAGTATATCATTGACCACTATAAATTGGTTGAGGATTGGTAGGACTTACGCTCCATCATGACTTAGATTTCATCATCGAGCATCTGTATGTGGGCATCTAGGTGAAGGCCTTAATTTGAGATAAGCTCATTATACCTCTCCAAATTTTAACACCTCACCTACTTGCAGTCATAAGATTGAGGTTACTAGTTTTTCACATTCCACACTTTGGTATTCGATTGTGTAATCTAGTATTGGAGATATTGGCTTGCACATTCATATGTTGGAGATATTGGTCTACACACTCATCTGTTGGAGATATTAGATTTTACATTCATCTACAGTATTTTAGTTTGGGCTACACATATTTTTTTTAGTGATTCATATTTATCCACATCATCATCCTGTTGCATCAGGACTCATAGCCACCTGTACAAATTCATAATTTGTAAAAGAGATTCTACTTAGACTGGGGGCAAGGTCTAGTGGATCACATTCATTCATTGTCATCACTTGGATCATTATTTACTGGTAAATTTTGCCTCACTTAGTCATCTATTACTTATTCACACCTTGACACATCTCTTTTAGGTCTTTGTAGTGTCACAAGTCACAATAAATTCCAACTTCAAACAAAATGTTGGATGTACCCTCAAAGGTAAGGATAATTGTGATCAATGGTTCATAGGCCTTAGGATAGTTGCAAAATTGGATTCCTATGGTGCAACCATCTGTATGCAAATCTCACACCACCCACAAATGCCACTACCCTACAAAAATGGTAGATAGATGATGACCAAATTCGTGCTAGCATCCTACTTGTCACAAAATATCACCTTCATAATTTGATTGATGAAGCCAAGCATGACATAACATGGTTAGTTCTTGAAGTCTTCAAGAAAAACTTTGACACCAAATCTGACCTATAATTTTTTCATCTTATCCTCAAGATGAATCAATTAAAGATGCAAAAAGGACACTCCAGTTCCACCATCAACCTCCACCCTATTGAATAGGTCATTTATAAAGACTTCAAAAATCAATGTATCACATGGGCTTTCCTCATTCAATCATGTCTTCACATTCCAGACTACAAAAACTTGATTGTTATTTTATCAACTAGTGGAACCTTAAAAAATCTTAACTTTGAAACCTTAGTGGAAAATTTCATTGAACTTGATAAAACCTTTGACACAAACTTCACCATTTCTGACACTGGTGAATCCATAACACAAAGGAAGAGATGTGATGAAGATGTAAATTTTTCAACTAGTCAAGGTAACAGAAGTCATGGTTGACATCAAACTAGTCAAGGATAAATTAAATAGCCTAGTACCTCTCAAGGAACTCAACTCAAATATTGTGTGCAAACAATGTAACAAAAAAGGGTACTATGCCACTGATTGCGAAACTACCACACACAAGGTCAAGCAGTTTCAAAGGTATAGTGCACACAATGTAAATTAATATGACTCTGATCTAGATGTCTTCCATAGTGCTCAATTTGTGCATACCCAGATCATCAACACACATGCACCATATGTTGACCATCCCAAAATATTCATTGAGGCACATTCAAGATATGTTGACTATAACATTTCTCATCCCACATCACAACCCATTGGAGTTATCCACAACATAGCCTCCATCAACAGTTCATGGATCATGGATACTGGAGCCACCCAACACATGACTTCCAAAAAGAACTTCTTTGAAGAATTCAACTTAGAAAAACTTTATTATTCCATAGTAGTTGAGTGCTAAGGTTAATTAAAGGATTCAATGAGCAAAGCCAAAACTTGAAAAGATCAAATCTCCAAATAAAACCTTAGCTAAGAATTACCACCAATGCTAGTTATAAAATTATCTCATAAAAACCAAAGCCAAGCAAGAAATATGAAAACATAAGAACACTTCAAGCTATGACTCACACAACCCTAAAAATTGGACGCACACAAAACAAGGTTGAGGAACTCAACCATAACACACAAGAAGAAGAAAAATTGTTCACTAACATCAAGTTGATGCAAGTCTACCAAAAAACTATCTAAACATAAGGTGCCCAAAACAAAAGACGCTGCCAAAGAGGAGATAATACACATAGGAAGCATTGTCTAATATATATAATGAAAGGGCATACAACGTCTCGAAATCACAATGAAGAGGAAAGGTAACCATGATAAGTGCAAATATGATCCCCAACGCATTGCTTTAGTTGAGAAAGTTATATATTGATAATGAGTGTCAAGGGTTAGGTTTTGGGTGGGGGATGCGTGCAGACAATGCATTGATTTAGCATCTCAAACAAGGATGCATCACATGTATGTTGAGACAAGCCTTCGGGGACTCCCATGTGGTTCAAGTGATGGCCAGGATCACAACTTCTAGCGGTGACATGTACAAGTCTTCCACCACCCCACTCCCTGTAAGAATTTACGATGAACTAGACTGGGTTTGGTTGTCCCTCGGATATGCCCTTACCACTACCCAAGCATTTTGGTTTCATTACAAATTATTATTTAATAATATAATATTATTATAATAATATATATATTTAAAAGGTTGGAGGGTCTGACCCATTGGTCAAAGTTCTCTCTTTGAAGGGTGGAGACCATGGTTCGAATTCTTCAAGCCTCATAGGACTAATGGGCGTGTCACATCAACACTGTGGTTATGTTAAAATTTTTAAAAGATTATACAACACAATTGAAGGTTATAATAACAGCAAGGAGCAAAATTTAAACCTACGATCAAAGAAGAAAAATATAATTAATATATATATATATATATTTAAAAGTATTAGAAAATATAACTAATAATATAAGTAAAAGCAAAACTCTTTGGGGTTATGTGATAGGAAGTCTCCTTCCTAATTATTTAAATTGAAGTCACAGATATGAATGCTAACAACATACCAACAACTAAGACTTCATCATTGTGGTGTCATGGGAACCTGTTATGAATGCTCTCCTTGCACAATGACATGAATTTGGCATTTACAAGGTCTAATTAAAGTGATTTCTAGTGGCTTGCATACCCACGATGTTTTGCGGCCTTTGTGTAAACTGACCGTGTTTTTTTTACACAACCATACAGTCAAATCGACTTTTTTGTAAATTGACCATGTTTTTTTATAGCACAACAGGATTCTAGCACATTCATTCATTGTCATCACTTGGCTCATTATTTACCAGCACATTTTGCCTCACTTAGTCATCTATTCCTTATTCACACCTTGACACACCTCTTTTAGGTCTTTGTAGTATCACAGGTCACAATGACTTCCAAATTCAAAAAAAATATTGGATGTACCCTCAAAGGTAAGGATAATTGGGATCAATGGTTCATAGGCCTTAGGATAGCTACAAAATTTGAGAACCTATGGTGCAACCATCTGGATGCAAATCCCACACCACCCACAGATTCCACTACCCTGGAAAAATGGTAGATAGATGATGATCAAATTTGTTCTAGAATCCTACTTGTCACAGAATATCACCTTCATAATTTGATTGATGAATCCAAGCATGACATAACATGATCAGTTCTCAAAATTTTCAAGAAAAACTTTGGCACCAAATATGACCTAGAATTTGTTCATATTATCCTAAATATGAATCAAATAAAGATACAAAAAGGACACTAGTTCCACCATCAACCTCCACCCTATTAAAAAATTCATTGATAAAGACTTCAAAAATTAATGTATCACATGGGCTCTCCTCATTCAATCATGTCTTCACATTCTAGACTACAAAAACTTGCTTGCTAGTTTATCAACTAGTGGAACCTTAAAAACTCTCAACTTTGAAGCCTTAGCGGAAAATGTCATTGAAATTGACCAAACCTTTGACACAAAATTTACCAGTTCTGATCCTGGTGACTCCATAACACAAAGAGAGAGATGTGATGAAGATGCAAATTTTTCAACTAGTCAAGGTAAAAAAAGTTGTGGTCGAGGCAAAGGCAAAGAATAAGGATAAGGTTCTAACAATGATCAACATGAACACTCATAACATCAGAGTAGTCAAGGATAAATAAAACATCCTAGTACCTCTCAAGGAACTGACAACTCAAATATCATGTGCAAACGATGTAACAAAAAAGGTTACTATGTCACGGATTGCCAAACTATCACACACAAGATCAAGCGGTTTCAAAAGCATAGTGCACATAATGTAAATGAAGATGAATCTGATCTAGACATCTTCTATAGTTCTCAATTTGTGCATACCCAAATAATTAGAACACATGCACCTATATCACCATCTATTTACCATCCCAAAACATTCATTGAGGCACATTTAGGATATGTTGGCTATAACATTTCTCATCCCACATCACAACCCATTGGAGTTACCCACAACGTAGCCTCCACCAGAAGTTCATGGATCATGGATACTGGAGCCACCTAAAACATGACTTCCAACAAGGACTTATTTGAAGAATTCAACTCAAAAGTACTTAGTGTAGTTCACATGGCTAAAAAATCCTCTAAACTAGTTGAAGGAGCTGGAACTGTTCGATTAAAACTTCTCAGATTACCTGATTTCCAGCTACTTTATGTTCTCTACATCCTTGCTTTGAAGAAAAATATGTTATCACTATTCACACTCGTCTACCTTGGATTTGATCTAAGTGTCACTACCAAAGATAAAATTATTCGAGTCATTCATCCACCCTCTAAAATAGTGGTCATGACTGGTTCCTTAAATGGAAAATTTATCAGACTTGTTGGACATCTTGCTTCTAAAGTTCACATCGTTGAAGCTGAAATGGTACTTAATGCCACCCTAACTTTTAAGAATTTTTTTTTGATGCATTATGGTATGCTTTCATGGGTCATGTCAAACTTGATCGATTGAGACAAATGGAGTCCACCATTAGGGGACTACCACACTTCTCTTCCAAATCCATCAGATGTGAAGCATGCATCATTGTCAAATCCTCTTGACAACCTTTTACAATGAATCAAACTAGATCTATTTCACTCATACATTTGCGAGCCAATTCCTATTCCCTCATCAAAAGGCAAAAGGTATTACATCACCTTCATTGACAACTTCTTAAAGAAGCTATCTATTAGATTTTTGGAAAAGAAGTTTGAAGCTTTTGAATTCTTCAAAGCATTCAATGCTCGTGCAAAATGAAAATCAGGTTGTAGAATCAATATCTTTAGGAGTGACAATGGCAATGATTACACGTCAAATGAATTCACTCAGTACTTGTCCTCACATGGGATCAAACATAAATTGACAATACTAGGCATACCTCAATAAATTGGTGTTGTCGAGTACATGAACAGGACAATTATGAACATGGCTCATGCTCTTCTTATCTTCAAAAAATGTACCTCCATATATTTTAGCCAAATCCACTTGTACTATTATGCATGTAATAAACACAATGAGTCCCTCAAAACTTGGCTTGTCATCTCATGAAAAATGGACTGGACACCCCCCACCATCAACCACTTCAGAATATTTGGCTGCATCTATTATGCTCATATTCTTTTAGATCATAGAATTAAACTTAAATCTCAAGTTATTATAGGCATATTTATTGAATACACTATGGATTAGAAGGGATACAAGGTATTCCTTCCTTCATACTAGCAAGTTATTGTTATACGTGATGTTGTATTTGTAGAAACTGAAGAACAAATGGTTATATTGGATACCAGGGGACACAATCTTCCACCTAGATCAAAATATACTAACATATATGATGTTTATATTCTAGCCTTTGGGGGGGAGATGTTGAAAATTTACTCAAATCTCTAGAATCTGCAAATCAACCTAGAAGTTCAGAGGAACCAAACTGTTATACTGAGCATATGTCTGTATCTTGTACACATGTTGCCCCTCCACATAGTAATTCTAATCATGATAAAAGTATTATTTCACATCCATATTTTTCAACATTATCCATACCTAATTATCCATTCTAGGATCATGATAAAAACTTTAAGGTAGGTGAGACATCCACACTGATCCCCACTCGAGGAATTTGTGAAGCTTGTCAGCTCTTAAAGGACATCAAATCAGATGAAGCAATAAAACAGGCACAAGAGGTGCCCTTAGAGCAAGAGTGCACGAGTCATTACTTGTTGAAATGAAACCTACAAAACTACACCTTATTGTGAATAATGAACCTCTCACATACCAAGAAGTTATCAAACATGCAACTTGGAGACATGCAATGAACCAGGAGTATGAATCTCTGATAAAAATGGTACTTAGGAGTTAGTCAATCTACCACTTGGAAGAAAGGTGGTTTGAAACAAATGGGTGTGCAAAAATAAGTATAAATCAGATGACACCCTTGAGAAAAACAAGGCAATATTAGTGGCTAAAGGCTTCACGTAAAAGCAAGATATTGACTACACTAAGGTGTTTGCACCTACCTCAAAATGGCCCACAATCAGGACTCTTGTAGCCTTAGTTGCACAGTAAGGTTGGAGATTTATCAATTAGATGTAAATACTACTTTCTTGAATGATGAATTGGAAGAATAAATATACATGGTACAACCATAAGGTTTTGAGATTGTAGGACAGGAGCACAAGGTATGCAAACTTAGAAAGTATTTATATGGATTGAAGCAAGCCCCTTGCACTTGGTTCAACAAGCTATTAGATCATATGAAGCAACTTGAATTTGAAGTGTGTGATTACCAATATATTGATGTAACACTATTCATAAAGCACAATAAAGACAAAGTCATATACCTTATAGTCTTTGTGGATGACATGCTTCTAATAGGTAACAATGAACAAATCATCAAGAAACTGAAAAAGGACCTTCCAAAGACTTTTGATATATCTGATCTAGGATTGATGAAATTCTATTTGGGCATAGAAGTAACTTAAGAAAACGGTAAAATATTCTTAACCCAAGAGAAATACATCAACAATATTCTAGAGAAGTTTCAACTCAAATATGCATACCCTGTGACAACACTAATGGAATCAAATCTGAATCTCACTACGGATAATGACACACCAGAGGTAGATGCAACACTCTACAAAAGGTTGGTTGGTAGTCTCATCTATGTTACTAACACAAGACTTGACATCACTTATGTAGTGGGGATTCTGTTAAGGTACATGACCAAGCCAAAGGAGAGTCACTGGCAAGCGGTAACAAGAATGTTGATGTACCTAAAGACAACCCATAACTATGGCTTGTTGTATGAAAAGAATGCAGATTTCAAACTCATAACATACGTAGAATCAAAATTTACAGGAGATAAAGACATTGGGAGATCTACTTTTGGGTACTTGATTTTTCTTAGCTCAGAACCAATTTAATAGATATCCAAGCAATAAAAGACTATAGCAGAATATTTAGTAGAAGCCAAATATATTATTGTAGTTGAGACATTATATTTGGTAAGAGCTTCTTCAAATGATCAATATTTTTGTAATTATAATAACCAAGATATGGGTTTTAAGCAACTCTTGGTGAACAATCGAGTTAGCTCTTCCATTGGTAGGTAGAATGACAGTTTTGTGATAACAACCCTCCAACGGTTACCAAAATCATAGACTGACTCATCGTCAAATTGCTTAAGATTATATAAGTCAGTCAATAAAATTTTCTTTCAAACATTGAGGGAAAATATTTTGATAAATTGGTCTACCAACTATTCAAAAGTATAAATACTATGATGAGGTAGATGGTTATACCACTCTACGACATTTCCCCCAATGTATGAGGAAATATTTTGAGCATTAAAGCATCTTGATTTTGAATTTTGAAGCATGAGTGGATGAATGTGCTTATGTTCTCTCTAGGATCCTCAGTCCCTTTAAAATTATCAAATTTTGGCACTGTAAAATCTTTCAGATATGGTGGTGATGGTACCAAAAAGTGAATTGGTTTATTGATAAGCTATCTTAAATTTGGCTTCTGGTTCATCATACCAGGAGTGTGCAGTATCAAGCTATCAATCTACTATCGCAAATTTTGAATTCTAGGGTCTTCCCCACGTATGTGGAAGCTCTGAATCACTTGATGATTATGTGGAGATGAAGTGGTGAAATGCTAAGGTGTGATGAGATGTTGATGATTTGATGGACTAGATTGAATTTGGTGATGTTGGGCTTGATGAAGAAATGATTGTGGATGATGAAATGGAGATGAGGTTTGAGGACTATGAATGTGTTGACTCATTGGAATGGAATGGGTGTGAGTTGATGGAGGTGTGGTGATGGAAACCGTATAAGGTTGTGATACCTATTATGGATTTATAGTGAAGGTAGACTGAGTAGAAGTGGGTTGGGACTTGAAATATATCACCTGTACTTGTTTTTGGGGATAAGAATGAGCATTTTGTCAATACTTGAGAAATTTATTGAGATGTTTCCATGCTTTTTTTATGGCCATATCTAAGACAAATGGTGTGGATGTGGTAGGAATGGATGAAGTAGGTGGAGTATAAGTTGCAATAGGGATTGCAAATAAATGGGGGTAATGGATGTAGTGGAAGCTAGTATTTGTGAAGGAGCATTGACATGTGCTTCATACGATGGATTGCCATAGGTGGTGGTATATGAATATGGAATGGAAGTGCTTTAGAAACATGACTGTTATAGAAGGGACCAATGATGGAAAGGTGTATATGATGCCTCAAAAATAGGGTTAGTACACACCTGGGTGAAACTAGAAGACTATGAATGGGCAAGTTTTTGCTAGTAGAGGGATCATGCCTAGGTGGATCGTTGATTTTATCTAGAACATAGTTAGTGGATCTTCAAAAATCTTCCACTTTAGCCATGTCTATGTGGGTGATGTTATGATCAATGGAATATGATGGCTCAGTTTTTAGAATGGGTTTTTTTGTGGCTCTGCTTAACACATCAGTGTTTGGGGTATACACAGTGTGTAATGGTCCTATAGACAAACCATAACAACTTGTTTGTATCACACTAATAGGGTTAACCATAGAAGTGGCAGGGGAATATGTGGAACAATCCATGGATGAAGTGGTTTGGATGGTGAAGGTTTGACTCAAAATATTTTCTTGGCTTTAAGTTGAAACCATAAGCTAATGAGTTAGTTGGGAATGGTGAGTGTGGAATGTGCAGAAAGAAAATGTAAATTAAAAATACACATAATCAAACAAGCAATTCAATCCTATGTTTTGCAATAGATTTTTTTTATGTGGGGTTTGTGTGTTGTAGATGTGCTAAACTAAACTATTATGCAAGGTGGAATCTAAGGCTGGATGGCAAATGATATTCTTCCTAGTGATAAAATCCAAAAAAATTGCTCATGGTTGAGTATGTTTGCTAAGGGGCGAGATGACGGATGGAGATGAATCCCACTGTCACCAATCGCGAACAATGGTTGGTGATGAAATCTAACTCACAATTGTTTAGTGTAAAACATGCAAAGTGTGTGATTTATTTTAAGATTTATGTTTTCTATAGTGTTCATCCAATGTTGAAAACACCCTATTTCACTCATCTAATCTAGAAGCCAAGAACATCAACACTAAGCTCCTCAAAAGAACTTAGGGGTACACCGCTTAAGACCCACCCTAAATCATCAAGTGATTCTAACAGTGGAGGGTTTGCCCAGTTCTTCTTCCCTGAATCATCAAGTGATTCCAATAGCAGGAGTATACTTAGGTATTGTGACCTTGTTCCAAATTAGAAAAGTAAAAATGGAAGCTTTCAACCCTATTATGCAACTATTTATGCTTTTGTTATTTCAAATGCAAACAACATACATAATAGTAAGTGAATACACCATAAAGCTACAAAAATCTAAATTGAATGTAATCTACAGTGAATGTACAAATGCAATTCTACTCTATATGCAATCCATGCGAAGAATGTAAATGCCTAAAATGAAAATAAAAATGTAACTGCTTTAAATAGAAAATGAATGAATTTCTTTTGTTAGTTCCACTGTTAAAAGTAGGAAAATTAAAACAAAAATGGGTTAGGGTTTGAACCAGGTTTACCAAGAAGCCTACGTATTTCTTCCCCACTCTATTAAATGTTGCCTAGATTCTTTAAAACATTGTAGAGCATTTCCTGAACGTTGCAAGGCATCCATTGAATGCTACAGGGCATCCACACGATCTGTGATCGAATTTTGCAACTTCTAAAAACCCTCATTTTCATGATTTTTGTGCGATCAAAATTTTGAAACCTACAATATAGAAACAAAAACAAAAATTAGTGACAAGATAAATTAAAATGAAGAACCCTTTCGGGGTCCCACCGTGATCGCCATTTTCTAAATAAAAAACAAACACCAAAGTAGTAGATTAAACCAATACACAATATGTTGCACAATGAACAAAGATAATATTTTATTGATGTAAATGGAGTCTTAATCTCCAATGTTACAACATGATTTGGTATTGATACACATGTTACAAATCTAGGGTTTCAAAATCCTAGTTCAACAAATAGCTGGTGTCTTTCAGCTTGTCCTTGATCCAAACAAGAGTGTGGGTGGACTTGTGTATCCCTACAGGAACACCCTAGCTACAACAACTTCCATAAATATGATTCCTACACCTGCAAATAGAAAACAACAAAAAGGGGTTAGAAGCACCTGCGAGGGCTCCACTACGTGAGGCCCTCATAGAGATAAAAACCTATAAACCCTAGATGCTATGAAATGAAACTGTAAAAAAAATGCAAGAATGTAAATAACTGATGCACTAAATATTTTACCTCGTCGATGCTAATCTCTTCTCCTATTTCTGTTGTCTATGGTCATGTGAACGCTTGAAAGCATTCAAGGGCTTACAAACTGAAAAAACTACTACAAAAAATACCCAGAGGCGTTTGATGATGGTTGTGAATGCCCATAATATTCCAGAAATGCTCAACAGCATTCTGTGAACTCTGGAAAATGTTCGAGGGTTGAGGGAAGGGAGGTAGAATCAGATCTGGTTCACGAGGATTTGGCATCTACAAAAACGGGTGATGCGATGGTGGCGATGAAGGACGAAGATGATGGCGAAATGGTTAGGGAAAATGTTCAAATTTGAGACCAAGGGCAATTTTCGTGGACCTTGATTCATAAAAATGAATCACTTTTATAATTTACCCTTAAACATGTTAGGGTTTCAACGACACAAAATGGGCGATTGAGATTAAAACATGAGGAAGGGTGGAGATTAAGCTTGGGCAAGTGACATGGATTGAGATGGATGGATGGATGAGATTAAAACGTGGTGGATGGCTAGGATTTACTTATATAAATACACATATATTTATTAAATATATATAAATATAAATATAAAATATTAATATTTATGTATATATTAAATAAATACCTACATACATACATACACACACACACACACACATATATATATATATATATATAATGGACGACTATGATTGGAGGCTACAAATGGATGACAAGTGGCTAGATTTTGGTGTCTACAAATAGATTAATAATTAGATCATAATATCTTCTTCTTGGATATGATGTAGGAATTTTAATATAGATAATTCTTTCAAATGATCCATGACAATTTTAATTTTTTTGCCAATAAAATTTGGTGATGATTTTATAACAGTGATAAGTATAGACAAATAGACCATTAGGTTTAGAGGTCCTTAGTAGGTTCAACCAAACAATTATTGTTGATGCCTCATTTGTATTTAAAATTGATAATTTGAAGGTGATTGTCCATGAGCCATTTGAAAGGCATATGACATTTGATACTAAGGGGACCCATATGCCCTTGTGGTTGTTGCATGAACTAAACCATCTCTTGATTTGAAACTACTTGTTGGTTTTGTGAGACAACTAATTATTAAGGGATAAATTGTTTGGTATTTGGTATTGGAGGTTGATCAGGATGCACATAGTTCGAAAGATTAGAATTTAGGAACACATGGTTTAAACATCATTTGCTAATTCAAAGTCCTCTAGAGATACTGGTAGAATGGTTAATGAAATATGGATGGTTGTCCTTGATACATCATCTAATGGATGCTAGAGGAAACAAGTTTTGAGCATTGCCTTGGGGTATTTGTGTCCTTGATGATGCAAAATGGGTTTGCTAGTTTTGTGTGGCATTTTGATTTAGCTACAAGTTTGGTGGATGTTGACCTAATTGGTCTTGTGTGGTACTAAACACTAATTGGTTTTGTAAGTGTCGTCATTCATATTTAGTGGTCCTTGTTAAATTTAACCCTAATTAAGATTTTGCATCATTTTTTGTGATGATCCTACTGATGGTTGAGATGCGACATTGTGAGGGATGGAATGCTAACTCAACATGACTTGTGATTGGTTAATATTATTTTTTGACTAGATTGAGACACTAATGGGGTCATGTGTTGGCTAATTGGGGCCAAGGATGTTGTACTTGTGTTCATTTGAGACATTGTTGAATTAGATCCAATGGATTCAATATTCTTGGCATTGGGAAGGGCTTGTGAGATATCACCCTTGTTATACAAGGGGTTTAAAAGTACATTAGGAATTATGGGTGAAGTAGTGGCCCATGCCTATATAGTATCAAATATAGCATAATGATCATAGACTGGAAGGTTATCAAGGAAACCTATCTCTTTTGACCATAGAAGTTGTAGAAGGCTTTGGATTTGACTAGTAGGATCTACCATTGGTATATGCTTAGAGGGCTTTGTGTTATTTTCTTCTAAATCCATAATCCAAATAGTTATAGTATATTTCTTTCCTTTGTCTTTCCTTTTGTACTCAATCAATTTCACTTATTCAACTTCCTTACCCTTGTCTCAAGATTTGGATCTCATGTTCATAAGAGATGTGACCTATCAATAATTGCTCCTACCACGGTTACATTTTAAACATTAGAGTGGAGCATATAAAACACTAGAAAATTCAATGAATCGTTGAAGCAGAGACTTAGTATTTTAGCAAATTTAAATTGGGATGAATGACATCACTTTTTATCAACAAATGTCAATGAATTGATGGGTTGGCCAATGATCAATGGTAGGAGAAAAACATTCAAGAGCAACGACACAATGTTGAAGTATGCTAAGTCAATGAATCAAAGATATAAGGACTTGAGCAACTTTAAAATGGAAAATGACCAACTGAAAATCACATAGGATGCCAACAAATCATCAATTTATTGACAAATTGCTGGAAAAAAACTTAGAGGAGTTTTCAAAAATTTCTAAATTTTCTCATAGATCAAATCTATGAATTGGTGGATTTTCAATACAAAAGTGATTTCCTAGAATTGATTATCATTTAAGGTAGGTTTTTGGATTTGATTTTTTATGGAATCACTGTTTGCATCCTATTTGTTGGATTCTACAATGGTGTTCTTTATGGGATCAAGATACAAATCAATAATATCTAAGGCAATGAAGTATAAATAAAGTTAATTTTTTTTGGGGTTTGTGTTTATAATGTATTCAATAAACGCTTTTAAAAATCAAAAGAAATTCGTATTAGGTTGGCATAGATCTAAAAATGAAGTATGAAAGTGTTAAGAGATGTGTCCCAATGAATATACAAAAAGTACAAAAGTGATGTAAACTTATAAAGATGTATTTCAACAATTAAAAAGAAATAATAAATTTATTCTAATTTACAAATTAAATTAGCTCCCCACAAATCTATTCTAATCTAATTAATCTAATTACATAAATAAAATCAAGAATAAAAAAAAAATTATAAAACAATTATTATTGATAAATTGGAAAAAAAAAACACTCACGAATTTAAATCTCTTCACCTTTATTAATACCCTTCATGATATGAGATCACCATATAAAAAGATCAAACTTAACAAGGATCACGTCAACACGGTTGGCCAAGAAAAAATGGTAATGTATTTTAAATGAACGATTTTAGTTTTACAAAGGATTATAGTAGAAGGAGATTGTAGCTTTATACGTTGGTTGTGAAATTTCTCACACTGATCAAATAAATTAATTAATTAAAAATTAAAATATTTTATTTAATTTAATAAATAATATATTAAAGGTTGAAAAGCAGAACCAGGGTCATCCCTGAATTGAATTTGAGTGTCGGAATTAAAAAAAAAAATTAAAATATTTTATTTTATTTTATTAAATAATATATTAAAAGTTGAAAAGCATCTTTCTTGTGAATTGAATTTGAGTATCCCTTAAAAAAGTCCAATAACTTTTATCATTAAATTTTTCTCCCATATAAAATACCATATTTTAATAAATAAAAAAATAATTTTTTTTATATTTATACTATCTTAATAAATAGTTCCTAAAAAACCGTAGCATTGTACACCATACACCTTTTGCGTTGTTATCTAAAATCCCACATCATGAACGCAAATGAATACAGAAGGTTTTTAAAATAGGCAGATAGTACATCCTGTTCGGCAGTGAAGAAAACTCAAGGGATGAAAAAGTACCATCCCTTTAGAGGGGTTTACGCTTCCATGAATCATTCCAAAGCGTCTGAGCCCTTTTACTAATAAATAGAAGTAGAGGACTATCAACAAATTTTTGTTCTAGCAAATTAAATAATAGAATCTTAATAATATAACTTGAATATATATTAGTTGATTTTATGTTTTAACAAATTTAATAGAAACTTGAATATATATATTAGTTTTTTATATATAAATTAATTATATTATTAATATTTATTTTTGTGTTTTAAATTTAGTTGTAAACTTATTTTAATGGTAAGGGTTTTGGCCATTTTTTTTTGGGTAGTTTAAGGTTCAAATCCCACTCAGTATGAGGGAACCACGGAAATATATATATATTCAAGTTTTCACTTATATTATTAAGATTATATTATTTAATTTTTTAAAACATAAAATGAACTTTTATATATATGTATTAGTTTTTTATATCCAGGTGTTGTAGGTGAGTTGGAGAGGAGAGGGCAATCCTCCAAGGGAGGTCCCAGGTTCGAATCTCCACCCTACCCAAAAGCTGAATTGGGTACCCAAAATCCAATTGATAATGTTGGTGTGGGCAGGGCTAGGTGTGACTCCCGGGTGACTTTGACGGTGTAGAACCCCTGTTCGTGGTCTCTCAGACCAAGGCGGCCCCATAAGGGGTTTTTCGCTTTATATATATATTAGTTTTTAATATATAAATTAATTATATTATTAAAATATTTTAAAAATTAATTAAGTTATGATAACTAAAAAAATAGAAGTAGGGTGCAACTGGTAGTGAGTGTGAGCATGAGTCGGAAGTGGGTGTAATTGGTAGCAAGTGTGAGCGTGAGCTAGGAGTTGGTGCAGTCGGTAGCGAGTGCAAGTGCAAGTCGAGAGTGAGTGCAGTTGGTAGAAAGTGCGAGCATGAGCTGGGAGTGAGGACATAGTGTGAGCAGGAAAGTAAAGTGTGATCAAGTAACAAGTGTCACTTCTTGTTCCAGATCTTAGGAGAATTTAAAGGATTCATTTGAAAAAATTTAGATAACATGGAAAGAAAGTCATTTGTGAAAGTGCTTACTGAGAGTATGCCAAGTTGGAATTTTGGATGCCCTAGCTAGCAATAAGAGGAAGAAAGAATCTATGGCAAACCTAGCAAATTATACATCATAAGTGGTTATCAAGGATAAGATGATTGAGCATGATATAATGACTCTTAAAACCATAGGGTTAATTTGTAAGTTTCATGGATATTGACCAAGTTTTTTAAGATTCAAAATTGGATTAAGTGGAAATGGGGATTGAATTCAAATTACTCCATGACTTTTCTTCCAAAAGGTTTTTTCTCATTATTTTCTCTAGTTCAAAAATAAGGGATAAAATAATGGATGAAGGCTCATGGTTTAGGGGTAAAGATGCATTATATTTAAGATCTTGGAGTGAGAATTTTTTTGTGGACATAGAAACTATAAAAGGATTTCGGTATGGATTAGGCTTTTTGAACTTCCTTATCAACTCATCAATAAGGAGGTTTTAAAGAATATTGGCAATACCCTAGGTGAATTCATCCAGGAGGGACCAACCACTAAGGAGAGAAGGCATATTGTATACACTCGAATATGTGTTGCCATGGATATTTCTAAACCTTTACCGCAGTCAATTAGGATTAATTCTGAATCAAGAGAATGGGATAAGCAAGTGGATTATGAAAAAATTGCATTTTGATGAATGTCATGAAATTGGGCACATTGCAAGAGACTACAAAGTGAAAATGAAGGAAGAGATGGAATTTTTTAGACATGCAGGTAGTCTCAATTTGAAACAAGGAGACCATATCACAAGAGAAACTAGGTCAAATCAAGGATTTTCTACTCCTAAGAAAGTGGTTAGAAAAATCCCTCTACATCATCAGATGACAAAGGCCATTACAGTTCACTAGAATCAGTCATTAGAAGGAAAAAATGATATGGAAGATGAGGAAGTTCAATGCGCAAGTTCAAATATAGGAGTAAAAGGTACGAAGGAAGAGGAGAAGGTAAATTTTAATACAAATAAATATGGGGAGATGAATTTTAAAGAAAATGAGGCAAAGGAGGTCAAGCTTAATCTAGGTAAATCACCCTTATTATCCTCAAATAGCTTAAAATCTTCTCCTTACAAAAAATGATAGTAGTATGGAGTGTATTCCTTGCACTTTAGGATTTCAAGAGCAATATAGTAAAGAAAATATTGTAGAGGATATCCAAGAAAATTTAAGTATTTCAGGAAAACATAAGAAAATAATGATTACGAAGGATCATCTATGCAGTTTAGAGTTTTTAGGGCAACATAAAGAAGAAAAATTTAATGAGGTTATTCCTTGCAGTTTCGACTCTTTAGGGCAGCATAAATATTTAGAAGATAAGTCTCATTTTGAACATTATGAAAAATTGGAATAGATTGATGAAGATGAGAGTGGTGGCAAGAATGGAAGAAGGAGAGGAAGGCCATCAAAGCAAGAACTAAGAGAAAAAGAAACTCAAAAGGATATTGATCTGGGAAGCCAAATAAAAATATCACAGGTGTTAACAAGAAGTGGGGCTAAGCCCACTAATAAAAATAAAAAGTGTTGATGATGAAAATGATATCATAGAATATTAGGGGTATGAATTAAACCCCTAAAAAAATAGTTATTAAGGAATTAATAGGTTGTTACAGCTCTGAATTTATTTTAATACAAGAAACAAAATCAAGCAGTGAGGAATGTAAGGATGCTTTTAATGTAAGGATTCTTTTAAGAAGATTTGGAATATAGGTGATTGTTTAGTAATTTCTTCTACAGAAGCTTCAGGCGGTATTGCAATAATATGGGACAAATGCAAATGAGATGGACAACTATTAGAAGCAAAAGGTAATTGGGTGGTTGGATTATTTTGCAAGAAAAAGGAAAACATCAAAGTTGTGGTTATAAATGTATATGCTCCAACTATAGTTACTCCTTTGGAAGGACCTTAGTATATTTTTTTCAAATACAATGATGATTCATTATGATATATGGATTCTCAAGGGTGATTTTAATACTGTTATATCTCCTTTGAAAAATAAGGGTGGCATTTTAGGATGGTCTAATTAAATGCAATATTTTGCTTCATTTGTCAATTCAAATGACCTTTGGGATGTTAGTCCCTCAAGCTTTAAATACACATGGGATAATAGATGTATTGGAAAAAATTATATTGCAGAAATACTAGATAGATTTTTTTATTCAATAAATGATTGCAAATAAATTATACAATCTCTTCAGATATTTTATTGCGAGCAGGAATAGATCACAAACCCATTCTTTTGACTTGTGAGTCACCTAATAATGGTCATCCAAAGCCATTTCTCTTCCAATCTATGTGGCTTCAAGATCTTAATTTTTTCCATATGGTTATGTTATGGTGGGATGAATCAAAATTTGAAGAATCATGTATGTACAGGTTTGTTCAAAAGTTGAAATATTTAAAGGAGCAAATGAAGATATGGAATATCAAATCTTTTGGTAACATTTAAAAAAAAAGAAATTAAATCCAAGCACAAAAATTTACTAGATATTGGAGAAATTAATGAAATGGACCAGGATTCTTATGTGAAAGAAAAAAAAATTACTTAATGATTATCATAATGCATTGAAGAAGGAGGAGTCATATTGGTTCTAAAAATCTAGAGATAAATGGCTCAAGGAAGGAGATAGAAATACAAAAAAAAATCATTTTACAACCAAAAAAAAAAATTCTATTCGTTATATCAAAAATATTATAACTCCAAATGGAAGAAATATTGAAGAAAAAGAAGATATAAGGAAGGAAGCAATAAATTATTTCAAAAATTATTTATTAGATTCTAGGCAAGATAAGGAGGCACAAGAAAAACTTCTACAAAATATTCCATCAATTTTCATCGAGTGATAAAATAAAAGCTTGATGAAGAAGATATCTATAGAGGATCTCCTTGAAGCGGTTTTCTCTTTCCATCCTAACAAAACACCTGGCCCAAACGGATTTCTTGCAATTTTCTTTCAAAAATTTTGGGATTTATTGAAGAGTGATATGTTAGATATGGTTGAAGAGGCTTGAAAATGGAAGGCTATAATAAGTGAGATCAATGCTACTTGTATTACCTTGGTTCCCAAGAAAGGCGACACAAAATGTTTTGATAATTTTCATCCAATAAGCCTTATGATTTATAAGATCATTTCAAAAATTATGGTAAATAGGTTAAAGGACATTCTAGGGTGCCTTATCTCATAGGAACAAGATGGCTTTGTTCAGGGTAAGCAAATTCTTGTTGGTATAATTATTGTACAAGAAGCCATACTTCTCTTCATTTTATGTTAAAACCAGGTATGCTTTTGAAATTAGATATGAGCAAAGCATATGATAGGATTTCTTGGAATTTTCTACATGCTATTCTCAAAAAGTTTGGCTTTGATTATAGTTGGTGTGAGTGGATTAAATGTTGTTATAGCACTGCAAAAATTTCTATTTTGATCAATGGTTCTCCTGTTGGGTACTTCAAGTCATCTTATGGACTTCATCAAGGTGATCCTCTTTCTCCTTATCTATTCATTATTCTGGCGGAAGCATTAGGGAAAGCCTTTTCAAAGGCAAAAATGGATCGCAAAATCAAAGGTATTCAAGTTGCAAAAAATGGTCCCTTTGAATCTCATCTCCAATTTGTTGATGATACTTTTCTTTTAGGCCATCCCTCAGTCAGTGAGGCCATGAAGTTTAAGTTAATATTATATTGTTATGATAAGGCTACTGGACAGTTGGTAAATACATCAAAATCCAAGATCTTTTTCATTAATACTACCCTAGATTTACAACAAATTATTGTGATTTTTTTAGGGTTTAAAATTAAAAAATTTCCATCAATCTACTTGGGCATTTTGTTGTCTCATAAAGGAAATAAAAAGGAGCTTTGGATCTCTTTTTTGGATAGAATGAAAGCTTTCTTGGCAGGTTGGAAAGGTAAATTCCTAACCATGGCAAGAAGACTACAACTCATAAATACTACTTTACAATCCATTCCTATTTATATGATGTCACTCTCAAGACTGCCAACGGGTATTGCATCAGAAATTGATAAAATTCAAAGAGACTTTCTATGGAAAGGTTGTGACGGAAAATTTAGGTTTCCTCTTTGTAAGTGGGATAGGGTTTGCAAAGGAAAGAATATTGGAGGATCAGGCTTGCAAAATTGTAAACTTATGAATTTGGAATTAGGAGCAAAGCTTGGGTGGAGATTATTTAGATATCAAGGAAAGAATTGGGTAAAAATATTATTTCAAAAATATATTGGTTCTCTTGATGCAATGAAATTTTTTAGAAAAATAACTCTACCCAAAGTATCGTCAACATGGAACTTCATATCAGAGACTTTGCAATTGATAAATAAACATATTAGATGGTCAATCAATGAGGGGAGTTATGCAAATTTTTGGTCCGATGCTTGGTTGAAGCCTTATCCTCTTATCTCTGACTCAAAATGGAAACCATTGGCTCAAGCGTGCCTAGCATGTAAAGGTCCAAAGGTCAAATATTATATTATTATGAGTAAAAAATCCAAAACATGAATTTCTTTTAGTAACTTGGTTGAAGGAGAGGCACTCAAACAAATTGCAGATGAACTTCAAAATATGCTTCGAGAGTTTTATTTACCAATTTTTACATGAAAGGATGATTTGGTTTGGAATTTATCAAAGGATGGTGGATACTCGATCAAGTTGGGATATGAGGATTTAGAACAATCAAAATTTCCTTCTCCCAATGATTTTCCTTGGAAGAATGTTTGGTCATTAGAGGCTCTCCTTAAGGCCTCAACATTTCTTTGGTTAGCAGTTCAAAGTAAGATTTTTTATGAGAGAGAGAGTCTACAAAGAAGATGATATTATGGATAATTCAGATGTACCTTATGTGAGAAGGATTTAGAAAAATTATGGACCCTTCAGATGTTCCTTGTGTGAGAAGGATTTAGAAACGTCAAACCATTTACTTTTTCATTGTTTGTTTTCTCACACCATTTGGGGTTATTTTTAAAAAAATATGAAATTATATTGGGTGGTTCCATCAACATTGAAAGAGTTGATAAAATGTTGGATAAATTATTTCAAAGATAAAGCATTATGTATTCTTTAGAGGATTGGCCCTGCCATTATTTTTTGGAATTTATGGCTTGAAAGGAATAATAGAATTTTTAAAAATAAATATCAAAATCATGTCCAAGTTTGGAATCGTATTAGTGCCTCTCTTGCAAAATGTCTACAAATATGGTGCTCATCATGGGAAGTCTTAATTGTAGAAAAAGAGATGTTAATAACTTGGTTATAGGATTTGAACATATGGAAGAGTCACCTGCGACAACAAAATTAAAACAAAGGATCTACTTTGATATATGGTAAAATAGAAATGTCCAAAAATTGGGTTTATAAAAATTAATTTTTATGGTGCTTCTAAAGGAAATCTGAGACAAGCTAGTGGAGGAAATCTGCCACAACCTATCAATTTTGCAATATTATTGGTTGTTTCCCTAAATTAATTTTGAAGAGAAGCATTTCATACTGTGGTGGCACTATTATCACACCACCAACTGCTACAAATGCTCTATCAAATAAAAGTGCAAGGAACTTTATCTCTGGAGGTTTGATTTTTTTAACATGTGGCCCAAAGTTTAGGAGATTTTGGAGATTCATTTGGTGTAACCATTGTATATCCTTTTTTATTAATCTTCAATTTTGACCTCTTTTCTGGTCCATTCTTCAAGAATTTGAATGTCTTGAAGTCTTCAAAAAATACTTTTCAAAATTTGGCAAATTTCTTACCAAATTCTTCCTCCTTGAATTAGTTTCACAAATCCTTTTGGGCTTGTTGTTGGATGGCGATAATTATCCCAAATTTGGTGTGATTACCTCTTTTCAAGATTTTCCTCTTCTTGTAATATTCTATCTCAAATTTCCTTCAAATATCCTCAAATGACCACTTCTTCAATTTCTCAATAGGGATTCTCCATTCTCCTTATTTATCCTTCCAAATTTTAATGGAACATTTTCCTAGGCCTCCTCAAATCTCCTATCTCTTTTAACAAATATTCAATGGGACCTATTATCTCGGGTCTCCTTTTTGTCAATCTTCAATAGGGCTTCTCTAGCCTCTTTATATCTTTTTCTTCAATCTTCTATGGGACCTATTCTCTTGGGTATCCTCTATATTTAGTATTTAATCTTCAATGGAACCTCTCTTTTGTGTCTTCTTAATCTCCAATATCTTATGGGACCTCTTTCTTAGTTCTCCTCAATCTTTGTTATCTATTCTTTTTCTACAACTCCAAAATCAATTTTCTACAACAAAATCTTAGACAATAGCAATCAAATACATCCAAATCTCCAAAATTCTTAAATCAAAGATCTTCACTAGTTGTTCTTCAATCTAGTGATAAAAATCTATGTTGAGTCATAGTCTTCACGAGTTATTCTGCAACCCTATGAAAAGACTCTAGCCAAATGCAATCTAGAATTTTCTTCTTCCTTCAAATCTATCAAACTTTTCAATAGGACCTCCTTATTGGGTCTCTTAATCTTGTCAATGTAAATTTCAAGGTCTATTTTCAAGACTTGAAACTATGTTGTAAATTTTCTTTTATTCTGAATTTATTCATGGAAGTAAACTCAATTTTTTTGAAGTTTTTTTTAAATCTTTAATCCTCATTGGTTTTTCTTTAACATAGTGGAAATACTATCTTCTTTGGTTTTTCCTTCTCCAGAGGTAATATCTTTAACTTCACAAGTTTCTTCTTGACCAATGAAAATGTCCTTAGAAAATTTGCAACTTTTAAAAAACCTATGCAAGAAAGAACCTTGTTGTATCTATGATACCACTGTTAGCTTTTTATGCTTAATACTTAATGCAAATAATCATAGGATCTCAAATAAAGTTGCAATATAAAATATACAATAATGGCAATATTTTAATCACATAAAACTCACTAACCATTTTAAAAATAACTCAAAATGGACACTAATGAATGTTTACGAAAAATAGTAAAATGACATAGAATAAATATCTACTAATGCATGTTAGGTGCAATGCATTTTTTATGCTCATTAAAATACTTAGTCAAAAATATATAATGGAATGTGACTCTTCATATGGAGTACTCTTGACCTTAATTTTCCTTTGAGACTCTTCACTTTCCTATTCTAAGGACACATGTGCACTCTTACATAATGGACACTAGTGCACATTTACACTCATCACACTTTCCAACTTAACTACATGACACTTGTGAATTTCTTGCACATTATTATGTTACATAAAATATTTAGTCACTCTCTAATCTAGGGGATACATCCCAATCTAATGATGTACCCATTGTGGTACATTAGCATGTACCAACTAATGTAATATACTCCAACAATATGGCGCTAATTCTTCTTTGATTTTAGTCATGGACTCTAATGATATTGTTAGCTTTACCCCTAAGCATATCCTTGAAGGGATGAACTATGGTATTTGGAATCCTAGGATGCAGGAAGAGTACCAAGCGAGGCAACTATGGAAGATAGTGAGCAAAGAGGAGCAACAACCATAAAATGCAAGAGCTCTTGAGCAATGGAATATAAAGAACCAACAAGCACTTTCTATGTTGTTTAGAGAAGTTAGTGATGACATTTTGGTGCATATTTATAACTTATATTTTGTATATGAAGAATGGGATGAGTTAAAAACCATGTTCACATTATCTAATATGGGAAGAAATTTTTCACTTCTTTCTATATTATTTAATACAAAAATATCATATGAAGAATATATTGTAATAT
Organism: Wollemia nobilis; assembly: GCA_028583015.1. Lineage (NCBI taxonomy): Eukaryota > Viridiplantae > Streptophyta > Pinopsida > Araucariales > Araucariaceae > Wollemia > Wollemia nobilis. The sequence continues at coordinate 6,651,071 of JAQPPZ010017253.1, forward strand.
ATTTATCTAGGATGAGGGATATTAAAACACAACCACTCTCATGTGGTTGTGAATGGGTAAATGAAAAGCTCTTATATTTCATTGTACCTAGAAGCTTAACCAAAAAGTTTAGACTTTGTAAATGTCCTCAACACAAGGTTTGACCAAGAGGACAACCTTCCTTAGCAGAGCTCTCTAACCTACTTATGCAACATGAAGAAACTATCAAGCTACAAGAAGGCATAAAGGTAACCCAAGGTAAATATCATTGTTTTTTTGTAGATAAGATACTATAGCATTAATACCGGGTTTTACAAGTTGACCCAAAAAATTTTACAAAAATCATCCCAGGGCTTTTGATGAACATGTCCTTACTAAGGATCCTATATATGTAAAATCTACATACCTCCAAAGCCATTACATCTAGTAAGGCACATAGTCTGTTATCAAAAAGAAACTTCCCATGCAACATTTTGGGTATCCCTCGAGAAAACACACCTGCATCATAATTACAAAAAAAAGAAACAGACACAGATCCCTTCCTTGAAATAGTGGAGAAACAAAAAGCTGCAGACACGCATATCATAGTACTGAAAAAAACTCCCACAAGCTCTATATTGATAGTTAATCTTAATAATTCTTTGGTAATTGCTTTCTTCCATATATGACATGCTTTGGGACCACATCTCGTCTTGGCCAATCATCCTTGGAGAAGTAAACTTGCTAGCTATATTTATGGTGGTGGCTATCTAGTGGACCACATGGCTCTAGTTCGAAGTCTTATATTGTCATTTCTTTCCTACCCTGTGATTATCAACCAACCTCAAATTACTAAGATGACTAGGAGCCATGTTATCTAACATGTGACTGTCCCCATTAGTCTTTGTGGTATTTCCAAGAAACATCCACCAAGACTGATAGCTCGGATAATTTTTATTGTGAGTCCATTTTAAAAAAGAGACGGGAATACTCATAGCCTTCGAACTTACAGTGCCTTCCCTGTTGGTAAATTTGACTATCATTATTGGCATTCTTGTTGAGTAAGCTCCTCTACTTTGTTGGATACACTGTGTTCCCATTTGAAAATTTCGTCACCATCGACACCCAAATTGGCCAGCTTATCAGCAACTTTGTTAGCTTCCTAAAAGACATGTTGGGCTTTTATGTCCTATCTTCCCTGGAAAAGGATCCTAGCCTCTTCAAAAATTGTTTTAATCCTCCAAGGAGGTGTTTTCCAATTATTGAGGAGATTTATAACATGCATAGAGTCTCCTTCTACGATCAAATTGCCTTCTAATTCTTGAGTCATTTGAAGGCCTCTCCACATAGCTCTAGCATCAACTTCATTGTTCGTCCTTGTTTCCAAATATTCAGAAAACGTAAGCATCATATTCCCATTATGATCTCGCACAATTTTGCCAGTGCCTGCTCTTCTAGGATTGTCCTTAGCTGATCCATCAAAATTAAGCTTAAACCAACCCGTAGGAGGTGGGGACCACTTAACATTGGCTCTGGGGTTGACTACCCTAGGTACAGACTCATCTAACAAGGTTAATCTTAAATATTGAGTAATCGTGGTCTCGTGCAGATGATGTTTACGACTATCAAAAGGGATAAGGTTTACATTCTCATTGGCAAAGGATAGGATCCTAGAAATGATAGTTTGATGATCATGGATAGACTCATTAAAAACTCTATGGTTCCTTTCTAACCACACCTACCAAAGATAGTGATTGAGACAAATTTTCCACATGTATCTAAGTCTTTGGCTTGAAAAGGAGCAAGGCCACTGGACGAACAAATCAATTACAATGGTTGGTTTAACCCAGGAAATATTGAAGACCTAAAAAACCCCACTTAGGACAGTCAAGGAAAAAGGGCACTCAAGGAAAATGTGATAAATGGTCTCCCAATTAGCCCTACACAGATAACAGTGATTAGTGATACAAATACCTTTACGCATCATATTATCAATGGTTAGAATTCTTCCTTGGATAACCAGCCATGAAAAGACTGCAATTTTTGAAATTAAATTTTTTATCCAAACTAAGTCCTTTTGGAGGACAAAATCCTCGTCATCAAGCAAAATCTTGTAAGTTGATTTAATAGTGAACTGCCCATTTTCCGTAGGAGCCCAGGTCACTTGATCTTCCTTGGGTCTCATGGGGATAAATTGTTGCCCAAGAATGTTACAAAGATCATTTGATTCTACTTGAAATCCCTTAATCCTTATTTGTTTCCACTTTATTCTGCCTCTATCCTCAACCATATAATCGAAGACTTTTCTGCCAATGAGTTCTTCCATGATATCTCTGATTCGGACTAAGTTAGGATATTGCGTCAGTGGTTCGTCCTTAGCCCACCTGTCATTCCAGCAATTTATCCTCTCACCATTGCCTAAAACCCATCTTAAACCTTTTTTTATGATTTCCTTACAATTGAGAATTGCTTTCCAAAAAGTAGAACCTCTGATTGGAACTGAGTCACTTAGAAATTCCATATTTTGAAGATACTTTCATTTGATGATAGCTATCCATTCATTTTCTTCACCAAAAATGAGGCACCACGCCTTCTTAGCTAGTAAAGCTAAATTCATATGAGCAATCCTCCTCAGACCTAAGCCCTCATTTTCCTTGGGTCTACACACTTTGGTCCATCCTACAAGGTGTATCTTTTTTTCTCCTCTGATCCATTCCATAAAAATTCTTTTTGGAGTTTCTTAATTTTCTAGAAAACCTTCACAAGGGATTTGAAAATGGAGAGTAAATAGACTGGAATGCTCTAAATAGAGGCCTTAGTGAGGGTTAGCTTTCTTGCTTGAGATAGAATATGACCTTTCCATCCAGCAAGTGTTTTTTGAATTCTTTCAATAACCCTGACCCACATTGACTCTCTCAAAGAACCAATGAAAAGAGGGAGACAAAGATACAAAGTGGGGAGGTTTGCTATATCACACCCTAAAATTTCTATAATTCTTCTTTGCCTCTGAATGCGGGTGTTCAAGAAATATAACTTGCTTTTACTGAAATTAAATTTTTGACCAGTAGCGTCCTCATAGAGTTACAGGATGTATTTAATTCTTTTGGCTTCAACTATCGATGCCTTAGTCAATAGAAGGGTATCATCGACGAATTGTTGGTGAGAAATAGCCCTAGTGAGAGATGTTGTCTTGATTCCCGATATTAGCCTTGAACTGCAAGTATTTTTGATGGTTCTGCCTAAATATTCTGCCATAATTATGAATAACATGGGGCTGATAGGGTCCCCCTACCAAATTCCTCTATGACTTTGAAAGTAACCAACAATTGTTCCATTAACCAAAATCGAGAACCATGCTTTATAAATGCATTATTTGATCAAATTAACCCATTGGTGGTGAAAACCAAACTTAAGGAGGACAACAATTAAAAAGTCCCAATTTAGCCTATCAAATGCTTTGTTCATATCAAGCTTGAGGGCAAAAATAGACCTGTTAGTCTTATGAGCAGAGTGTAGAGCTTCATGAACTGTGATAACTCCATCCAATATTGACTTGCCCTAGATAGAGCTTCCCTGGAACGGATCTATGATGCGAGGCAGAACATCTCTCATTCTATTTGCAATGGATTTAGTTAGGATATTGTAAGAAACATTGCATAGACTGATTGTCCTGAAGTCAACCATAGATTCAAGGGTTTGCTTCTTAGTAATTAGAGAAATAAAAGTAGAGTTGAGACCTTTTGGGATATGATTGCTTTCTTGGAATTCTCTAACAGTAAAAATTACATCCTCGCTTATGATGTCCAAAAAATCTTGATAGAAATGAGGGGGAAAGCCATCGGATCCCGAGGCTTTGTCTGGCTCCATGCTAAACAATGCTTCCTTAATTTCCTCATCAGAAAAGGGAGCTAGAAGCTTAAGGTTTATATCCTCATTTATTATGCTAGGAATAGATTGCAAGAGAATATCTTTGGCATCCTCATTGCACTACGATTCCTGAACAAGGATAGAATTGAAATAATTTACTGCCTCCTTTCTGATTTTTATTAAGTCCTGAGTAATAGAACCATCTAATTTTTAAAAAAAAATTATATTGTTATTGCTTTTGTTTCTAAGCGTGGTGATGTGAAAAAACTTGGAATTTGAATCTCCATATTTCAACCAAAGAGCCCTTGATTTTTTCCTCTAATAGATTTCCTCACAGGCCAAAATGTTATGAAACTCTACTAGTTTTGTATGTTCCTCCTACCTAGTACTTTCATAAGCATCACCATGTTGAATCCTTTGATCAATTATCTTCAAACTTTCAACAACCTATTTTTTATTTTCAAAGAGGTTCCCAAAGACCTCTTTGTTCCAAGTTCGAAGCTTTTCCTTAATAAAATTTAATTTTCTAGCAATTTTAAAAGCTGCACTACCCCTGACAGGCTGCTGCCACCACTAAATTAAGTTATCTCTGAAACTGGAATGTTTGATCCACATAGATTAAAATCTAAAAGGTTTCTTGAAGGACAGAGAGTTAGGTATCTCCAACAAAATGGGATTATGATCAGAGGAAATTTTAGGAAGGGCTTGCAGGGTAGAATCATCGAATAGAGTTATAGCCTCCTTTGATAGAAAACTTGCCAAGCCTTTCTTGAATGAGATGACATCCTATCCACCAAATGCTCCAGATATAATTCGCTCCTCTAAGTTTTACATCCATGAACATGTTGGAGTTCACCAAGTCATTGAACTCATCCATGCTCTTGATACGTGGTCCATTTCCACCCATTTTGTCTGAAGGGTAAACAGGAGTGTTAAAATACCCAACCAAAATCTAGGGGACATTATGGAAGATTTCACTCAGATTGCCTAAGTACTCCCATAGTAGAGCTCTCCCTTGAATTGAAGTCGGGGCATAAATATTTGAAAGGATCCATGACCTATTGTTGTTTATTTCCTTAAATAAAACACTAAGAACCCTATCATATTTATGAATAATGGTGCCTTCTACTATCCGGGGATCCCATAAAGTCATAAGGCCTCCAGACACTCTGGCTGATTTACAAACCATCTCCCCTTGATTCCAGATTTTTTTTACTACTTTTTTTGACTGAATCTCATCAGTTTTTGTTTCTTGCAACATGATAATAGTTGGATTCATTTGATTTTTTATTACACTGACTTCCCTGTGTTTGGGTAGGCCATTGAGGCCCCTCACGTTACATGAGAGTAACTTCATTTAGATTATTTGGGATTTCTTCCTCTCCCCCCACCTTGAGGGGGTTTTCCTAATTTGTTGTCTTTAGAACCTAGAATAACCTGTTGAAACAAGGTTCTCTATTTTCCATTGGCAATGTCATTATCAGTTTTAATTTTTTCATTACCAAAATCTATAGGAGACTTTACAGTGCTCCTAGTTTGTTTAGGACTAAACTACGGGGAGGTAATTTGTTGCAGAACTGGACTGCCATATTCCTTAGTCTGAAGAGTTTCACATATCTCCACCCCTACATCTAAATCTTCTCCTTTTTTCCCATATTCCCCTGGTCTACGGGATGGCCCCTCAGTAGGATTCACCTGGCTCCTAGTGATGATGTTAGGGAGATGAGATTTTTTATTTTCCAATGCCTCAACTTTATTCCTAAGTTCTTCAACATTAGGGTTTGGCTTTGGGATGCCCATTGGGCTTGAAGTATTTTCAGGATTGGGGTTTAAGGATCTTGACTTAAAAGAGAATTCTAGATATCGAGCATTAGGGTTTGGATTTGTGATGCCCACAAGGCTTACAGTAATTTTAGCATTACGATTTGAGGATCCTGACTTGGATGGGGATTCTAGAGAGTCAAAAATGTTAGCCTAAAGGTTCTAGGATTTCATATCTTTCGATAATCCTCCTACTTCCATATTGGATAGAATTGAAAATTTATTTGAAACTAGAGGATTGGAACTTACCTAAGTATTTTGGTTGCCAAAAACATGTTGTTTTCCTTTGTCTTGTTGGGACCCTACACCCTCTCTTTTCTTTTTTTGTTAGAAATAGTTTTCCTGATTGAAATTACATCTGCCAAGGAAACTCCTCAAATTTCCTCTGTCTAGCATTCCCTGCTTCTGATTTTCTCTATTCATTATCAGGTTAGGGCACTGATTGCATATATGTTCTTGATTTTTACATTCTACATAGAATGCCAATCTGTTATCATATTCCATCGACTGTTTTCAATAGTATTCTCCATACTCTATCTCCAAAAACCTTGGCAATTCATTATCCAAATTAGCATTTATGTAGATTTGTGTGTGAGTCATCCTTGTCCTGGCCAAGGTCGCATGGTCAATGGATATTAGGTCCCCTATAGTTTTGGCTATGCCCTACAACCAATATTCATTGAATAACTGGGCAAGTAGACTCAGGAGATGAACCCAAATAGGGGAAATGTTAATATTTTGCTTTTTAGGGTCAAAATATTCACCCCATCGTCTGATAAAATGGCTCCTTTTGCCCAAAAACCAAGGACCTCTTGTTAAAATATGGTTAGCATCCTCCATATTGTTAAAACGGATAATGAAGAACCCTCAAGTTAGAGCTACCAACTCCAAGCTACCTACCAGTCGCCATTTACCCGTCGCCCAAGCCCTGATAGTCTCCATGTCCGGCCTACCTCCCAAAAACTTACCTACCAGGGAGAATTCTTCCATTGAAATAAAAGGGCTCATGGAACTTGCCAGGGCCAAAATTTTATTATTTACTATAACTAGGGGTGGAAGAGAGAGAACCTCTTTTCTTTTTACTCTAAGAGTCTCAACAAAATACAACCACTTCTTGGGCCCCGCATTGTCCTTCGTATATTTTTTGAGGTCTTTCTGAGGAGGGTCGGGCCTCCACGTGATTCTCACCTCCAAATTTGTTGTAGCCTGATTGCATTCCTTTGGATCCTTGCTTGATCCATGCTCGAGGTTCCCACCCGCCCCTTTCATACCTACTCTACCTCTATCGCCTTGGCTGAGATTCCTGCCTAAAAAATTCAAACCCTCACTCCCACCACACCCACTAAACCTCAGCTCACTCATTCCTCTATCCAAGGTAAATATCCTAACTCTACCTCTATAGCTCTGATGTTCAAAATATGGTAAGCATAGAAAGTGTATTAAAAGTAAGAACTTCAAAAATCATTATAATAAAAGTTCTTCAAAACCTAAGTTTGAAAATAAAACAAAAAGTAACAATCCTAAGTTCAATGGTAATTGTATTTTTTGTGGCATATAGGCCACAAGAAGAATTATTGTTACAAGAAGAATAATGCTTCCAAAAACATAAAAGGCAAGAAATGAGGTAAGCAATTTCATAATAAAAATAATAATTTTGCTATGGTTCTTGCATTAACTTCTAGTTATGATAAAATATATTCAACTTATGGATTATTGATCCAGGATGCACTAATCATATGACTAACTCTAAGTCTTTATGTTTTATTTTACATGGTGGAATCAGTAGTTACCATGATGATCCAAGCACTGTCCATCTTAATGGCCACCACGGTAATCCATGTTGTCCATCTTAATGGCCACCATGGTAATTCATAGTCTTCTTCCCAAAAGCTACCATAATACTCATGTAGTCCACCCCTATAACCACAATATTGCATTCATCTTAAATATTTTATGCCACTAAAATCACTAGGAAGCGAACAAGTTTTCAGTTCAATGAGGTTTGAGATTTGAACCCTAGGCTTCCATCCCCCTTATGGGGTTTTGCCAAACCAATTGGTCTACAACTCATAATTAAAATTAAGAGGTTGAAAAGTGGGGGTACATCGGGGTGGGGGGCCACCCTTCTTATGAAAAATAGTGTGGATGTAACCAACTCCCCTATATATCCAAAAAAAATTATCTTTATTTACTTATTTAAACTTGGAGCATAATTATGTAGTTACAATTGGTGTTAATTAATAAATAATAGTAGAGGGAATTGAAAATATAAAGATTGGTAGGAAAACCTACAATGATGTTTATTTATGTCTAATATTGCAACTAACCTACTTTCTGTTAGGTGATTGGCTTCTCAAGAAAGAGGTATTAAGTTTTGTGATGATAGGTGCATCATCAAGGACAATGTGGGAGAATTGATTGGAGAAGGTGTACTTTCCAACAACTTGTATGTATTCTCTCCACATCAAATTTTAGGTAGACATTGCCTTACCATATATGTTGATAATAATTATAAGTTATGGCATGATAGATTAGGACATCTTAACAATAGAAGCATTATTGATATGTATAATAAGAAAATGGTAATCAGAATTTCTAAGATTAATGTTGATGGTGGACTTTACGAAGCATGTATTTTATCCAAGCAACCAAGAATTAAGTTTGGTGAAGCTTCAATTGAGCTAATTCTTGGACCAACTTGTGCAGAATTTGAATAGCTTTACAATGAGTGGTCATATGTAAAAAATTGAGCAATATTGATGGAGATACGACCTTGTGAAATCAACCATTCGGAACAACATCAGTGATGATTTTTCAAATCGCGAAAAATGAAATTGTAAAGTGCGAAGGATTAGGATTTTTTCTTGAAAAACATCTCATATTTTAGGATCCATATCTTCGCGAAGAGTTATCTGATTCTTGGACCAAATTGTGTAGAATTTGAATATCTTTAAAATCAGTGGTCATATATAAAAATTTGAGTAATATTGAGGGAGATACGACCTTATAAATTCAACCATTTGGAACAAGGGCAGTGCCAATTTTTCAAGTCACAAAAAATGAAATTGCAAATATTTTCCAACAAGGGTTTGAACGATGGGAAGAGCAATGAAGGGCTAGGACTTCAGTGAGGCAAGACATTCTATTTGGACAAATAATTTTTCAGCTAAGTTTGTTTTTCCCTTTCTTTATCATAGAAATTGTGCATGAAAATTTTATAAATTTTTTATCAAATATTATATTTGTTATAGAACTTTTAGATAAATTTCATTAGATTTTGATTTTTAGTTTATTTTCCATGGATCGATTTATAGTTAAATCCTTAGAATAATCCCTAGTGGTAGAGGTTAGTGAGCGCACCTAAGAGATATCCTCATTGCTCCAAGATAGGGTAGTTTTTGGTAAATTTAATGGGTATTGGCCAGGGGCTTTAGCCTTGAGAAAATGGATTGATAGGATTTGGAAGTCTCAAGGAGTGATTCTATCATTTCTTCCCAAAGGTTTATTCCTAGCCATTTTTTGTTCTAGGTAATAAAGAGAAAGAATCCTAAAAAGGGGTCCTTGGTTTATATGAAGAGAAGGGCTCTTCCTTACCTGTCGGTATGAAGGTTTTTCACCTAAAAAAGTAAATCTATCCCTAGTACTAGTATAGGTTAGGATATTTGGATTAACCATTGATTTTGGGAAATATATACCTTCAAGGCAATAGGTAACACTCTAGGAGAATTCCTTGAGATTTTAGATACAACAAAAGATGGATTTTTGGCTATTTATGCTCGGATATTGGTCATGATTGATATAAGTAAAGCTTTACCAGAATCAAGCATTCTTAAGTATGGGGATAAGATGTAGATGTAAACTATAGATTATGAAAAAATATCTTTTAGATGTAGAAGTTGTCATGATATGGGGCATATTGAGAGATCATGCCCTAGAAGAGCCCAACAGAATCATTTGTAGAAAATCGTAAGAGAAAATTACAAATGCTTATGGATAAAGATGGTTTTCAACTTCGAAAAATAGATCTAGAAAAATAAAATAAAATAAATAGTGGAGACCAATAAGAAAGGATACTGGAAGAAATTCCAAATTTTTTTTAGGCTTTAGCTTATGAAGAAAAATAGATCAAAACTTAGAGAACACGGGACAACAATTTCAACATATTAGCAAGGAATCATCTATTCAATATGATCCTAATTTAAGGAAGAACATTCTTGATGAACCCAAGGAATGTGTTTCATCAAATTTTGAAGACTCTCTTGAAGTACCATGCACCATTCAAGATAAAATAATTGGTAAAGAAAATGTAGTTTTATAATGTAATACCTCTTCCATTAATAAGGAAATACCAAAAATGAGCAGGATAAGTCAAAAGCTTCTATAATAGATCTAGGAGAGGATAAAAATGTTGAAAAACAAAATGGTGAAAGAATATTGAGGAATAGAATAATAATATCAAGTATTGATATAGGCAAGGCAAAAAGAGAAAAACCCTCAAATTATCAAGCAAGATCCAAGGAAGCGAGATCTAACATAGAGAAAGAAACACAAACTAAGTTGGTTGAACTCTTTACCAAACAACAAAATGATATTGGTAATACGCAAGAGGGACCAAAAGACCCTAATGAGATATGATTATCATCTCATCGAATATAAGGGGTGCTAATGCCCCCTCAAAGCATAGGTGTATTAGGGACCTATGTTTAAGTAATAAACCTAATATTCTCTGTATCCGGGAAACTAAAATGATAAAAGAAGAAGTTTCAAAAAATATGAAAGCAATTTGGAAAATATGTGAATGGGATGCTATGAATTCTAAAGGAGCAGCAGGGGGGATTCTAACTTGTTGAAATCCTTCTAGAACCTCTTGTGTAACCATTCATAAAACTAGGCATTGGATATCCTCTTTAGTCACTTGCTACTTTGTTGATATTCACTTCATCCTTATCAATGTGTATGGTCCTAAAACTTAGTCAGGTAGATTAGAATTTTAGAGTGGGATTGAGGCCTTTATGAGAACTAAAGACCTAGAAACCCGTTTCATGATCATTGGAGATTTTAATTTCATTACCAAGTTGAATGAAAAATTTGAGGGAATTAGGAAAATGACCCAAAGTATGAAATATTTCTCAGCTTTTATTCAAAAAAAAAATCTATGGGAAGTTGATTTTGAAGAAGACAACTATTCTTGGACCAACAACAGGAGAGGCCAAAACTTAATAGTATAAAAATTAGATAGATGTATTCTCTTAGATCATTGGCTAAATGAAGGAACTTATTCTAAAATTAATATCTTAACAAGGATTGGTTCAGATCACTGGCCAATAAGAATTAAAATGGTGGTTAGTGAATTTAAAAAATATCATATTTTAAATATGAGTAGATGTGGGAAGACCATCCTCGATTTGTTGATATGATAGCTAAAACATGGAATTCCTTAGGTAATGGTGGGTTCTATGCTCTTCCAAACAAAATTAGAACTATGACATCTAGATTAAAAGATGGAACAAGAACACCTTTGGAAACATTTTTGAGAAGAAAAAGAACTAAAAGATAAACTCAAAATTTCAAAAAGGTGGTGAAAATAATACAAGCTCAGAGGAAAGGGAGTTGCTTAGTGAATATCATAATATTTTGAGAAAGGAAGAGAAATTCTAGATATTAAAATCAAAATATACTTGGTTAAAATAAGGAGATAAAAATACAAAGTTTTTTCATAGGATGGCTATAGTACAAAGATTTTCTTCTAGAATTGGTAGAATTAAATCAATAGAAGGGGTTTGGATTAAAGATCAGAGTGAAATTAGAAAAGAGACTAAGTCGTTTTATCATAATATTCTAGGTTCATAAGAGATCGAAGTTCTTAATGATAAACTTCTTTAATATGTTCCTTCAATTATAACAAATGAAGACAATAGGAAAGTGATGGAGCCTATTACTCTAGAAGAAGTTCATTTAGCTCTTTTCTCTTTTAATAAGGATAAATCCCCTAGTCAAAATGGGCTCTCTGCAAATTTTTACCAATATAATTGGGATATAGTGAAGGATTATTTATTGGTGGTAGTGGAACAATCTAGGGTAAAATAATATATTCCTTATAAAATAAATGCAACTTATCTTACCCTAATTCCAAAAAAGAAGGATGATGAATTATTTGATTCTTTTAGACCCATAAGCCTATGTAATATGGCTTATAAGATTATTTCCAAAATTATGGCAAATAGATTAAGGCCATTGTTAGAAAAAATTATTTTAGAAGAGCAAGGAGGTTTTGTGAAAGGGAGACAAATTTTGGATGGGATCATAGCAGCTCATGAAGTTATACATTCAGTAGCTTCAAAGAAAGAGAAATCTATGATCTTAAAACTTGATATGAGTAAAGTCTATGACAGGGTTAATGAAATTTTCTTTTTGTAGTTTTAGATAAGTTTGGTTTTGGGAAGAAATGGGTTAGATGGATTAAAGCTTGTGTCTCTATAGTTTCTTATTTAGTGTTGGTCAATGGGTTAGTGACAGAATATTTTAAAGCCAAGAGAGGCCTTAGACAAGGATATCCTCTATCTCCTTATTTGTTCATTATTATGGCAAAATTTTTGAGTAGGAACTTAAATAAGGCTTACAAATATGGGTTTATAAGTGGACTTAAGGTTAGTAATAACATCGATAACATCACCTATCAATAGTTTGTAGATGATACAACCCTTTTTGGAAGGGCAAGGATAAATGAGGCCAGAGCTTTAAATAACTTTTTAAAAGAGTACGAAAGAGCTTTAGGGCAAAAAATTAATAGGACTAAATCCAAAATTTACTTTCTTAATGCTCCTGCTAATATCAAAGCAAGAATTTATAGGTTGCTTCAAATGAAGGAGGTAAATTTACCAACAACTTATCTAGGGATGCCTTTATTTGAGGGGATAATGAGGATAGATTTATGAAATCAAGTTATTTAAAAAATTCAAAATAGACTTCTAAATTGGAAAGATAGATGGTTATCATTAGCAGGAAGAGTGCAGTTAATTAACTCAGTCTTACAAGCCATTCCAAGATATTATATGTATTTGTATTCTATGCCAAAGTCAGTTGAAAAAAGTTTAATCTTTATTATGTGATCATTTTTATGGTCAGATTTACATGATAAAAGGAAATTTTATTTGGTGAAATAGAGCAAGTTGTGTGATGACAAAACTAGGGGAGGTCTTGGTTTAAGATCTCTTACATATGCAAACTTAGCTCTTAGGGAAAAATTTATCTAGAGATTGTACAAAGAGCATCAAATACAATGGGCAAGAATTCTTCTAAGTATGTGTTGGCCATCAATCAGCATCGTGCACCTAGTGGGGAGTCAAATCTACACCAAGCATAGAATGACCACCGCATTGGGATGGGACAGATTATCTTCAAAGAAGGTTGGTTCCTTTGGGTTTTTTTCTAGCTACCTATGCTACAAAATAGGAAAAGGAAAAAGGGGGAAAAGAAATAAAATGATCATAGCTAGAACTCACAAGGACGGGTATAGTCGCATCAAGACCTGTGTAGGTGACATACCACGTATAAAACATAGACCCTACACCTAAAATATCACCCAACTACACCTTTTTTCTAGCTCCTATTAGTGGTAGGCGAGAGGCAAATTCCAAGATCAACGAACAGGTGCATGAGATCCAATATTTAGAATCAGAGCACTCTTATTCGACTAGCTTTAGAAGAAATAAACCCTCAACCCATATCTACAAACACACAATCCTAATTCACTCAAGTTAACCCCATGAAATCCAAACAATAGAATAACACGGGATAACTTAATCAACTAAACATAAGCATTCATACAACTAATAAAGAATAGGGAGATAAATCTAGAGACCAAATAGTGTAGAATTTGTATTTACATAGAGGTAAGCCTTACATGTGAATTATAATGGCTAAAGAGCCACCCTTAGTAATGACTAGCATTCCACTATTTAAATCAATTATAAAATCAAACATTAATGGCGGTAGGTGGGAAGAAAATCCTTGCAGCAAAAAAGTGTTGCACTGGTACACTATTCCACTATATGGCATTGGTATTCTAGAAGGTAGCAGATACAACTAGTTGGATCTAGATCCTTGGATATTTTGACATTTTTACCCAATTCATTAAATCATAGCTACCTCATACTTCTCCTCGATTTTTGATCCTCTGGTTAGGCGATGAGTGATAGGTATTGAAGCATCTTGGGAGCATCGCGCCTCAAATAAGTCACCTCCACATATGTTGTCAGGTACCCAAACTATTGGAAAAGTGGACAAGTCCTCTATTTAATTTTGGGTGATGGTGGGAGCCTTGCATGTCGAGCGAGTGCTTTGGTTGCTCTTCCTTCCACCTGTAGGGGTGTTGGGGAGTGAGGGAAGGCATTTATCTGAGGTCCCACCTTGTTTGCACTTGTATCTCCCACTCGAGATGGGCGGGATTCTATCTCCTCCCCAAGGGTGGGGTTGTACAATTTTTCTACCCATGTGAGGAAATTGAAATATCCATCCAAGAATTTGGGAGGGTCTTTTGAGAAGTTTCATCCAATATTAAGGGTGGGTGTCCACCCGCCCTTCTTCATTCTATCATCTTCCTGATATTTTAGTCCATCGTGTGATCGTTGTTGCTACCTTGATATCTTCCACCCATCCATAAATGTAATAAAAAATTAGTGAACTCCTTTTGAGAAAAGAGAATCACTTTCTAAAGGGAAGAGTGGGTGAAGGATATAAAATTTCACCCACACTTCTACCGACTTACAGGGATTTTCTATTTTATGGAAAAAAGAAACCCAGAAGGATTAGGAATTGCAACAATCACAACAAAGAAATGAAGGAGAGGAATGAAGGGCACATAGGAAAAGAGGATGTGAAGAAGGAAATTATGCAAGGAGAAAAATGAGCATGAAAATATGTCGAAAGAAGTAGGGTATTTAACACGATGAAAATTAGAGTAGAGGCAAAGGCACGGGGTACAACCGACGAGAGGAAGGGGAAAAAGGGAAAATAAAACCAGAAGGATATGACCAGGGTAGCCAAAACAGAGAGAACTATTGTGGACAAGAGAAGTAGAAAGACAAAAAGTGGAAACAACAAGCATATGCTTAAGAAGCTTGTTGTAAGACACACACAGGAGGAAAGGGGAATAGGAAACAACAAAGATAGCGAACCCTTTGTTACTGATCAGAAGAGTTATAGGTAATAAAGTGGAGAGGAAGGCAAAGGGGAGGAAAGGATAGAGAAACAAGGATACACAAAGGGAAAATCAATCCAAAGCCTATCAAGTGAAACCAATGGGGCATAGACCCTTCTTCATAAGGTATGCTTACAAATTGAATCCCCCTAAATGCAACCCATCGAATACCTAAGACATTCCAAGAGCAGATAGATTGCCATTGTATTTTATCTCTACTATCCTAGGTCCTATTTTTTACATGACCCATCAATGATCCTCTTTTACTGATTGTTATCAACCAAGAGGCCATTTAGCTTCAACCACAATTTGTGGTTTGCACTTTATGGTCTCATTTGCATCTTATTGCAAGGGCTATTTATAGCATACTCACCTTGCCTTGTGCTTGCATCTATGAGTTCCAAGGCTTGTTGTAGCTCTTGGGGATGATTTAAGAGGCCTTGAAAATTGTTGAATGTATCCATTGGGTTACAGGGTCACAACAACAATAAATAGAAGAACATAAAATTGGGAAAACAACACAAGGATGAAGGATAATGTTACATTTTCTAAACAATTTTTGAGGAAACCTTTGTTGATGCCCTCTAGTGCCTGACCAAGTGGTAACTTTTCATAGGACTTTGTTGTGCCAGTGGTCGATGATAAAATTTGTGATTCCCAATGCACTTGCCCTGCATAATGCAAGGCTTTATTTACTGGCTGTAAAATTATGATGTGACAAGCACACCTGAGCTAGGATGTCATATGTAAATCATCCTCTAGATCTACAGTGGCTGGAACAAATCACATTGTATTTGAGGTATCACTTGTGATTTATCTAGCACCGTCCACACTAGCTCAGAATTATGATAAAATCATAATTATTTTTATTTTTCCTAAGCATCTAGATACTCGGGCCCTTCAAACCTAGGGTGGCAATGCCTTTTGCCATTGTATTTTACCCTCCAAGTGATGATTTGTTAGGGATTAGTTTCATGTTGTCCCTTTTTTATATTGGCCAACTGTACCAATCCCATGGTTGTCTCTTCCTCCGTCTTGAGGCACTTCTCCTGATCATGGGTATCCATGTCCTCACCCATATCCCATTGAATTTAGGGTTGATCTATCTCATTTCCCTCATGGATGTGGTCATTGTGGCACACCTACTCCTGGTATGTACCTGCTACATGATATAGCACTAGCTCCTAGAAGGAACTGATAGGATGGAGCCTCCACATTAGAACTTTCTCAAATCTGATAGCTTCCTTGTAGAGTTACGAGGAACTAGTTTCTCTTGATTGGTGCAAAAGGAAGTTGATCTCAGGACCAAGAGCCCGGATGTAGAATAGATACACCTAGGTGAATGTTAGGAGGGTTTATTATAAAATCCTCTTCCAACTCTTCTCAAAATGAATATTAAAGTTTGCCACACCTTCAAGAGGATTCCTATTGATAAATGTGAATTGATTTAGAGACTCGAAGGGTCCACCATTTTTCCAAATGTATCCATTAGAGGCTTTGCTAGATCTACCTATGTAGAGATGCTTTTAGGTTGTAGGATTTTGTACTAGATCCATGCTTTGCCTTCAAGGGAAGTAACCAGTAGCCTGATCATTACATCTTTGTGCACAATATTGTAAAGGATGGTCATTGAAACCATATTTTCAAGGTGTTCCTTCATATCTCCCTTGACACCACTATATTTTTTTAGGGTGTTAAAGGTATCTTTTGAAGTATCATGTTGGTGAGGAATATTGAGAGGACTGGGATCGTTCCACTAGGAGAACAATGGTTGAGCCATTAAGGTACCAATATTTAGAGGTCTTGGCTACGATGTAGGATTCAGAGTTGGAGTCACCATATGAGCATGCTATCTCTACTAGCAATGTCAAGGCTACTCATCATTCCTTTAGTCCTTTGAGATATTTTGATCTTCAGCACGGGTGAGCGACTGGTCTCATGATCTAGACGTGTCACATAGTCAGAGTCACCAAGTGACTTTGAGAAGATATGGGTAAATCAGAGAGCCACCAAACTCTAATTTCCTAAAATATGGAAACTCAGTGAGTTCCCCAATGGAATCACCAAAAACTATTTGGTACCAATCTAGCATCACGTATCAAGTGGAGAGTCATATCAGTGCCAAGCATAGAACGGTCGTCGTGTTGGGAAGGGATGGATGATCTCTAGAGAAGGTCGATTCTTTTGAGGAAAGTTCCAACTACCTACAGCACAAAATAGGAAAAGGGAAAAGGGGAGAAATAAATACAATGACCATTTCCAAAACTCACAAGGATGGGTATAGCCACATCAAGACCTATGTAGGTGATATACCACGTACAAAACATAAATATTGCACCTAAAATATCATTTACCTACACATTTTTTCTAGCTCCTATTAGCGATGGGTGGGAGGTGAATTCTAGGACCAATGAACAGGTGCATGAGATCCAGGATTCATAATCAAAGTTATCTTGTTCGACTGGCTTTAGCAGAAATAAACCCTCAATCCATATCTACGAATGCACACTCTTGAGTCACTTAAGTTGACCCCATGGAATATAGATATCAGAATAACATGGGATAACTTAAAAAACTAAATATAAATAAGCATTCATACAATTAATAAATAATAGGGAGACAAAGCCAGATACCAAACAATGTAGAATTTGTATTTACATAGAGGTAAACCTTACATATGAATTGTAATGGCTAAAGAGCCACCCTTAGGAATGACCAACATTCCACTATTTATAGGTATATTTACATCAATTACAAAATCAAACATTAATGGCGGTAGGTGGGAAGACAATCCTTGTAGCAAACAAGCACCACACTGGTACACTATTCCACTAGATGGCATTGGTCTTCTAGAATGTAGCAAATACAACTGGTTGTTTCTAGATCCTTGGATCTTCTAATGTTTCTGCTCAGTTCATTAAATAACAACTATCTCATCCTTCTCCTTGATTGGCGATCCTATGGTTAGGTGGTGAGTGATAGGTATTGAAGAATCTTGGGAGCAATGCATCTCAAATCAGTCACCTCCATGTACATTGTCAGGTACCCAAACTACTGGAAAAGTAGACAAGTCCTCTCTATGAATTTTGAGTGATGGCGGGAGCCTTGAATGTCGATAAGGTGCTTTGTTTGCTCTTCCTTTCACCCGTGGGGGTGATGGGGAGCGAGGGTAGGTATTTCTCTGAGGTCCCACCCCGTTTGCACTTGTATATCCTACCCAATATGGGCGAGAGTTTATCTCCTCCCCAAGGGTAAGGTTGTACAATTTGTCCACCCATGCTAGCCCCTTGAAATGTCCACCCAAGAAGTTGGGCGGGTCTTTTGGGAAGTTCCACCCAAGGTTAATGGCAGGTGTCTACCCACTCTTGTTGCTCACCCTACTTCATTCTACCGTTCACTTGATGTTTTGGTTTGTCGTACGACTATTGTTGCTACCTTGATATCTTCCACCTATTCATCAATGTCTTCAAAACTTGGAAAACTCCTTTCGAGCAAAGGGAATCACTTCCTAAAGGGAAGAGTGAGTGAAGGATGAAAAATTTCACCCACAGTATGTTGATCCCAATGACCCAAATTTAATATTTACTACATTATCTATTCCAAATGGTTATGCTCTTTGGAATGGTTTAAAAAAATCTATTAATCTTATAATTAAAGGTTTAATATGGGTGGTGGGATCTGGAGAACAATTTTCTATTTGGATGAATACTTGGTGTGATAACAAAAACACTCAATTTAGATGCATTTTTGAAACCTTGGATGAGATTGCTTCAACACAAATATGGTGATAGGGTTTCAAACATTTTGTACAAGGATCAAGAAGGAAGATACAAATGGAAAGAAGATTTTTTACAAGTGTACAAGACATTGATGCTAGGAGGCAATTGAGTAGAAATATAACCAGGGTTATGCATAAGGGGTTGGACTCAAAATTTCCTTGTAAAAAAATAGTGAATCCTAATAAAAATAAAGGTGAATCAAGGCAAATACTAAGAAAATCAAATCAATCATCTTCACACCAAAATTTGGGGCATTTGAAGCCCTAAAAAGTAAGGTCATATTTGGGACCATTTTTGACCCATTAAATCACCTTCTAACTTCATACAAACACCACCATTAGATCATAATCAAAAAAAGCTTTCCAACAAGTACAAATATGCCTATGTTTGGATATATATTATGGCAAATTAACCCTAAGAAAAATTGGTCCTAAAATTTTTAGGTGAATGGACCGACGTTGAGGGTCCTCATATTCGCCAATTTCTAATTTTGAAAATCCTAATATTCGCCCAATTTGTGAATATTCGCCACTATGCATAACCCTAAAAATAACAACTGTAATTATTCTGAGGGGTGCCAAGGATAAATTTATATGGGAGTGGAATATCTTAGGAGAATACACAAAAGAAGTGTATATAATGTTCAACACCAACATAATAATAATATCACTAGTCTTTGGAGAGATATTTGGGATAGCCCAAGCATTCCTAGAATTAAAATTTTTGTTTGGCTAGTAAGTCATAGAATAATTTTATCCTGGGATAGCCTTATTAAAAGGGTTTTTCATGTCCCCTCTAAATGTGTTTTCTGTAATAATGAGGAGAGTATTGATCATCTCTTGGGACATTGCTCAATAGTCTGGAATCTATGGCAATGGATTCTTAATATGTTTGGTAAATGCATTCTGATCAATAGCAAAATTGAATATTGGTTAAAGCAATGGCAGAGCACTTATAAAAGTGAGGCTTTACAGACAATATGGGATTTATCAAAAGATACAATACTTTGGACTATATGGCTAGAAAGGAATAGAAGAATATTTAAAGGAAAGGAAAGCATTTTAGAGGTAATGAAAAAGAAGATATTTTTAGCCATAGAGGAGTCTAAACCAACCCTATCAACTCACCCAATCCCTAATTTGGAATCTGAGAGTCTTGATAGATGGAGTCAAGTCATTAAATGAAATAAAGATGTTGGGTACAAGAGAAGCAAAAATAAGGTAAAGAATATAAAGTGGAAACCACCAGATGTGGAGTGGGTTAAGTTGAATTTTGATGGAGCATCTAAAGGAAACCCACAACCAACAGGAGGAGGAGAAATAATTAGAAATAATAGAGGAGATATTTTATCACATTATGCTTTCAATTGTGGATTTAAAACAAATAATGAAGTCGAAGCTTAGGCAACTTTAGAAGCATTAAAAATATGTAAACAAATGAAATGGAATAGAGTTTGTATGGAAGGTGATTCTCTCACAGTAATAAATACAATTTTGAGAAAAGCAAAGGCTCCATGGAACATACAAGATATAATTGTGGAAATTCAAGATCTTGCTAAAGAGTTTGAAGCAATCAAATTTACACATATAGTAAGGGAAGGAAACAAATGTGCAAATAAGCTAGACAATAGAGGGGTTTTGGTTGAGGATCGTGAAGTTAACATCTCCTTTCCATGGTTAGAGGAAGTAGAAAGTTTAGTTGAAGCTGACAAAAATTGTTGATTGCCTAAATAAATTAATTATTAAGATTTACTTTAATGTTTTCCATTGGTAATATCTATTTTATTTTGTAACAATAATGTGTGTTCATTTAGACTATTTATTATAAATTTTGTGGTTGCACTTGTGTTTCAGGAAGGAAACTAGCAATCTAGATTTGGTAAAGCGGACTATGTTAGTGCGATGTTTTGGAAATATTACTCTACTAATATGCAAGGCATAGATAGTAGAGGTGAAGTTTTGACATTGTGAAGGCTGCTATAGAAAAATGTCAAGAAAGTTGCTAAATTCTAGAGTAATTTTTTTCATATAGAGATTTGAAAAGATCTAGAAAATGAAAATAAAGAATTCAAACATTTTATGTAAAATGATGTAGGTTTCTAACTATAGGATCTCAATTGAGATGAGAAGTGTATCTATTTTTAAATTATCAAGCTCAAAATAAGAGAGATGTAATTTGTTGAGGGTGGGGGACCCGAGTACAACCCCTTTTTATCAAGCAAAAAAAAAGTTTGGTGAAGCTTCCTTTAGATCATCACATAAATTGGAATTAGTCCATTTTGATCTTATGGGTCTCTTTCAAGTTGAATCTTTGAATGGTAGCTTATATTCCTTAAAATTTATTGATGATTTTTAAAGATACACTTGGATATATTTTCTTAAAAATAAATCTCAAGTATTTGAAAATACTAATTATTTCAAAGCTCTTGTTGAAAAAGAGGCCTCTTCTTCCATTAAAGTCTTAAGGACTGATAATGGAGGAGAGTGTGTGATCAATGATTTCAACTCATTTTTTCTTGAAATGGGTATTTCAAGATAATTCACTTGCCCTTATTCACCCCAACAAAAGGGATTGTTGAAAGGAAAAATAGGTTCATTGCAAATATGGCAAGGACATTCCTTCAAATTTTACCTAACTTTTTATGGGCTGAATGTTGTTTTATTTCTATTGATTTTATTAATAGGTGCCACTAAATCATCGAATGGAATAACTCCATAGGAGGCTTGGTTTCAAAGGAAACCACCCATTAAGAATTTTAAAGTGATTGGTTATATTGCTTATACACATTTTAATCATTCTAATGACATTAGAAAGTTAGATGATAGATATTTGAAATGTGTGATGGTAGGTTATGATAACCAATCCAAAGGATATATATATTATATAACCCTAATAGTATAATTATATTTGTAAATAGAGATATTGCTTTTGATGAATCTACTTTGTATAAATCTAGTTCTTTTAACATTAATTAAAATTGTCCTTTAGAAAACCAAACCAAGAAACAAAAATGGTATGAGGCAACAATAAAAGAATCTCCATTTAGTGAAATGTATAAGTATAGAACTAGAAGCCAAACTTCAAGTGTCACTTTGATGGCTAAAATTCAAAATTTGAATGAATCTCAAACTTATAACCAATCAATGGGACTTTCTGATTGTTGTCCTCCTTAAGTTTGGTTTTCACCACCAATGGGTTAATTTAATCAAAGAATGTATTTCTAAAGGATGGTTCTCAAATCTGGTTAATGGAACAACTGCTGGTTACTTTCAATTTCATAGAGGAATTCGGCAAGGGGACCCTATCAGCCCCATTTTATTCATCATTGTGGTAGAAGCTTTAGGCAAAACCATTAAAAATACTTGCAGTTCAAGGCTAATATCGGGAATCAAGGAAACATCTCTCACTAGGGTTGTTTCTCACCAATAATTCATCAATGATACCCTTATATTGACTAAGGCGTCTGTGGTTGAGGCAAAAAGAATTAAATACATCCTACAACTCTATGAAGATGTTGTTGGTCAGAAAGTTAATTTCAGTAAAAGCAAGTTATATTTCTTGAACACCCCCATTCAGAGGCAAGGAAGGATTGCATAAATTTTAGGGTGTGATATAGCAAACCTCCCCACTTCGTATCTTGGTCTCCCTCTTTTCATTGGTTCTTCGAGAGAGTCAATGTGGGACAAGGTTATTGAAATAATTCAAAAAAAACTTGTTGGATGGAAAGGTCATCTTCTATCTCAAGAAGGAAAGCTGACCCTCACTAAGGCCTCTCTTCAGAGCATTCCAGTCTATTTCCTCTCCGTTTTCAAAGCCCCTATGAAGGTTTTCCAAAAAATTGAGAAACTCCAAAAAGTATTTTTATGGACTGGATCAGAGGAGAAAAAAAGGGTACACCTTGTAGGATGGACCAAAGTGTGTCGACCCAGAGAAAATGGGTGCTTAGGTCTAAGGAGAATTACTCATATGAATTTAGATTTACTAGCTAAGTAGGCGTGGCGCCTTATTTCTAGTGAATAAAATGAATGGACAGCTATCATCAAACGAAAGTATCTTCAAAATATTGTATTTCTAAGTGACTCAATTCCAATCAGAGGTTCTGCTTTTTGGAAAGCAATTCTCAATTGTAAGGAAATCATCAAAAAATGTTTAAGATGGGTTTTAGGAAATGGTGAGAGGATAAATTTCTGGAATGATAGGTGGACTAAGGATGAACCACTAACGTAATATCCTAACTTAGCCCTAATCAGAGATATCACGAAAGAAATCATTGGCAGAAAAGTCTCTAATTATATGGTTGAGGACAAAGGTAGAATGAAGTGGAAATAAATAAGGATTTAGGGATTTCAAGCGAAATCAAATGATCTTTGTAACATTCTTGGGCAACAGTTTATCCCCATGAGATCCAAGGAAGATCAAGTGACTTGGGCTCCTACGAAAAATGGGCAGTTCACTATTAAATTAGCTTACAAGCTTCTGCTTGACGATGAGGATTTTTTCCTCCAAAAGGACTTAGTTTGGATAAGAAATTTAATTCCAAAAATTGTAGTCTTTTCATGGTTGTTTATCCAAGGAATAATTCTAACCATTGATAATATGATGCGTAAAGGTATTTGTATCACTAATCATTTTTATCTATGCAGGGCTAATTGGGAGACCATTTATCACATTTTCCTTGAGTGCCCTTTTTCCTTGACTATCCTAAGTGGGGTTTTTCAGGCCTTCAATATTTCTTGGATTAAACTAGCCACCATACTTCATTTGTTTTTCCAGTGGCCTTGCCACTTTTCAATCCAAAGACTTAGATACATGTGGAAAATTTGTCTCAATCACTATCTTTGGCAGGTGTGGTTAGAAAGGAACCATAGATTCTTTAATGAGTCTATCCATGATCATCAAACTATCATTGCTAGGATCCTATCCTTTGCCAACAAGAATGTGAACCTTATCCCTTTTGATAGTCGTAAACCTCATCTGCAGGAGACCGTGATTGCTCAATATTTAAGCTTAACCTTGTTATATGAGTCTATGCCTAGGATAGTCAACCCCAGAGCCAATGTTAAGTGGTCCCCACCTCCTACGGGTTGGTTTAAGCTTAATTTTTATGGAGCGGATAAGGACAATCCTGGCAGAGCAGGCATTGGCGGTATTGTACGTGATCATAATGGGAATATGATGCTTACATTTTCTAAATATTTGGTAATAAGGACAAATAATGAAGCTGATGCTAGAGCTATGTGGAGAGTCCTTCAAATGACTCAAGACTTAGAAGGCAATTCGATCGTAGAAGGAGACTCTATGCATGTTATAAATATCCTCAATAATTGGAAAACACCTCCTTGGAGGATTAAAACAATTGTTGAAGAGGCTAGGATCCTTTTCCAGAGAAGATAGGATAGAAAATCCCAATATGTCTTTCGGGAAGCTAACAAAGTTGCTGATAAGCTGGCAAATTTAGGTGTCGATGGTGACGGAATTTTCAAATGTGAACACAGTGTATCGAGCAAAGTAGAGGAGCTTATTCAACAAGAATGCCAAGAATGATAGTCAAATTTACCAAAAGGGAAGGCACTGTAAGTTCTAAGGCTATGAGTATTCCTGTCTCTTTTTTGAAATGGATTCACAATAAAAATTATTTGCGAAGTCAGTCTTAGTGAATGTTGCTTGGAAATACCACAAAGACTAATGGGAATAGTCACATGTCAGATAACATGGCTCCTAGTCATCTTAGTAATTTGAGGTTGGTTGATAATCACAGGGCAGGAAAGAAACAACAATATAAGACTTCAAACCAAAGCCATGTGGACCACCAGATAGCCACCGCCATAAATCTAGCCAGCAGGTTCACTTATCCAAGGCTGATTTGCCAAGACGGGATGTGGTACCAAAGCATGTCATATACGGAAGAAAGCAATTACCAAAGAATTATTAAGATTAACAGTCAATACAGAGCTTGTGGAAGATTTTTTCAGTTTTTTGCTATGTGTGTCTACAGATTTTTGTTTCTCCACTATTTCAAGGAAGGGATCTGTGTCTGTTTCTCTTTTTGTAATTATGATGTAGGTGTGTTTTCTTGGGGTATACCCAAAATTTTCTATGGGAAGTTTCTTTTTTATAACAGGCTATGTGCCTTACCGGATGTAATGGCTTTGGTGATATGTAGATTTTACATATATAGGATCCTTAGTAAGGACATGTTAATCAACAACCCTGGGCTGATTTTTGTAAAAGGTTTTGAATCAACTTGTAAAACCTGGTATTAATGCTATAGTATCTTATCTACCAAAAAAACTTATAAAGAATAAAATAATGATCAAAATTGGATCAAAGTCATGCAAAAAGAGTACAATTTACTTATTAAAAATGACACTCTTCTAAAATAAATATGATAGGTTGTAAATGGGAATTCAGACTTAAGTTAAATTCTTTAGATAAATAGACAAACATAAGGCTAGGTTAGTAGCAAAAGGATTCTCACGAAAATATGGTGTAGATTATGAGGAGACTTTTGCTCCTGTTGCTAAAATGCCTACAATTAGGTTATTATTGCACTAGATGCCATTTTAATTGGAAAATCTATCAATTAGATGTAAAGAGTGCATTTCTCAATGGCATCTTAGAGGTAGAAATTTACATGAAGCAACCACGAGGTTTTGAAAACATAAAAAAAATAGCTATTTTTGTAGATTAAATAAATATGTATATCATATTAAACAAGATCCAAGAGCTTGGTATGAAAAGGTCTCAAGTTATTTTTCTTCAATTGGTTTCAATAAGTGTTATTTTGATTTGGATTTGTATATATATAGGAAAAATAATAGTGTTACCATCATTGTTATGTATGTAGATGATTTACATGTTACAAGAAACAATGAATGTATGATTGAAATATATAAGAAACAATTGTTAAGTAGATTTGAAATTATTGATATGGGTTTATTGCATTACTATTTAGGTTTGTAAATTTACCAACAGTCACATAAAATTTTGATTTCACAATATAAGTATATTCTAGAAATCTTGCAAAATTTTAATATGGCAAATTGTAAATGTTTCTACTCCAATGGTTTCTAGAAAATTTGAGATTACTAAAGATTCTAAACTTGTTGAAAATAAATATAGGCAATTGATTGGTAACTTACTATATCTAACTATATCTAGGCCTGATATAGCTTATGGTGTTATTGTTATAGCTAGATTTATGCATAAGCCCTATGATGTTCATCTTAAAGTTGTTCATAGAATACTTAAATATCTAAGTGGAACAATAAACTTATCCTTAGAATATTTAAGTAATTCTCATGTAAATTTGTTTGGATATTGTGATAGTGACTATGCTATGGATAATGTTAAAAGTAAATCCACAAGTGGATATTGTTTCTCCTTGGGGTCAAGATTTATCTCTTGGTTTAGTAAGAAACAACCAACCATAACACTCTCCTCAATTGAGGTTGAGTATAGAAGTTCTACCTTAGCATGTCAAGAAGCTATTTGGATTCAAAGACTACTTAGTGATATTGGTTTTAATAACAATAAATCCATCACTTTATTTTTTGATAATCCATCTTCAATAGCATTAGATAAATCTTGTTTTGCACCAAAGGAAAAAACGTATTGAGATCCAAGCACACTTTATTAGGGATAAGGTTTTATATTGAACAATTAAACTAATTTAATGCCCAACTATTGAAAATATTTTTGATAATTTCACAAAACCTTTAGTAGAATCTATATTTTTTTAATTTAGAAATAAACTAGGTTTAAAATAATTGCACTCAAGGGGAGTAATGAATAAATATTATGTGATGTTAATGCATAAATATTATGTGATGTCAATTCTTTTAAGTTTTTTTTTTCTTTTAAGTTTTTGTGAAATGTAGCCTCTTATTTATATGTGTGGCACTTAGTTATCCATGTTGATGGATGTTATTTTTTCCATGTTGATGAAATATGTATGCCACTTGTTTATTCATGTTGATGGATGTTATTTTTCCATGTTGATGAAATATGAGTGCCACTTGTTTATCCATATTAATGGATGCTATTTTTCATGATTGATGGAATATGTATGCCACTTGTTTATCCATGATTGATGGATGTTATTTTTCCATATTGATAGAATATGTATGCCACTTGTTTATCCATGTTGATGGAATATGTATGCCACTTGTTTATCCATGTTGATGGATGTTATTTTTTCATGTTGATGGAATATGAATGTCACTTGTTTATCCATGTTAATGGATGTTATTTTTCCATGTTTATGAAATAAATATATCACTTATTTTTGTTTTCCATGTTGATGGAAAACTTGTTTACATATTGTAGACACCCAAAAATTATCAATTTTATAATCATATAAAGACATTTCACAAAATCCCCAATAAATCCACCAAAATACCTAATTTTATATTGAATTCTTCTAATTTCTCCTAATTTCCCCAATCTCCTCTCAAATTTCCCAATTTCCTCCCAAATTCCCTAATTCTCTTCCAAATTCTTCTTGATTCCTCCAAAATCCCCAATTCCTTCACTAATTCTCCCTAATTCTCTCTAATTTCTCTAATTTCCTCTAAATTCTCTAAATCCCTCTCTAATTTCTTTAAATTCTCCTAAAATCCCAAATTCCTCTAAAATCCTTTAAATTCCCAATTGCCTCTTCAATTTCTCCAAACCCTTCTAAATCCCTCTAATTCTTCTTTAATTTCCCTAAATTTCCAATTTCCTTTAATTCCTCTTTAATTCCTATTTAATTCCTTTCAATTCCTCAAATTTCATCAACTTCTCCTAATTCCCCCAAATCCTTCTAAATTCATCTAATTCTTCTTTAACTTTTTTTAATTCCCCACATCACCCTCAAAAATCCCAAAATCCCAATTAATCCCTAATTCCCTAATCAAATCTCTAATAAATCCCTAATCATTTCCTAACCCCTAGTCAAATCCCAAATAAAATCCACAATAAATTCCCAATTCCCAAATCCCAAATCAAATCATCAAAAATCCTAATCAGCCCTCAAAATCCCCAATAAACCCCTTAATAAATGCTTCTAATAAATCCCCAAGTCCTTCCAAATCATCCTTTGCAACTTTGCATGAATTTAAAATTCCCCAAATCCCAAGTCAAAGCTCCTAATAAATATTCATCATAAATTCCCAAATTCTTTCAAATCTACCTTGTAATTTTTATGAATTTAAAATTCCTCCACATCATCCAAGGTCTCCACATTCCCATTCTCCATCACCACTTCCCATGCCCATTTATGACACTTGGGTGGGTGAGAACTCTCCTCACCCAAGGTCATTAATGTTGGAAGGTGCACATTCCTCCAAATAGAAATCTCTAGATTTTTCTTGTCCTCCACACCTACCACATGGTTGCCACCTCATGCCACATCACCTCCTAGTCACCATCCCCATATCCCTTGCAAATTTCTATAAATACCCCCCTCATTTCTTCATTTGCATAAGAAGTTTGAGTTCACTAGCCAAAACTCTACCAAAATTGTTCCAACCCTTTGCTCCTTTGTGTGCTCAAGCATCTTAGGGTGATCATCCTCCTTTTGTGTGCATAAAACAACCATGGAATGAAGGTGTCTTGAAGCATACATCCATATTCATCTTGAAGCTACTCTCAAACGAGAGTTCAAACCTGCATCATATCGATACTAGAGCATCCTAGCATTCCATAGAGGGTCCACACCAAATCTCAACTCCACCAAAGCATCAAGAAGCCAATTGCCTATCGTTGGATGGTTAGCATACCCAACCACTAGCCCCCCTGGTAGTTAGTAGTCTCAACTGCAACCCCCTGAGGGGTTGCATTCGAAGGCCAAATATAGATATCAAATCAATAACATATAGGTCGATAAGGTAAGTAAGGTAAATTTGTGAGGTTTTGTAACATTTCTATGCTCTATTTCTCTTCAAATCAAGTTTTGTAGGGCTTTTTGTATTTTACATCTTCATAGATTTGGGCTCAATTGAGGTGAGCCCTTGTGATGCTATCAATTGCTTGTTGTGGGTTGTGTGCATGTACTATGGAGGAGCAGGTAGCCTAGGATGGTTTGACTACTGCAACCATTGAAACCCATACACCCTTTGGAGGTGACCAAGGAAGACCATTGAAGCACCATTGATATTGCATGTTGTAAGAGGGGATTTCTCCACTTTGGGGACCCTATTGTAAGCCCTGAGAGGGCCATTTGTAAAATAAATATCATTTGTAACACATCTTCTTTATCATTAATTAAATGGTACACTTTTTCTTGTTAAATATACCATATTTTATATTAGTGACTCTATGTCATGTTTATTTTGTAGATCCATGTTTATGGATGGTGCCTTACCTCTTGCCACACAAATTGGAGTCTTTATGCCATTTTTGAAGATGCCTTTTGCCAAATAGTTTGCTCCATGGTGGATTGGTTCTTGAAAACCTCATATTTTGTAATTTTGTATGATAACCTCAAAATTAGATTAAGGGGAGTGTTGGAACATATAATCCAATTTTGGGATTATTATTGTAAATTCACCTAAGTATAAAGGTGAATTAAATATTAGGTATCTAGGTATCTAGGATTTAGGATAAATAAATTAAATAGGTACTTAAATTATATTAAATAATATTACCCAGGTTAAATATATACCTATATTTATTTTATCATACACCTTAGTTTATTTAATCCTATATTTATCCTAAATTAAATAAATACCTAATATATTCTAACTTGAGTCAACAAGAAGTCAAAGGTGACTTGGCATGAGACTTGAGTGTGTTGGCATGTGAGGGGCACATCATGGCATGTGGCATAGGAGTGGTGGAACATGGTTGAGTGTGGTGGCACACACATTGGCTTGCATGAGGACATGTGGACTCATGCATTGTGGTGGCATGGTAGTGGAAGTGCATGAGACACTTGTCTCATGCACTCCACATAGTGGAGGATTTTCTCCACGGCTATTTTCCAATGGATGGAAAACCCAAATTATATATTTGAGGTTATTCCAATGTTGGAGGTTAATGGTGAAATTCTTGATGCATAGTTTACTGGTGGTTGCATGCTATAGCACTTGAGTTGTACATTGTTGACTTGAGATAATAAAATATTGGAGCTACTATTTTGGTTATGGGTTTCCCTTCACAGGGTTTTCCACATAATCTCGGTGTCAATATTGTGGTTTGGCTATTTTCAATGTTATTTCATTTTAATTTTTAATTTTTATATTACATGCATTATATTGTTATTTATTAATTTACTAAATGTTTATTAAAGTTGTGATTAAATCTGCTGCAATTTGAAGACTTTGATCTACTTTTAACCCCTTCACAAATGACTAAACTAATAAAAGGAAACCTTGCATTTTTTCAAAAAAACTAAGAATAATTTCTTTAAAAAGCACACCATTGGTATTGTTGTTGCAAAATATTAGAATAAATAATGGAATTTACACCCACTTTGATACCATGTTTGATTATGTAATATTACAAGAAAAAATTAAATCATTTGCACTACCTGTATATTCAAGAAATAAAATATGAATATTGCATATAGACAAAAGAAAACCTAAAATATAATTACAAACAATAATATTTCAGAGTAAGGAATCTCTAACTAATGTAGAGATAATTAGATGAGTGATGGTACAAATGCCATCCTTAATATAATACATAGATCACAGTCATGGTCAATACAACCTATCATTGGATCTCAACATTAATACATGGATCGTCTCATAAGGTGAACATGATCCCATAAGACAAAAATACACAACAAAATACAATGACAATGTTTGTCATGACCTCAAGTGAAAGTGAAAATTACCATCTTAATAGTTAAGAATATTAAAAATAATCAGGAAGGAAGACCATTATCAAAACATAATAACCAATCCAATATAACAAATAATTTATACCTATAATATAATTAATTAATATTTAAATAATAAAATATAATAATTACTAATTAATATGTTCAATTACTTTTAACCACAATTAATAACTTATTTTTCAAATATGTGTGATAATAGACAACACAAGAGTAGTATCGAAAGATTCAAGGGTGTTTTGCAGCTTAGGTTTTTTTAGTCGCATGTTGTCACCTATTTTCTCTTTCTTCAACTGACATACTGTTAGGGATGTTAACACTCTTACTAGACAATTATGTGTGCTAACTCTACCTAGGATAGGGGCTTCTCCCCTAGTTATGATCATCTCTCAAACTGTTGCTTCACTATTTAGTGAAGTTACAACTACAAAGAGCCATGGCACCAATCAACAAATCTAGGAAGTTTATCCCAAGGGTTTTCCATGAGGTAATTCCTTTGTGTCAAACATAGTCCTGCCCATGCAGGATTTTGATAAAGCCTACAATTAGCTTGAGAGTCACACCCTCATTGGGTATTTTTTGGGGAGGATTCCCAATGACTTGCTAATTCATCAATAGATTCAGCAAGTTTGGTAGCCATATGGTATAACAGTTGACCACATTCAAAATCTTACTAAAGGCTTCTTTCATTTCTAGTTTACGAGTATGAGCAAAGGTCCTTGGTATATCAAAAATTCCCCTTTAGTTCTCATTTGGGTGGAATTCTTGGATCTCCCCTTGCCCCTTTGGACATTCCTATCATATTTTGTCATACCCATTAGCAAGTATGTGTGCATGGAGCCACATAAATTCTACATTGTGCAACCATACAAACACATTTATATTGAAATTGATCTCTCAAAGGACCTCAAGGACTCTTGATATTTAGGTTGGTGAGACCCATTTTAATAATAGGTGGTTTATGATATTAAAGTTGGGTATGATTTGGGGAGCGGCGAAGGCGGTGGTGAAGGGTTTGGTGAAGGGTTTGCAGAACCAGTGGAGAGGCTCGGCCTCCACGCCCACTCGAGTCATGATGTGTGGGTGGTGAAGATTTTTGTATGCGTAGAAGGGCACGGGAAGGATCGAATTTGGGACCGGCTGGAGTTGAAAGATTGTAGATTTGTGTTTCATCGGCCTCGCATCCTCCGACGGTAGCTGTTGCTGCTTTGTCACTGTAGTGTGCTTGGATTAAACTGTACGAGAGGCAGCTATGGTGATATTTGTCCGACTCAAAGCCCTAAACCCTGGTCTTATCCAATAGCTGTGGAAGTACAAAATAGTGTGCAGAGAGGAAAGGGGTACGACAACAATCGATCATTTAACCCCAGCCAAGAAGGGACCACCGGACAACAACAGAGGGGAGGGGGGGGGGGGGGGGAGGGGGGGGAGACCCCCGGGGGGGGGAAAGAGGAAAAAAGAAGGAAAAACACAAACAGGGGGGGAGGAGGAGGGGGGGGGGGGGGGGGAGAGAGAAAAAAGAGAATAGGGGTAAGCAAGAGAAGGCAGAAATGCACAGTTAGTGGTGACTGCATCAGTCATTTTGGGTGAGCAGCTGGATTAGATGTGCAAGGACAGATGAGCATGGGCGTCCTTGAGTAGAGTCAACTGGTTCACAGGGGTTTAGAAGGAAGAGTTGCAGGCTGCTTGCGGAAGCCAAGTATGAGTGGGTCGGAAGCTTTGATTTTAAGGGTGGATTCACATGCCGGAGAGATATATATGTGAAGAACTTCCAGTGGTCAACAACCCTTCGTTCTATCGTGCGGAAGAGAATGGGGTCAGACTTCTACTATCAAGCCTGGTGCATCATTATATACAAAACCCTGCAGTTTATATTGTATTTGAAGAACATCTCTGTAATTGTTATCCTGTGCAAGTGATTGAATACACTGAGAAGGAGGTAGGGCCGCGCAACCTCCTTGACCAATTCTGGTAGGGGAGAAAAGGCTCGGCGGTACTGAACCTAAGCAGTCTGCTACAAAAATCTGGAGTTGCCAAAAACGTTGTTGAGTGATTAAGAAAGCCATAACTCAATCTCCTTGTAACAGCCCTTGTACAACCATCTGAGCATCAACCCCTTCTAGTCACCAGCTTAATCCCTCTTACCCATTGATTATGTAAACAGGCTTGGACAAGGGTTCTTTCTGAGAGGCAGCAGCAATCTGGCTTTACAATTACAAAGCAAAATAAATGACTCTGGACGTTCATGCAAAGGGAGAATATTGAGATTGGCAGCATATCTCAACAACTTGCTTTTCAGAGCAACGCTGCAACAACAGGCCGACTGACTGTACTGCTGAGGGGTTCTTGAATATGTACTGCTGAGTGTGGGTTTGGACCGCGCAGGAGTTCGAGGAGGGACTGGTGTAGTAGTACTCCATGCTTCGGAATCCTTCAAAAATTTTGCAGACAAAGTGTTTGACAAAAAGCCTCAACCACTTGGGACCTACCAGAGATTTGAACAATTGGTCACGAAGTGTATGACAGATCCTGCTATCCAGAATTTGACATCTATATAAGAAATCTCCAAGCAGTGAAGATGCAGAGAAAGAAATAGACGTTTGAATATATAATATTCCTTTCTTGTGGATGAAATCTACTGTGTGAACAGATTCTGAGTTGAGATAGTGTATGACAGATACTGAGTTGATGAGATAGTGTATGACAGATAATATTCCTGCCGAGACTCGCTTTTGAAGGAGGTATTGAAGGGATTAACTGGAGGAAATACCAAGCCCAGGAACTTGTAAGGATCACTAGGATCGAGAGTGATTGAGGGTAGGGTTAGCATGATGGAGGATATGGCAGAATTGGTGGACTATTCCCCAGATCCAATGACAGACGTTCCTATATTCCCTGCAGAAGATTTTTTGATAGCTAAGTGGAAGTCACAGAGGGAGAATGGCCTTTTAATTGAAACTAACTTTAGTCAGGGATCAAAAAGTAACACAAATGAGGACCTGTTTCTAAATGGGACAGAGATCCTCTCTCAGCTGTACAATGGTGACTCAGGCTTTATGGCAGTCCGATCTTGGGAGGTCTCCTCGAAGGAAAACTCCCAGGACATAGGTGATGGTAAGTTCGACCCTTTTCTAGATATCGGTCTCTTGGAAGGGACCATGGCAGGAAAAAATTGTCCAGGTAGGGAAAATGAGGAGGAACCATTAATTACAAACAAATTAATCAATACCAATAAAAGGCAGAAAAAGTGTGTTAAGACTAAAAAGGAGAAAGTAAATTTGGTTTTAGGCGAGGATATTCTGCTGGACAGGGTTCTGGAAATGGAAGGAAAAACACTAACCGGAAGATTCTATGGAAGATTATACTCAGAAAAAACTCTAGCTCAGTGGGTAGAAAGGGAATGGAGTCCAGAAATAGGTTATTCTCCAAGTTTCTATATTCTGGTAAGAGGATGGTTAGCTTTTTCATTCAGATCAAAAGAGGATGCAGATAAAATATTGCAGAGAAGATGGTTTTGGGACTCATATGCTCTGTCTTTAAAACGGTGGTCCCCATGTTTTGACCCAAGAAGGGAGTCCAAATCAATCCAGCCTATATGGGTCAAGTTACCAGGTTTACCATTGGAGCTGTGGACATGTAGGATATTGAAGGAAATAGGTAATCAGCTAGGATCATGTGTGGATATTGATCAAGGGTGCCTGAGTGGCTCCTCTCGAACTATTGCAAGGATACTAGTGGAGCTGGACCTTCGGGAAGGTCTCCCGGAGACAATTGAGATCAGAATTGGGAAGTGGCATTATGACCAAATTCTTGATTACGTGAAGATACCTTTCCGTTGTGCTAGATGTCATGTCTATGGTCATTTAGTTGCAGAATGTGGACTAAAATTCACAGAAAGGGAGGGGGGGAAGAGTTCTAAAGTAAATCACAACCCTGGAGGGAGAGTGGTTGGATTAGACAATCACTTGGAGGGATTAAATAGTAGACATATAGGTCGGGTTCAAACTCCTGTAGATGAAAATGGTGGTCAGGAGAATGGCATAAGCAATGTTGCTAATGATCCCCATCTCTCCAATGCTCAGAACAAAGGAGATAGAAGAGACTCAATCTTAGATCAGAGGGAGGAAACACATGTTCAGGCAAACACAAGGGAGGCAAATACCTCATTGAGACCACAGGTGGCAACCCATTTACACAGCAGTTCTCCCAGTTTTATAAATTATAACTCTGATTTAAGATCAAACCTTGTTGAAGAGCTATTACCCCCCTTCCAGGACAGGTCTATGGGGTCTGATAAACAAATGGTTTCTGCAAAGAGAAGTGGTATCCGGAAAGAAGATATGAATATCCAACATCCTAGTAATAAGAGGCCTCTCAGCATTCCAATTTTTTCTTCATTAACAAAGTCCACATCTCTACTTTCATCTTCTTCTGAAGGCAAAGAGTCTTTAAAGGGGTCTCACAATTATTTTCTCAGATCACACAAATCAGCAGCTTTCTTTGATAAGGGAGAAATCGCAGGAGGACTTAGCTTGGATGTGGTTACCTCACATGCCTTAGGGAGGAGATCAAACATTCAACTGGCAAAGGATCAAGCTTTGAGGGAAGTAAAGACAGGGAAACAAAAATCAATAATAGGGGCACTTAGAGCAGGCAAAACCCCAGAACCAGTTAAATAATGTTAATCCTCTCTCAAAATATTCGGGGTCTGGGCAGTGCCTCAAAAAAGACTGCACTAAGGAGGTTAATGCAACTTCATCTTCCAGATATTCTTTTTCTTCAAGAGACTATGGGAGTGGGTGTGAAAGTGGAAAGCATTCTCCACACCCTTATAAAGGACTGGGAATTCCTCTCTTTGGACTCCGAGGGCAGATCAGGTGGCCTTGTCCTGGGGTGGAAGAAGAGGAATTTCAGGTTTATAAAATCTGCTTTTCTTACATCAGGTATAGGAGTGGAGCTCTTCTCTATGGAATTGGGGAAATCCTTTGTGTTGGTTAACATTTATGGCCCTTATGAAAATAAAATTCATTACTGGGATACCCTTTTTGCCAATAACTTTCTGCAGCATGGGAATCTTATCCTAGGGGGTGATCTAAATTTCACTTTGAATAGAGCTGAGATATGGGGGACAGCAGCAAGAAGTGACCCACAAGCTGGGTTTTTTAAACACAAATTTGAATTGGCAGACTTGGTAGATGTAGAACCAATCAAAATTACTCCTACCTGGAGCAACAATAGAGCAGGTGAGGATTATGTGGCAAAAATATTGGATCGATTCTATGTCTCCGATTCCCTGCTGATGGATGGGGAGAAAATCAGAACCTGGGTGGACCCTTGTGGCATCTCAGACCATTTTCCTATTTTGCTCCAAATAGGCAACCCGGATAGGAAACCTCCAAGCCCTTTCAAATTCAATTCAACTTGGCTGCAGGACAAAGATTTTCAGAATCTGGTTAAAGAAGAATGGACTTCTTATGATGAAAACTTGGGAAGTTCAGCCTGCTCTCAAATGACAAAAAGCCTGAAGAAAGTTAAAATAGTTGTTTCTAAATGGGCTCATAATAAGTATAGGCAACAAATGCAGGAACTCCTTCTATTGGAACAACAGATTGTTGTTTCTTATGAGAGAGTGAATGAGGTCGGTCTTTCAGAGGATTCCAAATCAACCATCAGAGCATTGGAAGAAAAAAAGAGTAATATCTTGCTAGCTCAAGAAGCCCAATGGAGGCTTAAAAGTAGAGCTATTTGGCTGGATTTAGGGGACGAAAACACCAAATTCTTTCAAAATTATGCAAATCACAAGAAAAATATTAACACCATCTGGGAATTGCCCAATGGAGAGGGGTCAAAAGCAAGGACCTTCAAAGACCTCGCAGCTCTTGGCATAAAACATTTCAAGCACTTGTTTAAAGATCCCAAAAGGGTAAACTTGGCTGAGATCTTAAAACATACAACCTTCTTTCCAAGTTTTGCAGACGAGGCTACTAATGAAATGATTCTTGAGAAAGTGTCATTGGAGGAATTAAAAGTAGTGCTTTCATCCTTTCAGAAGGACAAAAGTCCTGGGCCAGATGGTTGGGGGGTAGAATTCTTCTTGGGCTTCTTTGACTTAATTGGGGAAGACCTGATTAGAGTTATTGAAGAAACTAAAGCTTCAGGGAAGATCCCAGTGGATTTCAACTCAACCTTCATCGCTTTGATTCCAAAGAAGGACTCTCCAACTTCTTTCGATGATTTCAGACCTATTTCCTTGTGCAACTGCCTCTATAAAATTATTGCCAAAATTATTGCCTTGAGGTTAAAAAGAGTTTTTTCTGATTCCATCTCCAGTGAGCAATTCGGGTTTCTAAATGGGAGGCAAATCCACGACGCTGTAGGAGTGGCCCAAGAAGGGCTGCATACTATAAAAACAAAAAGACTTCCTGCTATAGTCGTAAAACTGGATCTTTCCAAAGCTTTTGACAGGGTTAATTGGTTGTATCTGAGGATCATGCTTCTTCACATTGGGTTCAACCTCCGTGTTGTAAATTGGATTATGGGATGTGTGACCTCTGTCTCCTTCGCTGTACTCATAAATGGTTCTGCTTCTAATTTCTTTTCCTCAGAGCGTGGCATTAGGCAAGGTTGTCCCTTATCTCCCTTTTTATTTCTTTTGGTGGCTGAAGGTTTGAGCAGGGCAATCAATGAAGCTAAGAGAACAGGGCAGTTTAAAGGAATTCAAATGAGTACATCATTCTCTCTAACACATCTCTTATTTGTAGATGATGTTATTTTGTTTAGTGTTGGTTCTTTAAGGGACATCAGCAAGCTTAATGATATTCTAAGGAGCTATTGCCTTGCCTCTGGTATGGAAATCAATATGGGAAAGTCTACAATGTCGTGTTTTGGCCTGGTGGAAGAGGAGGAAATTTTTTTCAGAGAATTCTTTCTTTTCCCAAGACTGATTTCCAATCAGGGATAAAATATCTGGGATTTTGTTTGAAGCCAAATAACTATGGCATAAGAGATTGGGATTGGCTGGTGGAAAAGATAGATAAAAGGATTTCTATGTGGTGTAATAGGTGGTTATCAATTGGAGGCAGATTAACTCTTGTAAAATCAGTCCTGGAGGCAATCCCTGTCTACTGGTATGGCATGGCTTTCATCCCAGTAGGGGTACTAGAAAAAATCAGAAAAAGGTGCTTCAAATTTCTGTGGAATGGAAAAAGGGACAAAGCAGCCATTGTTTTAGCCAAATGGAAATCAATAGCAAAGCCAAAGGACGAGGGAGGTTGGGGTATTAAAAATATCCATCTTTTTGGTAAAGCACTGGCTGCAAAAAGCTTATGGAGGCTGCTTTCTCAAGAAAACCTATGGAGCAAAGTCATCAAGGCAAAATATATCGAACCTCTTTCTATGGAAGAGTGGATAAGGAAACCTGACAAGTCCATCAGAAAGGTGTCTAACTTCTGGAAAGCTGCTATTCAGGCATTTCCACTTCTGGGAAATTGGTTGGCTTGGAAAATTGGAAATGGTGAAAAAGTGAGAATTGGGGAAGATCCTTGGGTTGGTTGTGGCAATGAGCATAGACTTTCTGAGGACCTCTTACTTTCTCTCCACAATGCAGGTTTTTATACTCTCTCTCAGGTGGCAGACCAAGACACTACTACCATATGGCAGCAAGGTTGGATGAGTGTGCAACATCTGGGTCTTGAAGGCAGGAAGGCTGAGTCATGGCAAGCTTATGTGAAGGCACTTCTCATCAGTCATACTAGGATCAGACCAACAGTGGATGATGAGCTGGTTTGGACAAAAAATACTAAGAGGGGTGTTTATACTGCTAGGATGGGATATAAAGACTTGTTTGCTCATGATAGGCAGGGGGCAATATATGGTGGTGGAAAGCGATTTGGAAGGTAAAGACGCCTTTAAAAACCAAAAATTTTTTATGGCTGGCCCTCAATAACAGAATTTTAACTTGGGATGTTTTAATGAAGAGGGGGTTTCAAGGTCCTGGAAGGTGTACACTCTGTCATAAGGAGCTTGAAACTATCAACCATTTATTGGTTGGCTGTGTTTTCACAAAGTATGTATGGAAGGAGATTGAGGTGATAACTGGGAGCACTGGTAATTGGCAAGGAGACACATTGGAACACTGTTTGCAGCAGTGGTTTGATTCCAAAGATCTGAAGTCCTACAGGGCTCTCCCTTTTGCGGTGGCATGGGGAGTATGGCTAGCAAGAAACTCAGATATTTTCCAAGCCTCTTCTCAACCAGCCTTTCAAATTGCTACTCAGATCCGTTCTTTCATTGCTGATCTTGTGAAACCTACTGTGCAAAAAGGCCCAAGAAAAACGAAAGCTGCCAATGTCAACAAAACAGCTCCCTGGGGTTTTTTTGATGGTGCTTGTCAAGGCACCCCTCTTATGTGTGGGGCAGGGGGAATCCTCTTTCTTAAGGATTCTCATTTCATTCAGTTTAAGGCTGGCCTAGGAGGGGGCACAAATAATTATGCCGAATTAATTGCTTTGAAGTTACTCTTGAAAATTGCTCTGGACCACCATGTTCAACAACTCCAAGTTTTAGGAGACTCCTTGTTGGTCATCAATTGGATGAAGAAAATGTTCAGAATGGAGAACTTAACTTTGCAGCCAATTTTTCAACAGGTAAACATTTTGGCAGATGTCGTAAACCCCATATCCTATACTCATATCTACAGAGAACTCAACTCTGGGGCGGATGCTTTGTCAAAGGAAGGTCTGCAGCTGGCGCAAGGAAGATGGGAGCTGATGGAAATAAAGGATGGTGTGACTATCCAAGAGACAACGATTTCTTTGCTCGATAATTAAAAAAAAAATCCGGGAGGCAATTTCTCGTTCGCTTTTCCTTTCCTTTCGGAGAAAAAAAAAAAAAATCGGGAGGCAATTTCTCGTTCGCTTTTCCTTTCCTTTCTGGCTTTTCTTGTAGACAAAGTAGCTGAGCATTATTGACACCTTTGAGTAGAGGTTTTATGGGAAATTTTTAACTCTTAGCCCTTTCTTGATGGTTCGATGAAAATTTAGGTGGGGACAGCCAGTGTGTTCCTGCCTGGTTATTCCAGCTTGCCTTGGGCAACTTCACAATGTAATTTTCTTTTTCTGGTGAAATAGAAATTATGATTTTTTTTCGTGGAAAAAAAAAAAATGGGTGGTCTATATAAATCTCCCCAACACTTGTTACCATTGTTAGTTCGTAACTCACAAGATAAAATACTACCCTCTTATGGAGGGTCGGTTCAAAAATCGAGCTCCAGTAGAAGCGTCAGCGCCTTCGACCATAGTTCAATCTACCCCTCCCACTCATGGAGGGGAGGAATGGATGTTTATCACCAAGAAAAATGGTAAAGGCAATTGATCACAACCTTCTATGGGAGTTGGTAAAAAGGAGTCTCAACTGGGCTCTCAGCCAGGGAGCTCTCATGCAGCTACTACAAAAGGAACTTTTGTTTCTCCTCTTGTAGGTACCTGTAATGGTAGTACCCAACAAGTCTCCTCGACTCCTCAAGGCTCCCAGATGGCTCAATTATTGGCTATGCTAGAGTCCATCCCCTCAAGTGGATGCCCTGTCTCTCCTCCTAGTCCATCTAGCGAAGTTCCTTCATGGAACCCTCATTGCTCTCATAATCCAGCTAGGGAGTCCTCGGGCATCCCTCTAGAGAAGCGAAGATAGACAATTTTTTTTTGGGAAAACCATAATAGGTTTCTCATGAATACCTTTGAATATTTGGTGGATTTTGAGGACTCTGAGGTCATCGAAGGAAATATGCTCCTTGATCGTGTCTCATGAAGTGCATGTCCTAGAATGTCAAGGGTTTGATAGATCTTATGTGCAAGTACCTTGTGCATCAAGGTCTGGATGACTTCAAGATCAGATTTGACAGTATTGATATTTTATGCCTTCAAGAAGTCAAAGTCACTAACTTCATTCTATCAAGTACTTGCTCCTTTCTCTAGCCTCTAGGGCCACACCTTTCATACTATGCATGACATAGGAAAAGGAGGGGTAGTCATCTACCTTTCAAAAACCTACCATTCCAAGCTGATCTCTTGGGGATGTGACCCTTCCAATCATGTCATCTGGGTTGTGATGGAGATTGATGGCCATATCCTTGGTGTGCTCAACATCTATGCGCCTAACGATGCCAATGACCATTGTGCGCTTTGGTGATGGGTAGCACTCTCTCTCCCCCTATTATTTGGTTGCTCTACGGGGACTTCAATATGATTGAATTCTTACATGACAAGGTGGGTCTTCTTCCCATGAGGTGGGATCATGAGGAAAGAGAAGCATGGCTTTTCATGAAAGAAAATTTAGGGCTCTCTGACCCCAATAGTTGCTTCTTACCCTCTTTGTTCCCTGCTAATGCCTAGTTCACGTGGTCTAACAACCAATAGGGTGAGAGTCATGTGCTAAAAATATTAGATAGAGCCATGCTCTCAGATTATGATATTTTCTCCTTTGAGCGGCCCTCATCCTCTTCCCCCTTTATCTCTATCCACCCTGAGCTCTATTTGTCTGACCATTCTCCCATTTCCTTTTCCATCCTAGTTTCTTCCACCCCTCCTCTTTCTCAATTATAATTCTACCTTAATACTTCTATTCTGCACCACCCCATGTTGAGAGCCTATGTCATCAGAATTTGGAACCTAGTCCCTAGACCAAAAGGGGCCTCTAACTAGATTGATTGGTGGAACATTGCTATCCAATGCACTTCCAGCTTCCTACACTCACTAGGGTGCAATATTACCAAGCTTCATCATCACTCTAATGCTACTCTCAAGTAGGAGTTGGAGGTGGCCTCAACTCAATTGTAGTCCAATCCTTTCAATGAGGAGCTTCAGAGGCACCTCATGACTATCAAACACCAGCTTCTGATGGTAGAGCACTATGATGCCAGAGGGGCATAGATCAAGGTGAGGTTGCATTAGCTTAAAATTGGTGATAGGGTAACCAAGGAGTTCTTCCAGTACTTGCATCCTCATAATCAATTTTTGGGCATTAAAACCCTTAACATTAATGGAGAGCATATTTTTGAGCTTCCTCATATTCTCTTTACTTTTGAAGAACATTACCAAACTATGTTTGTAGCTCAGACCCGCTCCCCTCAACATGACCAGGCTCTTAACTCTTACCTCTCTATTGTCTCGATGCAACTTTTTGAGTCTCAAAGAGCTACCTATGAAAAGGCCCTCTCTTTGAAGGATCTAGAGGAAGCTCTTTCTCAGATGGTCAACAATAAATCCCTTGGTCTTGATGGCTTCCCTTATGAGTTCTACAAGTCCCTTTGGGACACTATCGGGCCTGATCTTCTCAAATTTTATCAAGAGGTCTTCTCTAGGGGTTCTCTAGGCCCTATTATTAATTAGGGGATTATTAAATTTATCCCCAAGGTTGGTGATCCAAAAATCATCAACAATTGGAGGTCTATTACTCTCCTTAATATTTCCTATAAGATCATCACCAAAGCCTTGGCTTTGCACATCCACCATCTCCTTCCCATCATCGTGTACCTTGAGCAAACTGGCTTCATTTGAGGTAAGTTCATCCTTGACAACATTATTGTTGTCTAGGAAGGCATGGAGTGGGCTCACAATTCCAACCAATGATCCCTATTCATAAAAATTGACTTTGAGAAAGCCTATGATAGGATCGATTGGTCATTCATTCTGGCCATGCTTAAAGCTCTTGGTTTTGGGCCCTCCTTCATTAGCTCTATGGAGATGTTGTTCATTGAGGCTTTGATTATTTTATCCATTAATAGGCATAAGTCCTCAACCATTGGGCTCTTTCATTCCATTCGACAAGGCTACCCATTGGCGCCATCCCTGTATGTCCTCATCATTAAGGGGTTTGGCTATTTACTAGCTCACCATATCACTCAAGGTTCTATTCGAGGAATTTCTCTCCCTAGAGGTGAGTCTCAGTTGATCAATGGTCATTTTGTTGATGATTATTTCCTCATGCTTATTGAGGATGAAGGTGTTATTCAATAGGCGCTTGCCTACTTGGACACTTTTTATCTAGCTTTTAGATCCTCCATTCAATGGAGAAAGACTCAATGTTACAGGTAATCTCTTGACCTGATGCCCCACTAGCTTAGTCAATATCAGTGGAGGATCATCCAAGAGGGGGAAATATTTTACTTTTTAGGTATTCCTTTTACCTTTAATAGTTCAAGGTCAGAGCTATAGAAGTATGTCATTAATAGGGTGGAACAGAAACTTACCTACTAGTCCACCAAGAAGCTCTCCCTTGCTGGTAAATTCTAAATTTGCTCAAAAGTCCTTGCGACCACCCATGTTTATTATTCTTCCTATTGGGTCCCATCCAAAAATTACTATAAGAAGCTTGATAAGCTTCTATGCAGGACTTTTTATGGTCCTCTTCTAGTAATGGTTTGGGATTCCATCATGTTTCCTGGGAGTATTGTTGTCTCCCTAAAAGCCATGGTGGGCTTGGCATTCTCAATACCCAACATCAAGGTTGGGCCCTCTGTGTTAAGTGGGTCATCAGAGCCCTTATGGGTAATGAGGCCTAGAAGATTCTCATCCATCACTATATCTATGAAGGTTCCCCTTTTGGTCATAAGAGTTGGAGGGGCATGGGCTTCCCTTCCCTCCTTGTTGCTCCTGTGTCTATCAAAGTGACAGGATCCTTCATCATCAGGAGCATTTGGAAAGCTTGGGAGAGTGTTAAGCCTTGGCTGAGATGGAATGGCTAGAGCTTCTGGCATGACCTCTCCATCAACCAGATGAATGTTTGGTGGTCGCCTGTCATCACCTACCAGGGTTCTCCACTTGCGTAGGTTCCCTGGGTTCATGCGCTTAGATTTTTTTGCAAAGGTGTGTGGTGCATCACCAATTTATTTTCTCATCCTACCAGGGATTGGATCCCTTGGGATGACTTTAGAGTCAAATTTGGGCTCAAGCACTTTGACAAGGACACTTTTGAGGCCATCAAGGCTACTCTCCCTAACTCCATGTTTCACAAAATTTTGTGTTTTCACAACGACCTTGGTGGAAGGACTAGAAGTGGTATCCAGACACTCCTCTATGAAATTACAAGGCCCATTTGGGGTATGGATGGCTCTCTCCTTGCCTCCCCATGATTGATAAGCTCAATCAATGGTGGAATGTCTCTTCCCCTCGGCCTGTTTGGATGTGCATAGGTTCTAGACCACTTGGGCTCCTTTCTTGGAGCCCAAGCTTTCCTATTTTTCCTGGAGTCTTCTTCACCAAGGGCTTCCTATTGGGGAGCATCTCCGACATTTAGGCATCCCCAACCCTTCTTTCCCTTTTTATCTTTAGTCTGAGGACTTTATCCATATTTTTTGGGTCTGTGCTCGTGCTCATTCCCTTTGGGAGTGATTTTTTTCCTTTTTAGACCCTATTCCTACGCCACGTTTGAGTGGAAGCATATCATTTTGGGAGACCCCCTACCCTTGTCGATTATTTTCTTTGAAGTGTGGCACTTGTTTCATATGGCGACCCTATACAACATATGGAAAGCTAGAAATGATTGTATCTTTGGTAAGTGTTCTTCCTCTCTTCACATCTTTGCTTTTGAGAAATCTAATATTATTTCATCTGTGTATTTTTAGATTGTGGTTTAGGCCAATAAGGTGGCTATGGAGCTCTCTCATCTTCAAGAGTTTATTGATCATTGGGGGAACACTCCGTGCATAGTCAATCGGGTTCCTCTTGAGTAGGATTATCCTCAAAGTTGGTCCAGGTCCAGGCAACGTCATCGCTTGGCCCCAAATCACACTCCTACCCCAGCTCAAGGTCCCCCTCCTTATAGAGCTGGCCCTGGTAACCTAACTGCTCCTCTCTCTCCCCTAGCTCCTTGGCTCAATGCCTGGGACAAGTTGGGTGCTCTAGTGTTTTCTACCAATGAGGATCCATTTGCTCACAACTAGGAAGATGTTCCCAACACTTCTTCTTCAAGTAGGGATGGGGTTTGGTGCCAAAGTCTCCTAATGATAATGTTGGGTGGGATTCGGTCCCAATGGTGGCTAAACCCATGTAATGGATCTTCACCATTGTGAGGATTCCTCTTTTTTGCTTTTGCTCTTGTGGCATGCACTCAACCATCATTTTC
This sequence comes from Wollemia nobilis, assembly GCA_028583015.1. NCBI lineage: Eukaryota > Viridiplantae > Streptophyta > Pinopsida > Araucariales > Araucariaceae > Wollemia > Wollemia nobilis. Next base: position 6,695,640 of record JAQPPZ010017253.1, read on the forward strand.
AGTATGTAATCATTCCATTTTGTTAGCTAGTTGATAGTGTTTTCCCGTCAATTCTGTTAGGCTATTTTAATGAGTTGTTAGTTGGTTTCTTGGTTTCCTGTGTTGTTTTAATGATGGTGGTTAGATGGCATTGGCCACATGGAGTGTTTCTTCTCATCTTTTTTTTTTGTTTGTAGAAATATATTCTATTAATCCTTTAATATAAATACCTTTTTACATCAAAAATATGTGTCACAATAATATTTTTTTATTGCATAAGAAACCTCTATAAACCTTCGCATGTTGGATAAAGACAAATTACCTCTAAAATAAATGTCACAATAATGTTTATTATTGCATAAAAAACCTCTATAAACCTTGGCCTGTTGGATAAAGATAAATTACCCCTAAAATAAATATCAATAATGTTTTTTCTTATTACACAAAAAACCTATATAAACCCTGGCATGTTGGATAAAAACAAATTATCCATAATATAATATATAGATCTTAATCATGGTCAATACAACCTATCATTGATCATGGTCAATACAACCTATCATTAGATATCAATATTAATATAAGGATCATCCCACATAGGGTGAACATGATCCTATAAGACAAACACACACAACAGAATACAATGACAATGTTTATCATCGCCTTGAGTAAAACTTAACATCTTAATAATTAAGAATATTAAAAACAATCAAATATATTAATTACTATTAACCAAAATTAATAAATATGTGTCACAATAATATTTTTTTTGTTGTGTAAAAAATCTTTATAAACTTTAATTGGTTGGAAAAAGACAAAGTCAATGGAACCCCATCCTTTAAAGTAACTTATCAACAAACATTCAACTGCTACCAACTGACCTATTTCATTTAAGTCTCTGTCTTATTATAAATAAAAAAAATGTATATTTATTTTGTTCACACTCTTTGGTTATGTTTTATTTTAAAAAAAAAAGTGATGGTATATGGATGCTATTATTTGTTTTTATTAGTGTTATATTAGAGCTTGATGCTAGGCGTTCTCTACCACGACACTTCATAGGTGCACAAAAATGTACAATAATGCCATTATATCATCAATGCAACAATTTCAGTTCTACGTGAATCTTATAATAAAAATATAGGACATTTCATATATATGTAATTAGGTTTATTTTCATAATCTCAATTTTAATTATGAAAAATGTAATCCTTATTTTATGCTTTACGAATGTGATTTTAATTATATTATTTTATATTTTATTATTTAATTAATTTATTTATTTATAAATAAATAAATAATATTATAGTAGTGCTTACATTAAAATTTAATCTTATTAAACCTACAAGAACAATATCTCCTCTAAGTTAACCCTTTATTATACTATTTTATATTACTTAATTAATTAATTAATTTATAAATAAATAAATAATATTATAGCCATAAAAATATAGTGCTTACATTAAAATTTAATCTTATTAAATCTACAAGAACAATATCTCCTCTAGGTTAACTTTTTCATCATCCAATTTGATCTAAATATTTAGTGGCCACTCTAATTTGTTCGGTTAAATTCTATACTCACATTAATATAAACTTGAACCCTCAGCCTGCTTGTCTCCACTCAGGTTTATTTCTCAAGGCTTCAAATTTTCTTTTTCGTATTATAAAGACCCTTTTAACATTATTATTGTTTTTAAAAAGTATACAAGCAAAATCAAAAGAGAAAAAGCAATTAGAGATATGTTCCTGAACAACTCATTTTGGTTCTGGTTTAAAGTTTAGACGGTGGCTTGGGTTAATGTGTAAGGGGTGGGTGTGTGTTTGGTCTTTATTGATAAGTTAAGCTCTCCCTTATCAAAGGTTATGATTGGGATGAGGATGCCCGACCCATATTGATAAGCTTAACTCTCACACAGTAATAAAAAAAAAGTTTCTGTAGATTAAAATTTTATAATTAAATTTGCTATTAATAAGCCTTGTGGGTTGGTCGTAGGGGTTTCTCACACTAACTAAATCAATAAAAAATTATATAATTAAAGTTTTTTATTAATTATAATTTGTTTTTAATATATAGAGAATTATTATTGAGTGTTGTTCCTATAAATTCTAACTCGTAAGGTTAGAAAAAGTCAATAGGACCCTATTCCTTTGTGATTTGAAAAAAAAAAACCAAAACCCTACTACAAAGACAACTTATTTATGTATTGAAATACTTTATTATTATAATTTAATAATTTTAATATATATAAACCCTTCAACATTTTTTCTTAACAAAACAGAAAGATCAATTAATAAATTTATTTTGATAATTAAACTACAAATTTTAACAATAAATTAAATATTTTAAAAATAAATAATAAAATTCAATTCTTTATGTTAAACTTGTCTTATAATCATGAATTAACTTTATGTCATTGAAAAATATATATATATATATATATATATATATATATATATATATATATATATATATATATATATAATTTTTTTGGTAATTATTATAGTAGATTAAAAAAGGGTTTTTATAGAGGATCCCAAAACCTTATGTACAAAATCAGCCTTGCATCATGCCTCCTAGCTTTATGTATAAGCCTATTACAGAAATCGTAACCCCTAAAAAAAACTTGATTACATAAGCAATGGGCCTAGGGCATCAATCCCTTGAAACTGAACATCAAAACAGAAATCCCGCCCAACGGTAACAGTAAGCATGAAACAATCCCTCTCAACGGGAAACAAACAAATAAGAAAGAAAGTAGTTTTGGAGATCCCGCCCAGTGGGGAGTAGCCAAAAACCACCATCGAGAAGATCCCGCCCAACAAGAAGCAAAGAAAAACCGTTACAATAAAATCCCGCCTCGTGGGAAGCAGTCAAAACCACCACAAACGGTCCTGCCTAGCGGGAAGGAACAAGGAAATCCCGCCATCCGGGAAACCAGCAGAAAAGAAAGGATCCCGCCTCGCGGAAAAACTGGCGGATTTGGCGGATCCCGCCTTATGGAGAAACCATCCCGCCCACCGGGAAAATATTCCGTTCAACGAGAGCCATCCTGCAGGAAGCCGACAGCCAGCACAGAGAGGATCCGGCCCATCAGGAAGTGACCAGAGAGTTGCACCACAAGGAACCCGCCCCGGGAAAACAGAAGAGGATCCCAGCAACAGAGACCAAGAATCCCGTCCAAGCACAGAGCCCGGGCAGAGGATTCACAAGAAAAAGGGGGAAGCTGTCCAAACCCTAAACCGTCACCTCCACCGCACCGAGAAACGCAGGGGACCAGATCCACGCGAATAACCTACAAAAAACCCCAAGGGGAAGCCTGAGGGAAAAAGGGAAGGGATCCCCAACCAAACAGGGATCCCTGAGAAGCACCAGTCCGAAAAAACAACCAAGGAAACCCTAGCCGACCGGGAGGGGCACAGATAGTGGAGAAGGATCTCCCCCCAGGAGATCATCTGCAAACAACCACTCCCCGGGAGGGATGACCTGGGTTGAGCCAGGGACTGGGCAGGAACCAGGAGCCATGGGAGGGGGAGCAAGGGAGGGACCAGAGCCCTCCCCTCTCTACTTTCTTCCCTCACCATCTCCCCATATGGCTTTAGGTTTTAATTCAGAAGGCCCAAGTTTAAACCCCTTCCATATATATATATATATAATTAATTAATTAAAGTTTTTTATTTATCATAATTTAATAAATATGTTTAAATAATTATAATATAATAATTTATTTTTTTATTTTCTTGGGTTGTTGAGTTTAGTTTTTCTTTTTTTAGCCTTGAAGGTTAGTGTGTGGTTGATTGACCTTTTCTTTCTGTGTCTGTAAAAGGTTTTGAACCCTTCAAAACTTAAATCCCTACTTTTTCACCATTAATAAAAAAATAAAAATAAAAATAAAAATAAAAATATTTAAATTATATACCTAAATGTTATATATATAATTTAAATATATTTTTTCATTGATACTTTTATAAAGCATAGAGAATATATATTTTTTTGTTATATAGGAGAGTTGGTCACAACCACACTATTTTTAGTAGCCGACACAATATCCACATGGGTTGCTCTCACCAAACATATTCTATCTCGTTATTGTTGACCCTGATCACTATTTTTAGTAGCCGACACAATATCCACATGGGTTGCTCTCACCAAACATATTCTATCTCGTTATTGTTGACCCTGATAAAAGGGACCACGGGTTCGCTCGAGATTCATACTATCATCATCAATCTGACGAGAAGATTGACTACTACCTTTGCAAATAGGTTGCTTGCAAGGTTTGAACCTGAGTGTCTTTTTGGTAAGTGCTTGACTAGACAAGCACTTACCATCCACCTAACCACCTAACACTCACTGATATAAAACATAGGAAATATATTAATAGTTTACATTACTCAACTAAAAATAAAAAATAAATAAAGTAAAATTTTTAATATCTTTTTAGTTATGCAAAACAACTCTTGTTTTGACCTAATATATCGTTATGTAACCATAACTCACTTTACTTAATCTGCAACCCTATCTCTATAGACAATATGGTTATCTAACCATACTCGCTCCACTTACTAAAATATGATGTGCAACCTTATTCTTATAGATAATTCTTATTTTGATTAAATATATGATTATCTAACCATACTTACTCCATTTTAACACATAATGTGCAATGCATGATGTACAACCTTACCCCTACATTTATTTACTTATTTAAACAAACCTACATACACCATTCCTCGTAATAAAAACCAAAGACCATGAAGGTAGTTATCATACACACATACACCATTCCTCGTAATAAGAACCAAAGACCACGAAGGTAACACTCATACACATCTTATGGTGGTTTAAATGTGGATATGTATATCAAAACCTAAAACATACCACTCTCTCTGGATCAAAACCTAAAACATACCAAAATAGTCTTCCACTAAAAAACTACAATATCCAATAGAAAAATTCCTAAAAAATTATTATTTTTAATATAAGTTGACTCACACACCATACTTCACCATAATTTAAACCTACATCTAAATATAATAACATATTACTATATTAAAATTTATTTCCATTTTAATACCTAAATTCTCAAATTATGTATTACATTGACGTGATAGAAAAGCAAAAATTAATTCTATGTATCACAAAAATGTCATAGGCCAGCTTTTGCGCTATATCGTGAATAGCGGAAAGCATACGACAGATCCGTATGGCCAGAAATGATATTGTATTATCCATAATCTACCCATTTTAAGACCACGATTGACAACTGAAAAAGAAAAGAAAATTTGATATTATAAAATTCAAATTTAATTAATTTATTTATTTAAAATCATAAAAAAATTACTATTAAACTCAAACTAAAAGTCTCCTTCAAATCCCTTCCACAATTTCCTGATTTTATCTTAACGTCTTTGGAGGGGGCAAGTAATAGTCAGTCTACGTCAAATCCCTTCCACACTTTCCTAATTTTATATTAGCTGTCTTTGAAGGTGCATGTAATAGTCCAGGTCCCAGGAAACTATATTTTGGGGCTTCCCTAACTGTGTAAGGAACTTTAGTAGTGGGAACTTCTGCTTGAGATTTGTAGCAGAAATTGGCTTTGGGTTAAGGAAGATAAAATTAGATAGGACTGTCCAAAAAAATCTAAGAAAGATATGGATAACAGGAGTTTTGGTATCACAGCCAGGCCTATCATCTTGCTTGTCCAGCTATTTGGAGTGGCTGCTTGTGTTCTGGTGCTTGTTTGGTGCATCCATTACCGTGGAGGATTGGCTTTCCACAGCTCCAATAAACAGCTTATCTTCAATGTTTGTAGAATTCCTATTCTCTCTTTGTTTCAATTGAAATCTAGCCATACCCACTTAATCTTTTCTAGCATAGTTTTTTTAGCTTTGCCTAAAAATTAAGTAGCATCTGGTTTTTTTGTGTATTGCAGCTGCATCCAGTGTTCATGTTTGTAGGATTCATCTTCCTGGCCAGTCAAGGTAAAACCCAATACCTTATTTTTCCTTTTATTGGGCTTAAACTTAAACTTGATCCCTATGATGTTGCATTTCTGTGCAGGGATTTTGTCCTACAAAATAGTTCCTGCTAAAAAAGATCTTCAGAAAGTGGTCCACCTGACCCTTCTAGGCCTAGCCATCATCTTGGGAGCCATTGGGATATATGCAGTCTTTAAGTTCCACCATGAAAGCAAAATTAAAAATATGTACAGCTTACATTCTTGGCTTGGAATCGGTGCCTTTTCCTTGTTTGGTCTGCAGGTACTAAGATTTTTTAATAGTTGGATAAATATTAGATAAAATATGTATGTGGATGTTAAAAACTACAATGATTATAAAGAACTTTGATTTATGTTAATTTTTGTTTGAAGTGGATTGGGGGTTTCATAGCATTCCTGTACCCTGGAGCATCAAAGACCAGAAGGGCCAGTCTGATTCCCTGGCACTTATTTGTTGGGCTATTTCTGTATGCCATGGCGATTGTAACGGCAGAGACAGGAATCCTGGAGAAGATGACTTTTCTGTTGAGGGGTGGTTTGGATCAGTTCAGTTCAGAGGCTATGCTTGTCAACTCTACTGGCATCATCATACTGTTTTTTGGGATGTTTGTAGTGCTGTCAGCAGTGTTACCACGAGACTGAAAACAACTAAAGAGAATGTAATCTTCAGGGTATTTTAGCTCTGAGGCATATAGCATATGACCTACGTTTATGTGAATTGGTGTATATGGATGTTTTTTAAATTTATTTGTCCATGAACTCTCTAGTTTAATCTGGAAAGAGCTAATGGGTTCTAGAAAAATTTCCACTTTTCTTGTACTTCATATTTGCCTGCAATGAAAGGATCAGGTGACCTTTCTACTGTTGTCACATTTAATTTTTCCTGCAATGAAAGGATCAGGTGACCTTTCTACTTTATTGTGAAATTATGTATTACAATATGAATATTACAGGGACTTGTTCGGATTTTATTGTGAAAATATGTATTATATTATGAGTATTACAATGATTCCCTGGAAGTCTAATCATCTTATACGTTGGATTGTGACCTCATATCAAAAGGGACGAAGAATCTTATTTAAATTTATTAAAAATAATTAGGGTTTAGGTTTTCTTTTTAAGATTTATATATAAATTATCAAAAAGTGTATTCATGTATAAGCTTAAGCTTGTTAAAAAATATTAAAATTTTAGAATTTTTTCAAAATTGATACAAACCAAGACGAAGTATATCCATATGTAAATGTAAGATTGTTTGAATTTTTTTTTTTTTTTTTTTTAAAAAGCTAGATTATATTATATCATTAATCAAAATATTATAATATTTTGGTGTTAGTATTGTCTATTAGTTAAAAAACAAAATGAGGTAGATCAGGAGTAAAGCATCCATAACTGAATATAATATACATAAGAATAGAAGCTAATATCAACAAAAAGTCTATAGCTATATCTTGCTGCAATACACCAGATTCATTTGTGGGAGAGTCTGTTATATCAAAAAATTCTAGTCACGTCTTCTGTGATATCTTCTAAGTCTTCAGAGAAGAAAAAGAGGTAATCAAACCCTGAACTTACTTATCATTGTTAACTATCTTCTTAGTTTTAGTTTTCTTAAGATCTTGAATCATATGAGAAAGTAGCTATATCTTATTGCAATACACCAGATTCATCTGTGGGAGAGTCTGTTATATCAAAAAAAATTTAGTCATGTCTTTTGTGATATCTTCTGAAGTCTTCAGAGAAGAAAAATAAGTAATCAAATTCTGAAATTGTTTATCATTGTTAACCATTTTCTTCTTAGTTTTCTGTTGGACTTTCTGAAGATCTTGAATCATATGAGAAAGTTGATGAAGTCTGTCAATAACATCTCGAGGCGAGGCGTGTTGGAAGGTCCATAGACTCATAGACTTGGGAATGAATATATCTCACATGTAACAAAAGATCAAAGGTCAAGTTTACTTTACAAAGGTCAAGTCTGTCAAAACTATATCTCATAGAAGAGCAGATCCAATAAACACCTTTTTACATCTGTACTTAAAAAAGAGACAGTTGACGGTGGAGGCAGTTCAGATAACGTTTCACAATTTTGCTGGAAGGATCTCGGCCACTTATGTCGTTGTTTTCTGTCGGATTTGGTGGATGGAATGAATGTAAGTTGATGGCATCAAATTCGGTCTCCAGAGTAATTGGGTGTTGGGGATGGATGGATTTGGTGGACAGAATGAATGCAAATTGATGGCATCAGACTCTGTCGGTAGAATAATTGGGTGTTGGGGATGATGTCATGAGGGCGTCATGAATGACGAAACATATACTTAATAAGAAATTTGTAGTCAGGTCCTGTTATTAAAACAATTAATGGGACGGAGGGTTGAAAGGAAATATCTAACGGCAGGAATATTTAATTTTAAAGATGATATTACATACCCGACGACATGCGAGACAAGGAAAACATTGTCGTGTTGATGTAAGAACTAGAAACTTGAAATGTGGACGGGCATCGAGTGAAAGGGACGGTGCGCAGGGTGTCCAGAAGGTTTCACCGTCAAAGGTCACGAGCTTCTCACTGGTATATTTGGAGTGTTGCAGACGGCCGATATCACGGTCAAAAGGACCACACGGATAAAATGAGATAATATTGTTTGTTTTATAGTTTGAATAGACAGGCACATTAATGTGGGCGGTGAAATAAAAATGGTATGTGGGAGCCAATTTAAGATCCCTTCCACTAGAGGCATCTTCTATGTTAAGGACTTGAGTCAAGTGCATGTGAGCCCCATTTTTTTTCACCTACACATACTCCATATATAAAACATACCTTCTTTCATTAAAAAAAAATTGTAGTCTACATAAGTAAAACTAGAAGTCTTTTACAAGAAGTCACAAAGCTAGAAGATTCAAAGAGAGTAATGTTTTGTTTTTTTGGAAGTGTCTTTTATAAGAAGTCAAAAAGTTAGAAGTCTTTTATAAGAAGTTACAAAGCTAGAAGATTTAAAAAGAGTAATGTTTTGTTTTTGTTGGAGGTGGAAAAAGAGTTGCATGGTTCTAAAACAAGGGAGTAGGTGTAGGAGAGGTGCGGGCTTCTAAAATAAGGGAGTAGGTGTAGGAGAGGTACAGACTTCTAAAACAAGGAGTAGGAGTAGGAGAGGTGCATGCTTTTAAAACAAGGGAGTAGGAGACCTATGAGAAGGTATTCTTCTAAAAATCCAAGATATTGTTTATGAGAGAGCACACCAAAGGTTCAACAATTATTTGTTAGGTAAATTTATTGGCTTTAAACTAATTGGGGACCAAATAAAGAAATGGGTTGTGAATCAATGGAAGATAAAAGGGCATGTGGACTTTTCCCTCCTTCCTAGAGGTTTCTTCCTAGCCTCCTTCAACAATGAGGAGGATTGTTGTAATGCCCTTGAAGGAGGTCCATGGTTCATGGGAAGATTTGGACTATACTGAGTTTTAATCTAGCTACCGAGAAGATAAACACGACTCCAATTTAGGTAAGACTCCCCTCTTTACCATTGGAATTTTGGGAGGAAGAGATTTTTGAGAGTATAGCTAACTCCTTTGGTAGGTTCCTCTCCATAGACTATGTAACAAAGGAAAGAAAGAGGGTGTTCTTTGCAAGAATGTGTGTCCTAGTTGAATCTAGGAAGAAACTCCCAAAAGAGATCAAGTTGATCTCTAGATGGGGAGTTTGGATTCAAAACCTCATTTTTTAGAATGACCCCTTCAATTGTAGAATATATGCAAAAACAGGTCACTTGGTAAAGGATTGCTTCATCAGGAGGAGGAAAAGCGATGGGGAGAATCTTAGAAGTTTTGAAGGAAAAAAGAAAAGCCAGATATAGAAGAAGGATCAAACGATGATAAACAAGGAAAAAAAGTCCCAGTATCAGGAAGACAGAGTTGAAAATGAGTTAGATCCAAAGGGAGAAGAACTAGAGAATGTTAGGAAAATTAAAGTTAATCGACAGACAAGTGGAGATAAAGTAATGGACCTAGTGAACAAGGAGGGAGTAAGAGAGGATAAATTCTCTAGTAATAGGGCAAACAATGAGGATCTACTAGGTAGGATTCAAGATGAAAGCTCATCTACGCCAAAACAAGATGGTCCAAGGAAGGAACATGAAATGGTGGTCTCTTGTTCCGAATATAAGAGTAACAAGGAGTGCCAAGAAGACCCCATATGTGGGGATAGAAGGGGTAAAGAAGGTGGGAAGGCCTTCTTCAAAGGAAAAACACTTAAAAGAGATGAAAAAGGATATTAACTTGGGGATTCAAATGATCATAGACTCGAGTGGGCAAAAGCCCACAACAAAAAATAAGAAATGAAGATCTTGTCTTGGAATGTTAGGGGAATGAATTCCCCTAACAAACATAGGGTGGTGAGATCCTTGATTAAGGATAACCAACCTGATATAGTTTTGTTACAAGAAACAAAGTTGAATGCTACAAGCTAGGAGAATATTAAGAAAGGGATATGGAAGAAAGGTGGCAGTGGTTAGGTGGAGGCAAAGGGGGCTTTAGGAGGAATCTTAATTTTATGGAATTCTGATACCTTTGAAGGGGAATTCATCTCAAAAAATGAGCACCTTCTAATTATTTGTATAACTTCAAAATCATCAAATTTGACCTTCCTCATTACAAATATTTATGCTCTGAATGTGAATAGAGAAAGAAAGGTGTTGTGGAAGGAATTGGAGTAGATGGGGCAATGGATAAGAGGTCTAATATGGATAGTGGTAGGGGACTTCAACACCCCTTTGATGCCTAGAGAGAAGAAAGGTGGATCCTAGGGCTTCTCAGAGAGCATGGAGGATTTTAGCAACTTTTTGTTAGAATCTGGTCTATATGATGCTAATTTAAGAGGTAATTCTTTTACATGGATGAATAGGAGAATAGGGGACAACTTGATCCAAGTGAGACTAGATAGAGTATTTCTCTCTATGGAATGGTTTGAGGGTAACTGTGAGCACTCATTAGTATCTCTACCTAGGATAAGATCAAATCATAATCCATTGTTATTTAGCTGGTTTGGGGAAATATGGAAAGGTAGAAGCCCTTTCAAGTTTGAATACATGTGGCTTCAACACCCAAATATTTATGCAAAAGTGGAATCATGGTGGAGGCTTCCGATCCAAGGCTCTAAGATGTTTATTTTGGCAAGGAAACTCAAACATGTGAAGAAAGAAGTGAAGACTTGGAATAAGCAAGTCTTTGGAAATATCTTTAGATAGAAGGAAAGCCTTAGGTAAGAACTGAGTTTGTTGGAGGAGGAAGTGAGGATGATTGGGATGGATCAGGCCCTATATAATAGAGAGAAGGAGATCCAGGTAGAGCTTCACACTATTTTGGCTTGAGAGGAAACTTATTGGAGGTAGAAATCAAGGAATAAATGGCTTATGGAAGGAGATAGAAACACTAAATTCTTTTTCACATCTAAACAAAAAAAAAGAGATTAAAAAAAAGGGGGATAGTCAAAGGTGAAGAAAGGATCAAGCAAGAGGTAATTGAATTCTTTAATTTATTGCTATCAAAGGAAAGGGGGAAGACCAAGAAGCTATGGAAGAAATTCTTCAATATATACCAATGAGAATATCTAGAGGAATGAATGAAGAGTTGGTGAGAGATGTTAGTGAAGAGGAGGTGAAGGAAGCGATCTTCTCCTTGGGGAAGGACAAAGCTCTAGGTCTAGATGGTTTTTAGGTAGGTTTCTTCCAAGTCTTTTGGAATATAGTAAAGGAGGATTTAATAGAAGTAGTTCGAGAGTCTCACCATTCAGGAAAAGTTCTTAGAAAATTTAACAACACATTTTTAGTGCTCATCCCGAAGAAATAGGGGCAGAAGGGATTTAAGGACTATAGGTCGATAAGCCTATGTAATGCAATATATAAGATCATCACTAAAGTGATAGCATTAAGGTTGAAAAAATTCCTCCTAGAGATTATAGCAGACCAATAGGGGGTTTTGTGAAGGGAAGAAAAATATTAGATGGTGTCATCTCTCTCCATGAAACACTACACTCAATAATGCAGAGTAGGAGGGAAGGAATGTTGTTGAAGCTAGATATGAATAAAGCTTATGATAGGGTATCCTGGAGCTTCTTGGACAAAATTCTTGCTAATTTTGGGTTTAGTAGGAGATGGAGAAGATGGGTGAGAAATTGCTATAGAGGACCAAGGTTCTTGGTTATCATAAAAAATTCATCGATAGGTTTCTTTGAGAGTAATAGGGGCTTAAGGCAAGGGGACCCACTTTCTCCTTACCTCTTTATTATCATGGTAGAAGCCCTTGGGATATGTATAGGTGCAACCCAAATGATGGGAGTGTTAAATGGGTTGAAACCTTCTATATCTATAAGAGGTATCATTCACCAACAGTTTATGGATGACACAATCCTGCTTGGGAAACCTTTGGTGGTCAAATCCAAGGAGTTCAAATGGATCCTAAATCTATACAACAAGGCTTCCCAATAGATGATTAACTTGGAAAAGAGCAAGGTGTTCTTCATCAACACTCTAGAGAAGTGATAAAGAAGGATAGCAGAGGTAATAGGTTGTAATATATTAGGTCTTCCATCCACTTATCTAGGAATGCCTCTATTTACAGGTGTGTGTAAGGACCAAGTATGGGATATGTTGATAAATAAGTTTCAATGTAAGCTAGCAAGATGGAAAGGAAATTTACTAAGTTAGGTAGGAAAGCTTTAGCTACTAAAGAGTACCCTTCAAGCCATGTCGGTCTATCTCCTATCTATGTTTAAGATACTAACAAAAGCTACAAATAATGTAGAAAGTATGCAAAATAAATTTTTGTGGTCAAGTGTAGAGGAAAAGAGTAGAATCCCCCTTGTGGCATGGGAAAAAGTGTGTAAAACAAAATCTAAAGGAGGATTGGGATTAAGGAGGATTAGAGATGTGAATAAGATCTTAGTTGCTAAAGTAGGATGGAGGCTAATGAAGGAAGGTCATTCTTTATGGGTCAAAATTTTAAAGAATAAGTACTTAGATAGCCAAGAAGATATGAGATTTTTAACCATATTAAATCCCTATAAAGGCTCATCTATATGGAACCATATGATGGAGGGAAGAAAGTTGCTATGGAAAGGAGTCCAATGGAAAATTGGGAATGGTAGGTCGATTCACTTATAGGAGGATGCATGGCTAGAGAACCTACCCCTAAGCTTGGATGAGGAGTTAGTTGAAGTATGGGTAGATCTAGAACAAAGGTATGAGAGTATGGTTGTAGACTACCTAGCCCAAGAAGAGGAAGTGGTAAGGTGGAAGGACTTACATGGTAGTAACCATAGTGAGGAAGCTTTAAATAAGCTCAAAATTAAACTAAGAGCCTTCCATGTAGGTGTAAATATGGGTGAAGACTCTATAGTATGGGGAGCTACTCTTGATGGATCCTTTAGTGTAAAATCAACCTATGAGATTCTATCAATTGAGCTAAAAGATGGGTTTCAATGGAGGAGGCTCTAGGAAACAAAGGCAACACCAAAGATAGCAATGTTCCTTTGGTTGGTTGTGCAGAATAAGATCCTAATAATATATAACTTACATAAAAGAGGGTTTCAATTTCCTAATAGATGTCATCTATGTGAAGAATAGGAAGAGTTAGTGGAACACTTAATGTTAGGATGTAGTTATTCCCTTTCGATTCTTCAAGGTTTAATTAAGGAGATGGGGGTCATCTGGGTATTACCAAATAGAATGGTGGATTGGATAGAATAGTGGGAAAATCCCTTTAGGAGTGCAAGGTTGAATAAGATATGGGATCTGATTCCTTTCCACTATGCTTGGGGGGTTTGGTTGGAGCATAACAGAAGAATATTTAAGGAGGAAAAGAGAGCCTCCTTAAGAATCAAGCAGATGATCCAAGCAACTATAGTGGAAAATATTAAAGTCCTAAGTATGAAGGAAATTATGGAATCAATAGAGGAGGCAAATATTAGTAAACATTGGGACCTTAGCCTAGTTGAGATGGAGAAAGCCCCCAAGAAAATCCAAGAAGTGTAAAATGGCATCCACCTAGGGAGGGATGGCTAAAGCTCAATTTTGATGGAGCTTCTAAGGGGAACCTTGGGAAGGCAAGGGGAGTAGTGATAAGGGATAACAAAGGGATCCTAATTGGTGTTGTTAGTGAGTTTCTAGGCTCTATGATGAGTCATCAAGCAAAATCTAGAGCAACTTTGGCTAGAGAAAAACTGGCAAGGTAGTTGGGAGTAAGCAAGCTGATAGTGGAGGGAGATTCTCTCAACATTATCAATTACCTTAACAAGAGGGCTATAGAGAGTTGGTGGGTGTCAAGTATAATAACAAAAACTCTAAGGATCCTTAACTCACTGGAGCATGTGGAGATGACTCATGTTTTTAGAGAAGGCAATAGGGTGGAAGACTAGCTAGCTAACTAGGGGGCTCTTCATGAAGAGGACCAGAGGTGGATTCCCCTAGATAATGTTCACCTAGACATAAAAGAGTTAGTAGAAAGGGAAGGGGCATAAACATGTTGTTTATGATACGGTCAAAGGTTAATCCAATGGCCTACATTTTTTCACAAGCCGAAGAAGTAGACTCCTAAGAGTAAGCCCCACCATTGGTAGGTATGGGATCACATGGCAATGCATCAAGACATATTTTTTTGATCTAGTTGTTCTATGGCCTACACAACTATGAAAGCCTAGTGATGGATTTGCTAGTAGAAAGTCCCATCATTGGTTGTCATTTACAACATGGTAGATGTAGTGGTAGTCTACTTAAGATGCCCCTTAGTGGACACCAAGCCCATGGACTACCCCATATAGACATGTGGTAACCACATCAAAGACCTAGGTAGACCACCCAAGCACAATGATCAATGGTTTGTGGGAATAAGGAAAAGATTTTGAGGGCATAAAATTTCTAGTGATTAATTGGTTGAGGGAAGTCCCTATGAATGACCAAACTCAGGGATAGTATTAAGGGCTAGTAGCAAGTGTGGTCTGATGGTGATTTTGATTGAGGGAAATATCTATGGTCTATAAAGGAGGTTTGAAACCATGTTGACCTTTGGGTAAGGTCCAAGAGATAATTAGGATGGTAGTTTGGAATTAGTTGAAAATGTCTAAAAATTGGTGGAAATAACCCAATATTCTATGGCCCTATAAGAATAGGTATTGAGCAATAGGACTGGTGCTACTAATCAAAAAGTGTAAAAGGGTTTGGGCCCTTTCAAAAACCTAAGTTTTACCATAGTAATTTTTAATCATTTTTACCTATTTTCAAGGTAGTTTAGAGTTATTATTTAACTATATTTGTCTACTTATACACCAATTTTAGTGGAGTTTTATTTTCTACATCATGTAAACACACACACACACACACACATCTATATATAACATGTCATCCTTCATAAAAAATTGTAGCTTACAAAATTGAGTGTTCTTTGTGGATAAACACTTAAGAAAAATTAATAATATTTTAAATAAAATTACATCCCTAGTTGTTTACTGGTCTTTAGGGTAGTTTAGGGTTATTATTTAATGGTGTATTTTTTTGCTAATATACCAACATTGAAATGGAGTGTTCTTTGTGGATAAGCACTTGAAATAATAATAATAATAATATAAATAGAATTAAATCCTCAATTGTTATTGTTTACCTATCTTTAGGATAAACTACGGTTACTATTTAACAATATTTTTCTCTGCTAGCACACTAATTTTGGTTGATGCATCTATTGGAGAAGGAAAGGGTGTCGGGAAAGAGGCCTAAAAATTTTATCTCAAAAGTATTTCACAAGATAATTATTTTGCTATATTTGGAAAATGCATGTTGTTGGCTAAAGTGATTCACCCTTATTGGCTATTTTGTCAATCAGATCACTAATGATGTGACATTGAAGTCTTAGGTTCAATCTACATGACAAACCCATAGCATTAAGCTTTAAAGTGTCTAGAAAATCACCAAGGGAATATTTCATTTTTGATTCTCAGGCCTCAACCTAACTCTCATTACACCACATCTTAGGATTAGTATTTTGTTCAAAATTTGATAATCTAGAAATGAAGCTATATTTACTTAGATTGTCATCACTAAATTTATATATTTGATAGAGTAAAAATCAAATTTTATATATTGATTTAGATTTTTATGCAACCAAATAAGGTGGATATGAAAGTGACACATATTTAAACTCTTATTGACCATTTGGGGAATGTACCGTACACTATCAACAGGGTGTCATCAGAGCAATCACCAAGCAGGGACTGTAGACATAAATAATGGTGTTGCTTAGTGCCACCAAGGAGGACCCACTCATAATTGTGACCTAATTTTCCTAGGGGAAAAAGGAGGAAACCATGGGCTAGTTTTGACATATTATGTATGTTTTCCCTAGCCATATCATCAACGTGTGGTGATGGTAGCAACTCTACATGGGACATTTAGACTCAACTTGAGACATAGGGGATAAGGTTATTGATCAGATATGATTCTAATGAATAAGAAATATGGGTAAGGATAGGTGACCTTCATGTACAAGAGGAGGTTAAAGTGATTCTACCATGAAGATCCCATCATGATTACAAGAACCCTCTTTGTCCTAATGTCATGTCTTTTGCTATTTATTTTTTGGTAAGTTAACAAAATTGTATTAATGAAGGCATTTGAAAGATGCCCTAACGCCTTAATACAAAAGTAGGATTAAAGGATGCATCATCCACAAAAACCTCATGGTATCCACATAAAGCCTAAGACTTTTAGATAAACCAGAAACATACCAAAAGGACAAGGACGAAGCAAGAAATAAAATGTCCCAACAAGACAGAGCCCAGAAACAACAAACAAACTGTATATAATTACACATTAGCAAAATTCTTGGTGTCATCCTTTTTGACATCCTTAGGAGTTTTCTTGAACACTTCCTTGGTGATTTCCACCATGTTGTCTTCCTTGACACCATCTCTAGATCCAACGGTGTTCTTTGTTGGGTGATCCTCGACAAAGTTATCATAGAAAAACAACAAATTTAGAGCATTCTTGTGCTCTTTCATTTGGGCAATGGCCACCATGCTTACGGTCACATCACTTTAAATCTAGGCTATGGTAGTTGTGGTAGTGTTTATAATATATTCTTGAAGTATCTTAACCACATGATCCTTGAACTCGTCCTTAGTAGAACCACGCATTTTTTCTTGATTTTGAGCAATTTTTTATTTAAGCATTGGGAGCTTCTTTTCAGGGTGGTTCGATCCTCCACCTTATACTTATTCCTTACCTATTTCTCGACGTCTAGATAGCTTCCATCCACTTTCCTCTTCTTGGAACCACAAAAACTTGAGGAAGGGGTAAAGGACGTATCTGATATCTTTTGCTATTTATGCTATTTATAATTTTTTATGTTTATGTAAATCTAATATTGAGTGTCTAGGGTCATTATAGTTCGCCTTAGAAGAATGAAGATTTTCTAGCATTGAATATTTTTCATGCTAGTATGATGAATCTAAAGGTGTGATTATTCCACCCACCATTTTTTAGTAAGTAGCTTGTAATGCAAGATATTTAAAAATAATAACCTTTGAAAAACAATTTCAAAATACCAATCCAAGTGGTTAAATATTTTTAACTATAACACTTTAAACAAGAGAATGAATAAGTAAAACATTTTAAATCTCTTATTTATATATATATATATATATATATATAGAGAGAGAGAGAGAGAGAGATCTTGAATGATCGAGACTCATTTTATATAAAAACCTGAGTTGAGTTGGGTGGTTAATATGGGGAGTAGTTGAGACTAATCATCTATGGATTGATTTGGGTTGAGTCTACTTGGTTCATAAAAATTACTTTTTATGAGAATTATGGTTCACATGCAAAACACAAATTGGGTTTTAAGTGGTTATGTTTAAAAATATTAGTGTTTTAAATAGGAAGAGAATTTATATCTTATGCTTGGGACTTGTAGGTCAAAATGGCTACATCAAGAAAAAATGAATTTTTTTGCAACATGCGCCCAAGCTCGGGATGCATCACAACCGTGTCGTAAAATGCTACAAAGAAATATATCCCAAAATAATAGTTAAACTGGTCAATAGGTTCCCAAGCTCAGGATGCATCACAACCGTGTGACATGTTAGCTGAAAGAATATATAAGGAGATTTCATCACACCCATTTAAAAAAATCAAATCAATGGATAAAATTCAAATTCTTAGAAAGGGCATAAAATAAGAGAAATTTCACCATGACCTTATGACATAAGATAAAAATAAAGGGAAAGGAATGTTTGAGACCATTCATTTATATATATTAAGTAATAATTGAAACATTGGACCTAGAATACTAGCGACAAGATTCAAAAGCTTCTGATTAACTGAATTCTATTGATGATCTACCATGAAGAATGGTTGTAGCCTGCAAGAATAGAGGATGACTCAAATCAAAGTTTAGGTAACAAAATTTCCTGCCAATCGTAGAATAGGGTACAAATAAATGAAGCTAATTCAGAATTAGAACTTAGATAAAATGTGAGGTTACCATGTAGGAACTCTGCCAACCTGGCCCTCTGACATATTTTTGGATGATTTTTGTAAACAAAAAATGAACAACACCAATACAAAGAGTACAAAAGCACAATAACACCACAAAATGCACAAAATGAATAATCTTTATTGATATAGGTAGATCTCCAAGTTGTACAATGAATGTGCCCCAATATGGGGTTACAAATGCTTTTGATACAATTATTACAAATAATAGGGTTTCAAAACCCTAGTTCAATGAACAACTGGTGTCTTCTAGCTCATCCTTGATCCAAACAAGTGTGCGGGTGGGCTTGTGTATCCCTACGGGACCACCCTAGCTACAACAACTTCCAAAAATGTGGTTCCTGCACCTGCAAACAGAAAACAACATAAAAGGGTTAATAGCACCTACGAGGGCTCCACTATGTGAGGCCCTCTAAATGATAAAAACTATAAAACCCTAAATGCTATAATGTTGAACTATAAAAAAAAATACAAGAATATAAAATAAGATGCAACAAATATTCTTACCTTATCAATGTTGATCTATACTCCTATTTTTGTGTTCGAAAGTTACGTGAATTCCCGAAAGCATTCGAGGGCTTACAAACTACAAATATACTACGAGAAATACCCGAAGGTATTCGATGATGGCTATAAATGCCTAGCAGCATTCCAAAAATGCTCAATAATATTCTACAAACTCTAGGTGGTGTTCAAGGGTGGATGGGAGTGAGGCAGAACCAGATCTAGTTCATGAGGGTTTTACAATGATAAAAATGAGAGGTGTGATGGTGACGACGAGGAGGGAAGATGATAGCAAAATGGCTAGATTTTTTGTGGATAGAATTCAAATTTGGGACCTTGATTCATAAAAATGAATCATATTTTATAATCTACCCTTGATCATGTTAGGGTTTCAATGACACCAATGGGTGATCGAGATTAAAACATGAGGAAGGGTGGAGATTAAACTTGAGCAAGTGACATGGATTGAGATGGATGGATGGTTGAGATTAAGTCATGGTGGATGGCTAGGATTTATTCATATAAATACATATATATTTATTAAATATATATAAATATAAATATATTTATGTATATATTAAATAAATATATATATATATATAATGGATGGCTATGATTGGAGGAAATGGATGGATGACAAGTGGCTAGATTTTGGTGTCTACAGATGCCCCTTTTTGTATCGCATTGCGTGAAACACAATGCGGTGCAAAAATATGAGACACCTAGTTTGGCATGATGAAGCAACTTTCTTTCCTTGGAGCACAAAGAAGATTTTGAAGAAAAATAATTTGTTGGTGTAGCTTACCCCCTCAATTGGTGAATGAGTGAAAAATGAGTCTCATGAGCCAATTGATAGAATTGTGGGTAATGATGCAGGTGAATGGTGTAAGTGCAAGTGTATGATGTAAATGTGGATGATATGAATGATGTAAATGTGGATGATATGAATGATGTAAATTGATATAATAATCAATTTTTTTATTCTATTTTTGCCCCAATAGATAAAGGGATTTTTGCCAAATGTAGATGTATGATGAATGATGTATCCCAAAGTGGGAACTCAAAATCAAATTTAGTTACCCCAAGTTTGGGGTGATTCCATGTTATTGAAAAACATGCCAATTGGCATCATTGAAATGCAAAGTGATGAAAATGCAAAAAAAAAGAGTCAACCCTGGAGGGTCACTAGTGACTATAGGATAATTCCATCAATTGGAACCAATCAACCTAGGCAAGGCCTATCTCCATGATGACTATCAATGTAAAAGAAATGTTGAAATATGATTTATCCATGTTTCAAGCCCCACGAACAAGGCCATCAATGACAGCTTTTTGAGCAAGTTAACTTGGGCATAGTCTCACTCAAAAAATGAGTAACCCAAAATGATTTTGTTTTTAAAAAGAGGATATTGAATGATGATGGGCAAGTGTCCTTATGGTGATTTAATCATCTTACCAAATTGCATGGACAACCAATCATTGCAATCGCCAAGGAGATAGAATAGACCACTAGATACGAGGTTCACTTGAAATTGTAGGTGAATTTGGAAAATATTTAATGCAAATGCAATTGTTGATGGATTGGATGATGTTGAAATGAATATGTGATGATGAAAAATGCATTGATGATTGGATTGCATGATTTTGTGAAATTTTGCATTGTTTTGGAGCGTTTTTGAAGCAATTTTGGATAATTTTATAACTTTTTGGTCGCAAACAAAAGTTAACTACCCAAATCAATCCATGTTATCACAAAGAATGATGAAATGATGAGATGGATGATTAGAATGATGAATGTGGTCATTTTGTGAAAATTTGGACCGTTTTGATGCATTTTGAAGTTTGTAAGGTGATTTTGTGACTTTTGGTCACAAGCAAAAATTAAGCACCCAAATCAATTTTTGGTTTCACAAAACATGATATGATGATGAAATGAATGCATGGATGCAATGTGGAGTGATTTTGTGGAGGTAAGCTATGTTTTGAGGCCCTTTTGGCACCTTTTGCAAAGTTTTGAAACCAAACATCGGCTAGCATCCATATCATGCATAAACGTTGGCAAGCATTTACCACTCTATAGATGTTGGTGAGCATTTCAATGCACCATGTGAATACCCATGGGCATTTGAGTGCACCAAAAAATAGCTATAAATAGTATATAGAGGTAAAATCAGATTCATTCTTGCATTCAAAAGTTCTAGAAGCTGCATCTAAAGGAGAGTGAGTGAGTGAAGAAGTGAGGTGGAGTGAAGGCTATGGTGATGGAGGGTGCAGATGCGGTAGTAGGAGTAGAGATGGAGGTGGTTGAGGTAAGTGCCCTTGGCACTCTTGTTTGGACTTGTGCAATTTTTTTTAATTATGCAATGAATGTGGCATTAATGTGTTTGCATTATGTATGTGTTGTGTTACAGTTGAGGATCTTGGAGGCTCGACATTGGTTCTTGCCTCTCATACCAGGGGTGAGAAAGGCATTATAGGAGGAGCATTGGAAGTGGTTGGAGGTTGTGGGGCTAGTTGGAGCTACTCAGATTGATGTGGTGAGGGCTAATGAGGGGTATCTCTATACCTTGGTAGAGAGATGGGATCCAGATAGGGGGACCTTTTAGCTTCCTACTAGTGAGGTGATAGTGACACTCGAGGATGTATACCACATCCTTCGAGTGCCAGTGGAGGGGTTACATGTCGAGGTTGGACATGATAAGGAGCATGAGATGAGTTGGATATTTGGATATCGATGGAGGGATGTGAGTGTGAAGGGTGGAGGGATCATGTACTTGGTGATGTATGCCAAGAAGGAGTTGGAGGTATTTCCCACCTTGGTCATGTTCCTATTGGCCAACATAGTGGTACCTAACAACATTGGTTATTAATTCCCATGGAACATGATCAGGATGGTGTATGATATGATCGATGAGCCTTGAGTGTATGCATGGGCACATACTCTACTAGCTTAGATATACTTAGAGTTGTACGAGGTGAGGAGGAAGGGTGGAAGGGGTTGGTAGTGTATTACTATAGTGTTGGGGTTGGGAGCACTTTAGTGTGGCTCGACCTATGGGCTTGCCTAGTGAGGTATGGGATGGGGAGTAAACCTATGCTTTGAGATGGTGAGTGGCTAAGGAGGTGCAATTAAGTCATCCTAGCTATACTAGCTAGGAGTACAAAGATATATGGGTAGGGCTAACACCTAATCAGGTGCATTGGAGACCATGGTGAGGTGCCAATTGGACTGGTGATAGGGAGCAACTATGGAGAGTTTGGTAGGCTAGATGGGTGGTTGGGTGACATAGGAGTGAGGTGGAGCTGATCTAGTTCTCATGGGTGCTATGATAGTTTGGGCTATGATAGGGGATTCCTGAGGCACCAATGTTATACAAGCACCATCGAGATGAGATGGGTCTACCTTGTGTGAAGGCATGGAGGGTGACCTATGAGGATGATGAGGAGATAGATCTCCCTAATGTGGATGATGTGAGGACTACCATTGAGTATGATGCATGGTTCATTACACAGCCACCATGGGTACCTAGTCAGGTGATGGATGAGGATAATGGGGATGATGATGAGGTAGAGGCCAAGGTGGAGGAGATAGATGAGGCTCCCAGATATCAAAGACATCATCGATCTAGCAGTTGAGGGAGATGGGTGAGAGATGTAGTAGAGCAGCCTCTAGATATTGGAGGTGATGGTGATGGCATGGATGATATGGAGGAGGTTCTAGAGAGACCTCTAGGTTAGAGTGAGGAGGAGTGGGTGAGGCTCAAGGTGAGGACCAACTCCTGTAGATGGTGGTGGAGTGAGATGTAGAGATAGCTTGACTATGGGTGGAGCTAGAGGTATAGATGATTGTAGGTGGAGGTGAGGATAGGATCATGAGGCTCCAGGTAGAGCTAGCATAGAGGGACCATCATCAGAGGTAGGATATACTATACCTTTGATCCCGAGATGGATACATCTAAGATTTGGAGGATCTATTGATGTAGCACCACATTGGGCTACCAGATCGACCCTCTTCCTCCATATCTAGGTCTATTAGGCATAGTGAGTCTAGGCATAGTGGCTCTAGGTCTAGGGCTCCATCAGGATCACAGGGGTCCTCCTATAGGCGTTAGCTAGTGCTTAGATGCACTTTTTGTATATGAGCCTTGGTGCTCCATTGTATATAGCCTTTGAGCATTCATTGTACATGTGATATATATATATATATACATGGATTTTACTTTTATGTTATGCTTTTGTGTGGATGCTTTTGTGTGAATGCATGTGTATTATGGGATGATAATGCAATGATAATGTGTATGAATGCAAATGAATTAATGCTCTAATGATCATTCATAGTTTAGATTTTTCTTGACCATTTATAGCATTGTTGTTTAATCAGGGGCACCAAAATGGTGGTATGTGAAATGGAAGACTCATGTAATGATATGGATGTTGATATGGAAAATTTGATATTTGATATGGAAAAATTATTTTGTAGAGACTCAGACATACTAGTGATATCAAACAAACTCACTAAATTTTATCTAATTTCTCTAAGACCAAATGTGTGTGCAGTGAATTCATTTACCGAATCATGAGTATGGTAATGACTCGAGGCAATCAAGAACCAATGTGTGTGCAAGTGAGTTCATTAACCCATCTTGAGTAAATTGAGATGAAACCTGTCATGGAGGAGACCAAGAAGCTAGCTTGTCCTTATGTGCGGTCAGAGGTCTCTTCAAGAGAGATGTGTCACCATGCATGAGCGTACTCCACTGCCAGTCAAGCATCTATAGCCCCGATGGAGATTAGCTCCATAGTCCAAGAATATGATCTCTAAGCTTTGGGGATTCGGACTACCTAACCATCTGACTAGAAATGTAGTTCTATCCTTACAACTTGAGGATCTATGGTGTGTGATGTGTAAAATATTTAGAGCTTTGGGGAATCAGATTCTCAACCGAAGTGTGATGAGAATTTTACCCTATCCTTACTACTCATTCTTTTGTTTGGAAGTGATTGTGATAGTGGTGAAAACCACTATTTTTTATTTTTGGACTATGTGCATAATGGGACAAGCAAGGATTACCCTTTTCACTTTGAGGTTCAACCCAATCATGGTGTTATCCCTCTTTGACACAAGATATTTTTAAGATGTGTGATTGTGTTTGGTTCAAGAGTGTTAGAGTCAATTCCTAGAACTCAAGATTTTCTTAGTGAAAATGTGTCTTGGTCCTAAAGAAAACTCGACATGTATTGGAGGTTGCTAGAAACACTAGGAGTGGTTGAGTGACCGAAAACACCTAGGGATTATGGAAATGTGGTTTGCAAATGATAATTTGACTTTATGGAATGGTGCAATGAAATGGATGATGATTTGAAGGTGCCCCTGATTAAGGCAACAAAACTTTATTGGACCAATTATTATCTAAACTGAATAAATGACCCCTAATATGAAATGAAATGTGTGAAGGTGGTTGTGAATGCAATGTATGAAATGCAATTTGTGAAATGTAATGTGTGCAATGTAATGTGTGAAATGCAAGTGTAAAATGTAATGTGTGAAATGCAATGTTGTTTTTGTGTATTAGCCATGTATATATACATATATATAAATCACATTAAGCATAAAATGCTCT
This sequence comes from Wollemia nobilis, assembly GCA_028583015.1. Taxonomy (NCBI): domain Eukaryota; kingdom Viridiplantae; phylum Streptophyta; class Pinopsida; order Araucariales; family Araucariaceae; genus Wollemia; species Wollemia nobilis. The sequence goes on from JAQPPZ010017253.1 coordinate 6,720,279, forward strand.
CAAGTGGATGATGTTAAGTGGTTCAGGCTCTTCAACTCCCTCTAGACTAGCAAGCCTATATGTACCTTGGAATCTTGGATAGCAACAAGCAACACAAATAAATGCAATAGGAAAAAAGCCATGCACATGCAATGCAATGATGATTTTTTTTAATTTTTGTGTTTTTTATTTTTTTTATGTACATATATTACAAAAATTATTTGGTGAGGTGGATTAATGAAATGGAGGTGGTTCATCGGTTGGTTCAGCTCGCTCCCTAGGGAGAAGCAAATGAAATATGGGTTGATGGATGGGGAACATTTTGAGGTAATACTCATCATGTTTGGTGAATGGAATGATGGGTGTTGATTCCTCATTAGATTCATCAGAAGCTATCGATATAACATCGTATTCTTCATAGATTTCCTCCTCAAAGTCATCGATGTGATGGGTTTCTTCTTCTAAATTCAAATGGAGATTTTGAAAAGCTTGTTCAAAAGAAGAGGTGGAAGAATGAGGGTGATAGCCTAAACCTGAATGGTCATGCACTTCTCGATATGGAGTATCAATGAGCTCATGCATTCCCTATTCATGTCATCCTAGGCCATATCCTTACCAATTGACTCGATGAAAGTATCGAGATGGAAAACCTGACATGTGTTGTATGTTGGCAAGTGTTGGTTGTTTGGGTTCATCTAGGGAAGATGGATTGGATGATGAATCAATCCCCCCATACACAAAATTGATGTTGTTAGGCATTGAACCCATGTTGTACACCACTCCTATGGATAAGGGTGGGTCACATGGGTGACCGTAATCCCTAGAAGTTTGGATGTTAAGTGGTGTGACAGTGATATCTTGGACCATGTATTCACCAATACCAGGATTAGTGAGGTGGACCACAACTTGGGATGATGTGGAGGTGGATGTGGAAGGCTCATGATTGGCTTGTGGATTCGATAATGGGAGAGGTATGGACTGGAATGGCATCTCACAATCTATTAATTTGACTTGTGAGACATCAAATGATGTGGATGAAGGTGGATTTGGCTGAGGTATTTGATGAATGGGTGATGATGTGGAGGGAATAATGATGGGGGATGTTGATGTTGATGATGTGGATAATGTGGATTGGGTTTGACCACATGTACATGTAGTCAATGGTGATGAAGATGGGGGTATGGAGGTGGAAGCTTGATGTGGGGTAGTGATGGGGAGCTCCTCAAGAATAGGAACTTTGGATGAAGAGGTGGATGGTGTGGTGGATGATGTGGTTGATGGGGTCAAGAAAATATGAGTGGATGGAAGAGTGGATTCATAGGGATTTGAAATGAAATTGCAATACTTAAATGGTTTGATGTCCATTGGTATGCAATGAATTTATCCCTCATGTACATATTTTAAACATTGATGGAGTATAGAGGGGACACATCTCATTTCCCTAATCCAAGGATATCCAAGGAGTACATTGTATGCCATGGATCCTTCCAATATGTGGAACATTGTATGCAATATTTTTACCCCCACTTCGATGGGTAAAACAATAGTGCCAACTATGGAACAGAGAGCATCATTGAATGCTTTCAAGGTGAAGGTGGATTTGGTGATATGAGATGGTGGAAGATTAAGATGTTGAAGAGTAGAGGTGGTGATGATATTTATGGAGGAGTCGATATCAATAAAAACTCATTTGAATGGCTTCCTATCAATTTGAGCCATAATGTGTAATGGAGGGTCCACTGATCCTAATGATATTGGTTTGATTTCAAAATCATAGAATGTAATGGAAGGCTCCACACATGTTCGGATACTTCCCACAAAATTGCTAAAGGTATTAGTATCCTGAGATTGGAGTTCAATGGATTTTAGAATCTCCATTAATGCCTCATGATGTGGGGGAGATTGTTGAATTAGCTCATAAATAGATAGTTTTGTTGAAGCCATTTTAAGGCTAGTGGTTAGCCGACTACTCAGAGAGATGATTGGCCTTTATGGATGATTGGGAGGATGAGTGGGTGGAGATGGATGACTTGGAATGTGAATTGGTTGGGAAGAATTGGTGGAGAACTGAATGGGTGATGATGAATTGGTAGGTTGAGGAGACACACTTGCATGAGGTGCTATGGGAGATTGGACAGTCTATTGTTGTGCATTTTGTTGATTGGTGCATTGTTGACCTCGGGTGACTACATGAATAGCACCCACAAAACCTTGGTATTGTTGAACATGGTTGACTTGATTAGGAGGAGTCTTGATGTTTGACCCTCCTATTGTTGGTTGCACTTCCTCATGATGAGGAAGTGGTGTTTGATAAATGCCAAGGTTCTGATTTTGTTGAGCTAAGGGACTATCAACCTTGATGGCCCCTAAGTCAATTAGGTCTTGCACTATATCTTTAAATGTGAAGCAGTCATTAATATCATACCCATTCTATCGATGATAAGGGCAAAATAAATGTTCCCTATAGATTTTGCTATGCTTGGTAGGATCATCTAGTTTAACCTCAGGTAAGGCAAGTTGATTTGTGTCATACAACCTATGAAATATGGAGGCATATGATTTAGATAAGGGTGTGTAGTGGTGATTTTGTCAAACAGATTATCGATGTTGGTGATTATCCATAGTTGGTATTATGTTATGAATTTGTTGGGGTGGGGGAACCACTTGATATGCAATTTTTTATGGTTGTTGTTGCATTGGTTGTTGTTGTTGAGCCATTACCGATTGGCTCATGACCACTTGATTCACTTGATTTATGCTTAGATTGGCCAGAATAACTTCCTTTTGATTGGCCCTTGTTCTACCATTCTTTCTTTTTAGGTTTTAGCACACCTTCTTGGATTTTTATTTCCTCAATTATGCTAGCCTGGGCAAGAGCTTCTTCAAATGAGCTATATTATTGTAATTGTAATAACTAGGAGATGGGTTTTAAGCAACTCTTGGTGAACAATCGAGTTAACTCTTCCATTGGTAGGGAGAATGGTAGTTTTGTGATAACAACCCTCCAACGGTTGCCAAAATCATAGACTGACTCATCATCAAATTGCTTAAGATTATATAAGTCAGACAATGTGATTTTTTTATGAACATTGAGGGAAAATATTTTGAGGAATTGGTTTACCAACTATTCAAAAGTATAAATACTATGATGAGGCAGATGGTTATACCACTCCATGACATCTCCCCCCAATGTCTGAGGAAAGGTTCTGAGCATTAAAGCATCTTGATTTTGGATTCTGAAGCATGAGTGAATGAATGTGCTTACATGCTCTCTAGGGTCCTCAATCCCTTTAAATTTATCAAATTTTGGCACTGTAAAATCTATTGGATATGGTAGTGATGGTACCAAAAAGTGAATTGGTTGATTGATTAGTTATCTTAAAGTAGGCTTTTGGTTCATCATACCAGGAGTGTGTTGTATCAAGCTATCAATATATTATTGCAATGCCTGAATTCTAGGGTCTTCCCCAGGTATGTGGAAGCCCTGAATTACTTGGTGATTGTGTGGAGATGAAGTGGTGAAATGTTGAGGTGTGATGAGATGTTGATGGTTTGATGGATTGGATTGAATTTGATGATGTTGGGCTTGATGAGGGAATGATTGTGGGTGATGGAATGGAGATGAGGTTTGAGGACTATGAATGTGTTGACTTGTGGGAATGGAATGGGTGTGGGTTGATGGAGGTGTGGGGATGGAAACCATAGAATATTGTGATACCCATGATGGATTTGAGGTAAAGAAGGTAGGTTGGGTTGGAGTAGGCTGGGGCTTAAGATCTACCACATGTATTTATTGTTGGGGATAAGAATGAGCATCTTGTTGAGCCATGAGCAATTTATTGAGGTGTTGCCATGCTTATTGTATGGCAATATCTGAGGTAGATGGTGTGGGTGTGGTGGAAATGGATGAAGTGGGTGGAGGATAAGTTGCAATAGGGATTGCAACTGAATGGGGGATATTGGATGCAGTGGAGACTGGCATTTGTGAAGCAACATTGACATGTGCTTCATACAATGGATTGCCATAGGTGGTGGTATAGGAAGATGGGATGGAAATGCTTTGGCCACATGATTATTGTGGGAGAGACAAATGATGGGAAGGTGCAGATGATGCCTCAAAAAGAGGGTTGGTATACACCTAGGTGAAACTGGAAGGATGCGAGTGGGCAAGTTCCTACTGAGAAGAAGGATCATGCCTAGGTGGGCTATTGATTTGCTCTAGAACATGGTTAGTGGATCTTAGAAAAGCTCCAACTTTACCCATATCTATGTAGGTGATGTTAGGATTGGTAGGAGATGATGGCTCAGTTTTTGGAATGGGGGTATTGATGGCTCTATGCAACACATCAGTATTTGAGGTATACACAGTGTGTGAGGGTCCCATAGACAAACCAGAATAGCTTATCTATATCACACTTACAAGATTAACCATAGAAGTGGTAGGGGAAGATGTGGAACACTCCATGGATGAAGTGGTTTGGCTAATGGAGGCTTGACTCAAAATATTTTCTTGGCTTTGAGTTGAAACCATAAGCTAATGAGTCAGTTGGGGATGGTGAATGTGTGGAATGTGTAGAAAAAGATGCAAATGGAAATCACATAGAATCAAACAAGCAATTCAATCCTATATTTTGCAACATATTTTTTTGTGGGGGTTTGTGTGTTGTTGATGTGCTAACCTAAACTAATATGCAAGGTGGAATCTAAGGATGGATGGCAAATGAGAATCTTCTTGGTGATGAAATCCAGAAATATTTCTCATGGGTGACTATGGTTTCTATGGGGCGAGATGATGGATGGAGATGAAGCCCACCATCACCAATCTCAAACAATGGTTGGTGATGAAATCCAACTCACTATTGTTAAATGTGTGATGTGCAAAGTGTGTGATTCATTTTAAGATTTATGTTATCTATAGTGTTCACTCAATGTTAAAAACACCCTATTTCACTTGTCTAAGCTAGAATCCAAGAACATTAACACTAAGCTCCTCAAAAGAACTTAGGGTACACCACTTAAGACCCACCCTGAATCATCAAGTGATTCCAACAGTGGAGGGTTCACCCAGTTCTTCTACCCTGAATCATCAAGTGATTCCAACAATGGGAGTATACTTAGGTATTATGACCTTGTTCCAAATTAGAAAAGCAAAAATGGAAGCTTTTAACCCTAATATGCAACTATTTATGCTTTTGTCATTTCAAATGCAAACAACATACAAAATAGTGAATGAAACACCATAAAGCAACAAAAATCTAAATTAAATGATGATGCAACTACAACGAATGCATGAATGCAACTCTACTCTATATGCAAACTATATGAAAAATGCAAATGCCTAAAATGAAAAATGCAACTGCTTTTTAAAATAGAAAGTGGATATTTTCTTGTTAATTTCACTGTTAAAAAGCAGAAAAATGAAAACAAAATGGAGTTAGGGTTTGAACCAAGCTTACCAGGAAGCCTACGTATTTCTTCCCCACTCTTCTAAAAGACCAAAGTCTCCTAAATGTGTCTCCTAAATGCTATGAGGCATCTCCTAGACTCTAAGGGCATCCCTCGAATGTTGTAGGGCATCCACACGACCACTGATCGAACTCTGCAACTCCTAAAAACCCTATTTTTCATGATTTTCTGCATGATCAAACTTCTGGAAACCTACAAAATAGAAATAGAAACATAAATTAGTGACAAGATAAATCAAAATGAGGAACCCTTTGGGGGTCCCACCGTGATCACCATTTTGTAAACCAAAAATGAACAACACCAATACAAAGTAAAAAGCACAATAACACCACAAAATGCACAAAATGAATAATATTTATTGATATAGGGCATAGATCTCCAAGTTGTACAATATATGTCCCAATATGGGGTTACAAATTCTTTTGATACAAATATTACAAATACTAGGGTTTCGAAACCCTAGTTCAATGAACAGCTGGTGTCTTCTGGTCCATCCTTGATCCAAACAAGTGTGTGGGTGGGCTTGTGTATCCCTACGGGACCACCCTAGCTGCAATAGCTTCCAAAAATGTGATTCCTGCACCTGCAAACAGAAAACAACATAAAAGGGGTTAATAGCACCTGCGAGGGCTCCACTGTGTGAGGCCCTATGAATGATAAAACCTATAAACCCTAGATGTTGCAATGTTGAACTATAAACAAAAATGCAAAATATAAAATAATGCAACAAATATCTTACCTTGTCAATGCTGATATGTGCTCCTATTTCTATGTTTGAGAGTCGTGTGAACGCCTAGAAGCACTCGAGGGCTTACGGACTACAAATAGGCTATGAGAAATACCTGGAGGTATTCAGGGATGGTTGTGAACACCCAACAATATTCCAAAAATGCTCAATGGTATTCTGTGAACTCTGGGAGGTGTTCGAGGGTGGATGGGAGTGAGGCAGAACCAGATCTGGTTTGCAAGGGTTTTGCGATGGCGAAAATGGGAGGTGCGATGGTGCGATGAGGAGGGAAAATGATAGCGAAATGGACCTAGGGATTTTGAGTGGATAAATGTTCAAATTTGGGACCTTGATTCATCAAAATGAATCATCTTTTATAATCTACCCTTGATCATGTTAGGGTTTCGACGACACCAATGGATGGTCGAGATTAAAACATGAGGAAGGGTGGAGATTAAGCTTGAGCAAGTGACATGGATTGAGATGGATGGATGGCTAAGATTAAGTCACATGGTGTATGGATAGGATATATTATATATATATATATATATATATATATATATATATATATATAAATATATATATAATTATAAATATTAATATTAATATCTATATATATATTAAATAAATACATACATATATATATATATATGTAATAATGGATGACTATGATTGGGGGATACGGATGGATGACAAGTGGCTAGATTTTGGTGTCTACAAATTTTAACTACAAATATCTAAAAATACACGTAGTAGTGCCAAAAATAGGTTCAAATCTTAAGCATTACAATTTACATGTACAAAAATATTGCATATTGAAAATATAAAGGGATTGTTGTTTGGCCTCTTTTTTAACTTCATTGCAAAACATGTATGTATGAATGATTGCTTATTTCTAATTTTAACTTGTTGAATGTAAATATGTTAATAGGAGAACAATAGCAACCTACTGAGTAGGAAGGGCCACAAGTATTGTTGGATACTTGGATTGAATAGTTAATACATTATTTCACTTTTGGAAGATGTCCAGATGGCCTAACTGCATTCCAAAGATGCAAATATAGGTTGTAGATAGGAAAGTATGTACTAATTAATGATATTCTATATCGATGGAACTTTGATGTAGTGTTTTTGAGATGTTTACATCCAAACGAATTAGAATAAGTCCTAAGATAATTTCATGTTGGGTTTTTAGGTTGACATTATTTAGAATAAACTATAACATCAAATATACTGAGAGCTGGATACTATTGGCCATCAATATTTTTAGATGTATTCAAACGAGCTAGAGCATGTGACAAATACTAAATATTTGTTGGAAAAAATAAACATGCTCCCATGCAAATTTAACCAATAGTTTTAGAAGAACCATTCTAGCAATGGGGAATAAAATTTATTAGCATGATCAAACCCAATTCATTGACTAGGCATAAGTACATCTTGATGGCAACGGATTATTTTACTAAGTGGAAGAAAGCAGAGGCTACAAAACATGTTTATCAAGACACAATTATTGAATTCATGGAAATATTGATTACAAGATTTGAAATTTTAGCTACCATTATTTTAAACAATGTTGGATCTTTCATTGGTGCCAAGACAATGGATTTTTCCAAGAAGTATGGTATATATTGGAATGCATCTTCAAATTATTATCCTTAGGGAAATGACCTTGTAGAATCCACAAATAAGAAGCTATTGAAAATAATTAAGAGAAGCATTGAAGAAAACCCTAGAAGCTGGCACTTGTTGCTTGATCAAGCATTATGGGTTGATAGGATAACACCCAAGAAATCACTAAAGACATCTCCATATGCACTTGTGTATGAAAAAGAGGTAGTTATTCCAATCAACTTGGAGCTTCTAGCACTCATGTTTATCAATAAGATGAAACCCAAAAATTTTCAACCAATGGAAGGAAGACTGACAAAAATACTATAGCTTGAAGAAAAGCATGAACAAGCATATGATAACTTATGCTATTATTAGAAAATAATGAAACATTGGTTTGATAAGAGGGAAACACTGAAGGAATTCAATGAAGAAAATCTAGTTTTGAAGTGGGATGTTGATCAAGAAAAGCTAGGAGCACACAACAAATTTGAATCTATGTGGTTTGGACCATATCTTATTGAGTAGCATAAAGACATAAATGCATTTCAATTATGTGACATGGCCGAAATATTACTCCCAATACTATTGAATGGTCAATATTTTAAGTACTATGCCTAAATTATATGGTGTCAAATGTGTATATATATATAAAAGAAGAAAATAGCCAAAAATTGCACAAAACCACGAATTATCATAAAATTACGGTCAACACAATCAACATGCACCCAAGCCCGGGATGCATATGGTTGCATAACAAATCAAAGCAATGAAGGATTGTTGCAAAATTGTGATGAACATATGCCCAAGTCTAGGATGTATTGCGGTCACATGACAAATTGAAGCAATGAAGGATTATCATAAAATCATGGTCAACATGAGTTAAGCTTACTCAAATTAAATGAACAATTAGGTTCTCAAGAAGTGAAGTATGATGTGGATTAAAAAAAAAAAATAGAATTCAAAAATTAAATTTTGACCATGTGCCAATTTCTCATGCGAGCAGTTGAAAGCAAACAAATGTCGCTATGCAACAAAAAAAGAGAAGTAAAATTAAAATTTGTAAAATAGGGAATCCGATCTCATGCTGAAATATCATTAATGACAAGCTACCTGATTCACCAAATGAACATGTAGACACACAAACAAAAGTAATATCTATCTACCAACTAAGAGATAGTTCATCTGCCATAGTAATGGCAGAAGTTTTGGGAGGAAGATACAAGATGGTTATTTAAGTAAGAGCTTAGATGCCAATTATTCTTCCAATGTCTTCAATATTAATTTTTTTTTGAAATAAACCTAGCACCTCTAAGCTTCCTCAGAGTGTTTTTCAGAGATCCCATAGTTCTAAAACATTAAAGTTGGCTGCATCAACTGAAAATAAGAAATCTAGTCAAGCAAGATGGCATATTTCTCTTCATCCGCTTGAGAATCTGTAGACATCGAGGTTGATAATGACCAATGCTTACAAGATAAGGTCACTAAAATTGCATACATGGTTATGACTTAAAAGACCAAAGATCATCTCGGGACCGATGTGGAGAATAGAGTACTCAAAGGTCTTTCATCTTTAAGTCAAGTCTTTTTCCCTCTCCATTCTATGCTATCCTTTTATATTTGTACTCTAGTATGTCTGTGTCCTGATTTAATTCAAACCATAGAAAAATTTTATAACCCTAAGCAAAGGGTAGTCTTCACTACTTAGGGAAGACTTCTTTTTAAATTAACACTAGACCTTTATTTTGATGTATTTGTTATGGACATGGTGCCCAAGGTCAAGCTAAAGGTCTTTCACATTGAGGAGAAGACAAAATTATACACTTTGAAAGGCTGGCCAAATGAAGGGTCTTATTTTAATTTTGGTTGAAATCATAATTAAAAACCATATAAGTAGGTGATACCTTACCCAAGTATCGCATTTTGACTAAATAGTTCCAAAATCCCAAGATCTTTTCCATGCTGATGATATTAGGAGGCTTGCACTCTAATGGCAAGGTCTATGACTCGCAAATAGCCATAGCCTATAGCATTTATAACCCCAAGAATTATGATATGATATTAATGGATAAATATACCAGACCCTTATTTTTTGACTAGCCTTTATTCTTATGCAATCAAGTCCACAATCAATTGGTTAGGTTGCAGAAAGAGTCTCACACTCCTTTCAGATACTAATCTCACATGGCTTGTCTATTTTTTTACTTTACTATGAAAGAAATTCCATGGATCACTATAATTAGAAAGTATGATAAGGAATCCCCTCTGCGTATATACAGATGGACTAGTATGTTAACCAAGACTAAGTCTTATTATAATTTCAACAGAAAATTCTTGGAACTAACCCTCAAAATTTGTATGGAAACTTCCCCAGGCTATCCACTAAAGCAATGACCCTACTGCAAACTCCTCATGCAAAGGAGAGAGACTGATATATCTTGAAAAAGGGTATAGTCATTAGGTTGTATGAATTCACTGAAAATCCATTCTTGTTGCCACATTATGTCACTGACTGGTTGTTTGTAATGGAATATTACTGATAGATGGACTATATAAACCATATATTTGGTATTAGGGTAAATAATAAGGGAATATGTAGATATCCCTTTTATTTTTAAGATATAATAATAAAAATTAAGGGCTAACATAAGAGAATTACCTAAGGCATGAAGAAATTGGGCCTAATATAACTTCCCCAATGGTGGAGATATGATCCTGCAAACAAATTCCTTGATAGGTTGAGCCTACTTAACTTAGGAAAACCTCCAAAATTTGAGAGAACAAAAAGGCCTCATATTGAATCCTTCAAGAACAATCAAGAAACCTATGATTTAGAATGGAATATTCACCAAATGAAATCCTTGTCTCCATGGAGGGATTTCTATGACCAGCTTGTGGACTATGATTCTCAGAATAGGTAGGAGCATGTCCTACAAGAATCAAAGATTAGAAATATATAGAAGAGAACCAATTGGTCTGGTGGAAAAATACTAGAGTGGTGTATTATGAGAGTGGAAAAAAACACCACCAACTCTAGATTTAACACCAAATTGGACACATAATTCTCACTGAATTATGATGAAGCTTATAAATCATGGATGACCAATGATAGAAAAATGATAGCCCTAAGCTTCAGCAAGACTAAAGCAGCAAAGGACAAAGAGGTGGCAAAAACAAAGGACATAGGAAAGGAGGAATAAATTTTGGATTCTTCATATCAATCCCAAGAACAAGCTATTTTGGAGATAACACCTCCTTCTATGATCACTTAGAAGCAACTTACTTACGTCCCTACACAATAATAACTAGAAACATACACTAAAGGGGCAAAAATAATGTAGAATATGGGATATGTTGGTGGAGGGCTAGGGAAAAATTAAACATGATCCACCTAGCCAATCTATGTCTAATAGAGTCCCAAACATCAAGTCTTGTTGGCAAAGACTATGTAAATGGACGAATATAGGCCTACTAGTTCCCAAATATCATTTGTAGCCTCAAATTCTATAGAGCAACAACTCCATCTATCCCAAGAAATGGTTGCCTTACCTCCAAAAAAAATCATGCTTGTAGAGGCTAATCCTCCTTCTAAGGATTTAAAAAAAAAATAGAAGTTGCAATCGAGAGCAATACTAGGAAGGATATGAGCAAGAAAATAAAGTTGGATGAGATGGACGCACCAACTCAGCAAGCCCATCTAGGAGATACAAGTATCATTACTATTCCTTCTTCTCCCTCTCCTCCTCATTCTCCAAAAAATTCCCCATCCTCTTCTCAGCAGTAAGTCTCCTAGATGCTCAATTCATCCCTAATATAGGGTTCCCTCATCAATGCCCTTCTCTTCCACCATGGCAATCTAAAGCATAAATCCATATAGGAGCATAGTTTCCACCATAATGTTAGTTGCCACCACTCCATATTCTCCATTCTAACTTTTACATTCTTTGGCTGCCACTAACTCTACTATATCCACCTTCCAAAAATCAAGAAAATAATGAACGTTAAGTAAGGTATAATGAGAAGGTTTCCCAACCTTATAATAAAGATACTTGCCCAAGATAAACGGTCGTAGTTGATCCAACTACTCTTCAACGAACCCGAGTTAAACTCATTCCCTTGGAAAATAAACTAGAAAAGGATATGACTATAGAAGATTAATAGGTTGAAATAATAACATAAGATATTATGTAGTTGCCTTTAGAGGATGAAGTCATAGCTACCAGAGCTCACTTGAATACAGTCTACACACAAGGTGATCTACATAAGGGAAATTGTGAAAATCTGGAGAAGAAAGTTGAGTTAGAAAAAATAATAGAGGAACAACTAAATGTGGAGAAAGCCCTAAAAAATGAGGTTATAAATTGGCAGGGAAAGTTCCAAGGAATGGCTAAATATACTGAAGATGCTCAAATTCAAAATAAAATTTTATCAGATTAGATCAAGGACCTTCAACAATAGCTCAAAATAGAAAAGGCCAATATCATAGGATTCTTGAGAGAAGGTATGAAAAAAATAAGGAAAGAAACATGGAGAGAAGTTGTGAGGTCCAACCTGTGCTCCTCTTCCTAGAAGAAATTAGCTAAGTGGTGGGTGAGACGAAGGAAGACATCAAAGCCACCCAAAAGGAAATACAACCTAATATGCAAGTAACATCAAAAATCCAAAAAGTGATTGAAAGTAAGTTTGGATATATTGCTCAAGCAATCCTAAATAAAGAGTGGTGCTCTACCAAGATAATAGCTAGAAATATCATAAGTAAAAAGTGGCTAATAGCAAAATGATGTCAATTGATACAAAAAATAGAAGCAAAGGTAAATTTGATGATACAAAAAATAGAAGCAAGGATTCTGGGATGAAGGATCTAAAATCCTAGGAGAAAATGAGCTTCGAGCAACCCTAATAGTAGTCATGGAAGATGGATCTGAGGTTGATAATTGGCTAGAACCAATCCAACAAGATCAAGTAGTTCAACTGGTCAAAAATCTAACTCAAATGAAAACCCTCATGGAAGAAATGGCTAGCATGAGTAAAAATCTATTATATGAATTTTTTTTGAGTTGTAATGATTCCAACAATATATAATGGAAATATCAGATCCCACTTAGGAAAATTGGGAATAAGCTTGTAAATTCTTGAGCATTATAGTCCAACTTATAGAAGAAAATATAGTATAGGAAAAACTAGAACAACCAGAGGAACAATAGGAGGAGGAATTTTTTTTTGAACAAGATGTCAAAGAGGTAGAAAAACAAGGATAAACCTAGAATTGGTTCTTATACAAGCCTCTATTGTGGCTGACATGGGAAAATGCAAAAAAGATCAAGCCATGGGAAAATTTTGTGTTCAATCCTCATTCTTGACTCCTCATTCTATTATCCTGTTTTTGGCATCATTTTATTTTATGCCCTATCCATTCATTCATTCATACATTGTATATTTTATTCATTTTTAATCCATTATATTTTTGACTCCATATACCCAATTAATAAGGCTTTGAGTTCTATAGATTTGTAAGCAAAAACCCCTAGGAGGCACCAATAATGCAAACCAAAATGGCTACATAAATAAAAAAAATATTTTTTAGAACATGCAACCAAGCTAAGGATGCATCGTGATCATGCGATAAAATGCTACAAAGCAAGATGTCTCGAAATTGTGATCAAACTAGTCAATAGGTGCTCAAGCTTAGGATGCATTGCGATCGAGCAAAAAAATTGTACAAAGAAATATGTCCTGAAACCATGGTCAAACTTGTCAATAAGAACCCAAGTTTGGGATGTATCACGGTCATGCAAAACATCAACTCAAAGAAGATATAAGGAGATTCCATCGCACCCATTAAAAAAATCAAATCAATAGATAAAATTCAGATTCTTATAATGGGCATAAAATAATAGAAATTTCACCATGGTCACATGATGGAAGATAAAAATAAAGGGAAAGGCATGGTCGGGACCATTCATTTGGCCATGTTAAGTAAGAATTGAAACATTGGGCCTAGAAGACTAGAGATAAGATTCAAAAGCTTCTAATTAATCTAATTCTATTGAAGATCTACCACGAAGAATCACTGTAATAATAGAGGACAACTTAGATCAAAGTTTAGATAAAAGTATTTCGTACTAGTTGCAGAAGAGGGTACAAATAAATGAATCTAATTTAGAATTAGGGTTTAGATAAATGTGAGGTTACCATGTAGGCATTCTACCAACTTGGCCCTCTAGCATATTTTTATAATTTTTAACTACAAATATCTATAAATAGAGGTAGTAGTGTCAAAAATAGGGTTGGCTCTTAAGCATTACAATTTACATGTACAAATATATTGCATATTGAAAAATATAAAGGGGTTGTTGCTTGGACTCTGTTTTAATTTCATTATAGGACATGTATGTATGGTTGCTTATTTCTAATTTTAACTTGTTGAATGTTCATGGTGTTAATTGTTTTTACTGGACTTATACTCATAATTTATTATTTGGTTCTGGAATCTACAATATGATAGCTACAAAATGTATGAATGAATATTATGTGATTTATATAAAAATCGTTTGGTCTATTAGGAAATTTACTTACTTTCTCAATTGCATGGTCTTTTATTATATATGTATCTTTATGTGGCTTAATTTGCACCACCATAAGTTCTAGCTTCAACTTTATTTAATTCTTTCAGTACCCTTTCTCCCCCATATTTTAGAAACAATTAGCTTGGACTTCATAGGAATCGGCCTCCTCTAGAGATTGACCATCAAAGCCTTATGAATTCTAGGTAATTAAATTTTGGTCAAGGTCTTGGAGCGCATAATCTTACCATAGGTGGATTTTCAGACCAACAAGACTTAACTTCTATGTAAAATATAAGTTGAGTTAGGTGGTTGAGATGGGGAGTAATTGACACTAAACTTCTATGGATTGAGTTGAATGAAAATCAACTAGTTCAAACAAGTTGTCTTCTAGATAAAAAGAGTTTTAAATAGACAAGACAAATTAAGTTCAAGTGGTTGAGATTTAAAAAAAATGTATAAAAGAAAAACTATGGTAATAAATACATGTGTGCGTGTGTTCACACCATAGAGAATAAGTGGGAGTGTAAGTAAGGATCAAATATTACCTTTAGAGACGTTATTATGAATATTTGAAGAAATCCATAATATAAAGGATTCTCATGAGGAAAGCTTATGTAGCAAGGAAGGAAATTCATTTATGGAAGCCATGAGTGGAAATAAGGATGCTCTAGTTAGAACTAAGGATTTCGTGGTTGAGGAAAAAAAGAAGAATGAATCTATAGAAATTATTATCTATGTATTTGTCGATATGAAATCGCTTACATTAAATTTGTCGATCCAAGTAAATTTATTTAAAGAATAATAAATCCAGTATATATTATTCCATAACCATTAATCTTTAACTTGATTCTATTTTCTTAGTTTTAGTTGTAGAAATAAAAAATATAGGAAATGAAATGAAATAAAATGAAATATTAAAAGTGCAATTATGATGTAGACTAATTCTATGTGTTGTGTATGTTTATTGGTGTGGATCCACATGCAATCTAACAATGTATTTATAATTTTAACTATTGATTTATTTGATAATAATTTCTCTTATAGTTTTAAGACCAATTCTACTCTATTTCAAGAGATAAAGAGCAAGGGACTGACTACACGGAGTGGGCCCTACCTCATAGAAGATAGTGTAATTCTCTTCTCCTCTATTCTAATTTACTTTAGTAACTAATATTCATTAAAACTACTAACACTATTTTAATTCATAGATGTAGGAAAATAAAGTAAAATTACAGAAACAGATAAATCATAATGAAATCAATGACACAATTACCAAGTTCATGAAGAAAATATTGTTGCTTTATTGATAGATTCAAATCCTCATGCGTACAATGCTTAGATGATAGATGATACAATAAATTTCAGAAATTTGATAGTAGACTACAAACAAAATTATAGATAATATATTGTCGACCTTTTCAAAGGTCTTTCACATGTATTTTTATAATGTCACATTGGATATTTTTAATGAAAGTCTTCCACGTATTCTGCCATGTTGTCTCTATCTGTTTGATGATTCGAATACTAACCTTACAAAAATAATAATCTAAATTAATATAGTTTCCTAACCACCTTAGACTTTATTACAATCACGATTGTCCAAGTGGCAAACTAAAAAACTAACATAACAAAAGTCCTAAATTTAAATAATCTAATGACACGACAATACAACTATTTATCCTCTTCTTACGAAAGAGAAAAAATAGGCTTGCATATAAATCTAAGCAACTTAACAACACAACAATTTTACAGCTTTTTAAAACAACTTATATGATAAATGTTCACGTGTACAATGCTACTATATCAGTCAGTTATGTTGAGTGTATATGCTCTGTAGTGCTGCTATGCTGTCATCGAGCGTGGCATAATGTGCATTAGACAATTTGACTCTATCAACATTCTTTTTGTAACACCTTTCAATAGGTGCTTTCTATAGCAACTTTAAGTAGGCATTTTTTGTAACACCTTTCTATAGTTGTATTCTATAGCACCTTTCTATAGCATTCATCAATCAGTATTCTCAGTGCACAATTCACATGACTGGTTTGTCCATAATGGTCATCTGGTCTGTATCTTGATGTAACATTCATCTACCAAAAAAATATAGAAACTTGCATATTTTGTGTAAAATACAAGCACAAATTATTGTTAACGTTATAAATCAGATTTATTAATAAATCATACATATAAGATAAAGTAATCATCAAAATACATTCATTTACACAAATTTGCAGATAAAAGACAGATTAAACTTGCACAAAATACATACGATTATAGCACTCATAATTCCCCCAAACTGAAGGAGATGCATGTCCTCATGCATTCAAATTTGAAATTTATAATATACCAGGTAAAATTGTAGAGATAAAAATGAAGCACCAGATATAACTAAAAATGAATAAACCACATGATACAAGAAATTTCATAGTAAAATAGATATGATATTATTATTTTTAGGGGATCTGAGTACAATCAAATGTGACCAAAATAGGGGTTTTACATAGTTTATTCAGATACAATAAATACAATAATGATAGGGTTCTCTGAAACCCTAGCTAGCAATGATTATGGTGTTTGTAAAAATCATTCTTGCTTCCAATGGAGTTGAGTGGGTTTCAGATATCCATTGAGCCAAGCTACTCCAGCTTAAACAACTGTCTAATGCTAATGAATCTCCAGATTTGCATACATAAAAATAATAACATGGAGTTAGTAATAATTGTGAGGGCTTCACTGCGTGAGACCCTTAGATATCAATAAAACCCTAGCTATTGATAAATGGAATTGCATACAAATATAAATATATTGAAATAAAATAACAAAAGTAATTTATTTACCTTGTTCCTTGATGATTGTCCTTTGATTACTAGATCTATTGCAGGTCGATGGAAAGGTGTACCCTAACATCGTGCAATGGTAGGAGGATTTTAGAAGGGCTTACATAAAATATCCAAAAGCACCTGGCAACTATAAAAAATGTCGGTGGGCACTCAGGACTGGTAGTAATGCACCCAAAGGCACCTAGTGTTGATAGAAATTGCTCAAAGGATCTTAGCGAATGAGAGAGGATTCTTCAAAAGTAGATCAGGTGAGGGCGTGGGATACGATGTGGCAATGGTGAGCGAGGGAGAAGGAAATATGGTGGATGGAGTTGGATTAGGACACACAATCTTGGTTGGAGACTCAGGGATTTAAGAAATCAAAGAATTTGAAAACTTCAAATCAAAAAATAGTTAATGCACTTAAGGGTTAAGCTATCAAAATGGATCCTATTTATAATCTAACCTAGGGTATGCTAGGGTTTCAATGACACTAATCGTGTGGCTAAGATTAAAGCACATATGAGGATAGATATTAAATTTAGGGTGTGGCATGGATTGAGGGAAGTGGAAGGATGAGACTAAATGAAATCGAATGGCTGGGATTAATTTATTTATAAAAATATATAAAATATTATTATTATATATATATATATATATAAATAAATATATAAATAATGGGCAAAAATGACAAGAAAGCTAGGATTTAGGGCAAGTGGCTATGTTTTTGTGGTGGAAATGGCGAGAAAGAATGGGTGGAGGACAAGTGGCTAAATTTTGGTGTCTACATATGCCCTTTTTTTTACTACATTACGTGAAACATAATGTAGTGCAAAAACACAAGACACCTATTGTGGCTAGGTGCAGAAGCAACTTCTCTTAGGATGTGGAACATGAGCTTGAAGACACAAGAATAAATGATTTTTGATTTTGTGTAGCTTACCCCATCAATTGGTGAATGAGTTTGTGGATGAATCTCATGAGCCAATTGAAAAATTTGTGCAAATGTAATGTGGACGATATGAATGATGTAAAATGTGATACCATTTTTTCCCCAACGGTAGGAAGGGGATTGGTGATAATGTAATATGATGCATCTATTTTTGCCCCAACAGAGGAAGGGATTTGTGAAAAATATTTGTTTATGCCCCAAAAGATGAAGGTATTTTTTCCAAGTGTAGATGTCATGATCATGTAATATGTATCCCAGTGCGGGAAAGTCAAAACCAAATGTGGTTGTCCCAAATTTTGGGATTATTTGATGCTGTTGAAACACTTTACCTTCCAACATCATTTATATGCAAATATGAAGATGTAAAGAAAAATAAAAAGAGTCAACCTTGGAGGGCCTACTAGTGACTGTTTGAATAATTCCCATGATTGGAACCAATCATCCTAGCTAGTACCTATATTTGTGATGACTGTCAAGGAAATTTGTAATGATGAAAATTAATTTTTTCCATGTTTTAAGCCCCATAAACTAGGTCATCAATGACATTGTTTGTGCAAATTGCTCTTGGGAGGGTTTCACTCAAAATCTAAAGTATCAAATATGATTGTGATCTCGAGTAAGGATATAAGTGATGATGATCATGGATAAGTGTCCTTATGGTAAACTATTCATATTACCAAATTGCATGGATGCAAATCACTGCAATCATCAAGTATATAGAATAACTTACTAGCTACATGGTTCACTTGAATATTGTTTAAAATTTGGAAAATATGCAAATTAGAATGTGAAATGAAGTGAATATGATGTATGAATGATGAAAATGATGATGATCATTGTTTTATGAATATTTGTACCCTTTGGGGGTGTTTTTGTGACTTGTGTTATGAATTTGCAAAATGTGGTCTCAAACGATGATTATGCATCCAAATTAGTTGGAATCTTCATAAAACTTGATAAAATGATGAAATGTATGGATGAATGAAATTTGGAGTGATTTGGTTGAGAGAAGCTACTATTTTATGGTATTTTTGTCTTTTTTCAATGTTGACACGAAACATCCATGGGTGCTTTAGCACACCAGGAAACACCCATAGGCACCCCAAAGCGCTTGAAGTAGTTATAAATAGTTGGCTAGGCAATATTGAAGCTCATTTATGCATTTGGGAGTTCAAGAAGCTACGTCTAAGGAGTGAGGGGAAGTGAGGAGTGAAGTGAGGTATTGAAGTTTGGGCATGAAAGCTATGGCGATGGAGGAAGCTGGTGCGAGGGCTGGGGCTAAGGATGGGGTATGAGCAGTTGAGGTAACATTATGCTTTTGTATTGTGCAAAGTTTTTTTTTTAATTATTAACCAATATTTTGTGTTGTTCTGTAGCTTAGAATTTTGGAGGCTCGACATTGGTTTTCACCTTACATCCTTGGGATGAGGAAAGTGGTTAAGGATGAGGAGTGTAAATTGCTGGGGGAGGTGGAGCTAGTGGAGGTAGCCCAACTAGATGTGGTGAGGGCCGATGAGGGGTACCTCTCTACCTTGGCAAAGAGGTGGGATGCAGATAGGGGGACAATTTAGCTTCCCATAGGTGAGGTGACAATTACCTTAGAGGATGTATATCACATCCTCAAGGTACCGATGGAGGGGATCCAGGTTGAGGTCGGGCTCAACCGGAAGACAAAGATGATGAGGATGTTTGGGGATGCATGGCAGGGGGTGAAGGTGGAGAGTGGATGCATAGCTTATTTGTCCATGTATGTGGACAAGGAGTTGGACCCCCTCCATGCTTTGGTGATGCTCATGTTGGCCAACATTGTGGCCCCAAATAGTACCAGGTGTAGGTTCCCTTGGAACCTAATAGGGATAGTGAGTGATATGCTCACTAAGAGATAGGTGTATGCATGGGATCTTGCCTTATTGGCACAAGCATACTAGGAGTTATATGATATGACAAGATGAGAGCGGAAGGGATTGGGTTGTAGCTTACTATTGCAATGCTAGGGATGGGAGCATTTTAAGGTTACTCGATCGAAGGGCCTGCGTGTGGTAGAGTTTGATAGGGAGTAGCCCTATGCTAGGTGATGGAAATTAGCTGAGGAGGTGTAGCCGAGTCATTCAGTGAGGATGAGTGATGAGAACCAAAAATGCTCATTTTGTATACACGGTTAAGGAGAATTATCACTGGTTCAATTAGCATATGAGATTTTTTTTATATAACTTATGCATATAATTGATAGAAAATCCGGTATTATGCTTGATTGGTGTTTTTAGTGGGAAATGTGTATAAATGTAGGTTTTATTACTAATATGGTGTTTTCCAATCTACATCCACTTGGACCTGGCATACTTCTGCTTACAGAGACTAAGGCAAGAGAGCAAGTGCCTTCCTCTTCAAGGAAGGTGCCCAACAGAAATAGGCACCTTCCTCTTCAAGGAAGGTGCCCAACAGAAATAGGTGCCTTCCTCTTCAAGGAAGGCACCCAGAAGTAGGTGCCTTCCTCCTCAAGGAAGGCGCCTAGTAGAAGTAGGCACCTTCCTCCTTAAGGAAGGCACCCAGCAGGAGTAGGCACCTTCCTTATAAGGAAGGCGCCCAACAAAAGTAGGCGCATTCCTTATAAGGAAGGCGCCCAACAAAAGTAGGTGCCTTCCTTATAAAGAAGGTGCCTCCATGCCTTCATACTTTGCAAGATTTACCAAGTCAACTTTGATTGGTTGACCAAGGAATATGGAGGAGGTTGCACGTGAATACAAAGGAGATCTATTTTAATCATGGCTTTATTAAATAGAATAAAGTGTTTGTTATTATTATCAACCGATTGGTCGGTTGACCTTGTAAAGCTCTTAAAGCATATTATTATTTTTAGGATGCATTAGTTTAGGATTTGTTGTTATGTACACCTAAGGATGTTTATATTTATCCTTCTGGTGAACGAACATACTTTAAAATAGAAGAATAAAATATGTGTAGAATCAATTGTAACTAAATCACATCACGTGATTAAAATAGACTGATTTGTTATTGTAATGAGATCTGGTTGTGCTTTATATAAAGACACGGGCCAAATGAACAATGGGGATGAATGATTAATTTTACACAGAACTTATTTTATTTTATTGTTTAATTAATTAAGAGTGCAACTCCTCTTATTCGAGCAAGCTCTATGTAGCTAGTTGGGCGAACTATCTGCGGGAGCTTGGGCCCACTCCCTGCAGTAGTCCTCCCCTGTTTAATTTGTGTATTTGCTTTTTGTAGATTAGTTTATTGCTTTATTTAATTTTAGTTGTGTGTGTTTATTTCCTCACATTTTACTTCCACATTTTATTTCCAACACTTTACTTTTTGTTTATAATTTGTTTATTTCATTTCCCGCACTTAGTTTATTTTGTTTGGTTGGAATCCAATTACACAAACCTCCCCTCCAAACTAAATAAGGTACAACCAGATTTATTCCCCAACACTATAGGCATATACTGTGCATGACACTCATAAGTTTACGAACTTATCGGATTGATAATTTATGGAAGAGAAATGAATGTTTTTCGGAATGTAATTTCTGCTCACCATTTTGGCATCGTTGCCGGGAAGTGTCTAAAATGTAGTGTTCTAATTTACAGGTCAGATAAAAAGTCTATTTAAAATTACCTATAGATATTTTACCTGAGAAGTGTGAGTCCACCAAGGGCCTTTTTATAAAGCCAAAAATAGTTGCCGGCACAGTCAGAGCTAAATTCCATTGGCAACTATTTGCATTTTATAGCTTCTCAGGTAAATGTGGGAACGAACCTGATGTACCAAATTAAGTGTAGAAGTAGGAATAAAACGTGTTGTTGAAAAAAAATTAGAAAAATCTGGCATTGAAGGATTTCCATCATATTTTCAATGGTTCCAAGAAATAAAAATAAATAAGCACAACCCAGGTCTGATTGAAAATTTTTAGGGATGTGTTTCTATATAGAAACCATTGAAAAAATTGTGCCTCTAGAAGCTTGGTTTTAAATTAAAAAATTTTACAGGCTTGAAATTTTTCAACGTATTGGTAAATGTTTTTTATGATGAAATTAATAATGCAGGGAAAATGATAGAGCATAATTTAAAGAGAACGCCTTGTTATGGAGTATGCTCTTCACTTGCGCTTAAGGCGACCTGGTGAATCAGAAACTAGCATGTGTTTTTAATAGACTGCTATGCCATGTTTTCTTCAGGTTGCTAGCTCACGGATAGTCATTGGCTAGCCTGCACACTTTGCCATTATGTTGAAAGAGGTTTGGTTGTGATGCCATGAAGGAAAATACTCTTCTCATGCTATAGCATATCAGACTAGTGAAAAAAAAACATTTCGAGAAGACTAGTTTAGATGTAGGCATGGGGGAGACCCCACCTTCATCATTGCCACCAACAACACAATAAACATTGTCTATATATATATATATATATATATATATATATATATATATATATATATATATATATATATATATATATATCATCTCGCTGAAAAGGCTCCAAGTTAATGAGCAAATAAAAAATAGAGTTTTATTTTGCTGCTTGTTGAAAGAGAGTATCCTCTTTCTTGAGGACCAGCTTGGTCTAGAAAGGAAATGAGAAATCTCCAACCGGTAGCTAAATAAAATAGGGAAAGAGCTTGGAGGAGATCAGATTTCAAATGTCTACACAAAGGCCACATGGTACTTGAAAATTAATTGTTGCAATGCATACGGAGAGTCCAATACTTTGGATATGCATTAGAGCAGGATTAACATTTTTTTTTATGTACTAATTGAGGAGGAGCTTGGTGTTTCAAAAATGTGAGTTGTTGGTTGTCATAAAATCCTTTCATAATGGTATATGGAATGTAACTTTCACACAGTAGGCTGCGTAGTTACCTGACTCACATGGCCTCCACTTTTGAATGCATAGTGCCAACATTGCAGTTTTTATGGTAGCATTCTCATTCTGTTAAAATATGTGAAAAAAATATACACAAGAGAGGCAGAGTCTCACTATGGTAGAAGATAACATCAACTTTGAGAGGATCTGAAACCATGGAGAAATTTGCTTTTCACAAAAAGTGTGAGGGCAAAGATGTTTCAGTACATGGCACATTTTGCCAAATTCTTAGGATGGATCATTGACAAACCTCCAGATGTAAAAATCACCAGATAAAATGGTTGAAGTTGACATTCTGTTCTTTGATGCAGATGATGAAAAAAAAATGATAATCCAAGATCTGTTCTGGTCAAGACATAATAGACAAAAAAAAAAAAGAGAAAAAAATTAGTTAGAATTTTATTTTAATGCCTTTAGTTTAGATTTTTCTTTTATGTTTTGTAGGACAACGTGAAGTGCGAAGTATAAAAAATAAGGAGGTGTCTGTGAAGATTTCATAAATTGAGAATTATACGTGGAGTTTGTAATAACACTATACAAACTATCTCGTGTACCTGATCATGTAGCATCCAATCTAGCAGGTGAAAGCTAGCAGAGTTTTACCTTGGCAACATTAGCGCCTGAAGGTAGGCTAAGTAACCCTGATCAAGTGAAAGGCTTCCAGCCCAAGGTGCTTGTGAAACTTTGGGAATATTTTGCAGCAAGATGTGTGACTGTTACAACCTGAGTAAATGATGAGAAGAGTCAAAGATGCTACACCATGTACAAAGTAGAGTGTCGAGACAATGTTCAAGTAACGGTCAACGATCTCTATTAACAATCATCTCACATTTGTGAGAGTGGATCAGACATCGACATGGGGGAGACCCCATACCATACCAGTAGCTTGGACGAATTTTCAATCATTCACTAAAATATATATATATATATATATAGAAGAAGAAGAAAAAAAAAAAAAAGAGAGAGAGAAAGAAAAAAAAAAGGAGGAAAAAAGAGAGAGAAGATACGTGAAAAAAAAAAAAGAGAAAAAATAAAAATAAAATAAAAGTGAAATACGCCTTGATCATCAATAAGGTGCCTTCCGCATGAAGAAGGCACCATACAATGGAGGCACCTTCCGCATCAAGAATACGCCATACAACGGAGGCACCTTCCGCATAAGGAAGGCACCATACAATGAAGGCGCCTTCCGCATCAAGAAGGCACCATACATTGGAGGCACCTTCCGCATCAAGAAGGTGCCATACATTGGAGGTACCTTCCGTATGAAGAAGGTGTCATACATTGGAGGCACCTTCCACATTAGGAAGGCACCATACATTGGAGGCACCTTTCGCATCAGGAAGGCACCATACATTGGAGGCACCTTCCACATCAAGAAGGTGCCATACATTGAAGGTGCCTTCCACAACAAGCAGGCTCCTTCCACAACAAGCAAGCGCCTTCCACAGCAAGCATGCGCCTTGGCATCTAGGGTGCCTTGATCCATTTCCTACACCTAGGTGGTTCGATGGCACAAAGAGAAAAAAAGAGAGAGGAATAAGTGACGAGGCGCCTTTATGGCATACAGTAGAGGTGCCTTGATTAAAATATATATATATATATGCGAATCCTCCTAATGAAAAATAAAAGACATAGAACATGTCTTACTTAGCATAAAAATTGCTTTCTTATTTCTTTGCAGGAAATCATGAACCAAATGCAAGCTACAGGCATCCTAAGATCTAGAGTCTAACAGGCACGGAGTCATGACTCCTGTTTTACTACTTTCGTGTGTGCAATTTTTGTAGGTGTAGTTTCGCAGTACACAACCATGAGCATGATCTGTAGGTGGAGCCGGCTTAAACTAGGCCTAATAGATGTGACATTTTGTGCCTTGCAATTAGGAGTACGACAA
The DNA here is from genome assembly GCA_028583015.1 of Wollemia nobilis. Classification (NCBI taxonomy): domain Eukaryota; kingdom Viridiplantae; phylum Streptophyta; class Pinopsida; order Araucariales; family Araucariaceae; genus Wollemia; species Wollemia nobilis. Next base: position 6,745,177 of record JAQPPZ010017253.1, read on the forward strand.
AGCGGAAAAGGCACTTACTTCCCACCAGGAAGAGAGTGCCTACAATCAGTCCAATACAACAGTGCCTTTTTCCACCTGGAGGAAGACACCAATAAGCAATTTTCTTCTCCCTTGGAAGGAGGTTCCTATTGCTCAGTGTGGGACCTGATGTTTAGAGGGCTGCAGACCTATTGTATAGAGGGACCTGACACTGGTGACAAGGGCATCACCAATTTAAGTGGAGGAAGATGCGGGTGAACCAGAACCTCTCGTAAAAAAAAAAAAACTTCTGTTGTTTGACTCCTATTTGAAATGCAAATTAGAAACAAATCTGTTACGTGAACACCAAAAGAAGAAGGCTCAGCCTAAAAAAAAATAAAGGGAGTTTGGAAGGCTGTTGTCATGAGGACGTGACAATTTTTAGACATGGGGGGAAAGACGCCTTATTGTCGGCGCCTAACTTACTCCTAAAAAAAAATAGGGGAGTTCGGAAGGCTGTTGTCATGAGGACGTGACAATTTTTAGACATGGGGGGAAAGATGCCTTATTTTCGGCACCTAACTTACTCCTATGAAAAAAAAAAAACCCCTTTTGTTGAAATAGCTCCATGATGAAATGCAAATTAGAAGCAAAGTTTTATTTTTGCTGCCCATTGGAGGAGAGTATCCTCTTTCCCGAGGACCAGCCTGGTCCAAAAGAGAAATGAGAAACCTCCAACTGGTAGCTAAATAAAATGGGGGAGGATTTTGAAAAAAATAGATGTCAAACATCAGTTTCCTTCGAAATCAATGCATGGTAAGTAGGCACCTTCCTCTTCAAGGAAGGTTCCAGAAGAAGGTAGGCGCCTTCCTCTTCCAAGAAGGCACCAAGAAAAGATAAGTGCCTTCCTCTTCCAGGAAGGCGCCAATAGAAGGCCAATGCCTTCCTCTTCCAAGAAGTCACCAAGAAAATATAAGTGCCTTCCTCTTCCAGGAAGGCACCAAAAGAATGCAAGTGCCTTCCTCTCACCGAAAGGCATCGACAGGAAGGTGCCACAGGAAGGCACCGATAGGAAGGCACCATAGGAAGGCATCGATAGGAAGGTGCCACAGGAAGGCACCCACAGGAAGGCACCATAGGAAGGCACCGATAGGAAGGTGCCACTAGAAGGCAAGCGCATTCCTCTCATAGGAAGGCATCGACAGGAAGGTGCCACTAGAAGGCAAGCGCCTTCCTCATAGGGAAGGCACCCCTTTTCTTCGCCCATTGACTAGACAAGCATGACGTGGGCAACAAAGATTGGTGCAGTTCCAACTACATCATGTAGGTTAATTTTGGGATCGCACCAACGTATGAGAACATCCTACCAATGCCAGTACATACAACACATACATCTCAGCAATGCACCTGACAGATGTCATGAATGATGAAAGAAATATTATTTTTCCTCACTCCAGAAAACAAAGGAATGTAGTGTTGTTCCAATTATGCATGCAAAAGAAATAATTCAGAGGGGAGATCATTTTGGACACACACATGTCAGGTATAAATTTTAATATTCATCCTGTAAATGCATTCGGAGAGAGATACGTCAAGGCAGGATTAAAATATTTTTTGTGCTATTGAGAAAAAGTTGGGTATTTCAAAGTTTAGAGTCACCAGCTCAGTTGTTGCAGATTGACTCTATTCTTTGATGCAGAGGATAAAAAAAAAAATCGAAAAAAAGAAAGAAAAAAATAAAATGGAGAGAATCAAGATCTGTTTTGTTCATGGAAGAACAGATAAATATACATATAAATAAATAAATAAAATCTCCAGGAGCACCAACGTGAAGACGTCTCACACCACCAGCATCATATATATCAGACCCTACGAAATTCACTCGGGTATGTACTGATTTCCTTGTTAATTATGTGTATAGTTATTTTAAAATCATTTCTATGCTAATACCAGTCGACGCCTCCATAGTTTTTCAAAATTTCCCATTAGAATTCAAACACATGATGTGCCTTGAAAAAAAATATAATTGAAAAAAAAAAAGAGTGACTATGGCATCTACATGGATAAATTTGGCATCATTTTCATTGCCGCCTCCTGACAATGGTAGTCATCTTGAGTGAACACATATAAATGATGCTACTCTCTACCACAAAGGAGGTTCTGGAGATGCCAAATATGTTTCGGATGTGGGTAAAAGTAGTAGTTGGTGATTGCACTTGTTTTAAACAAATTTGGTCTCACCAAATCTGACTAATGTGCAACACTGGAAAATGTCAGCATTAGTGCAGTGGTAATTTGCCCTAAACAGTGTGGTCACGATTTAACTATTTATCCACAATGATTAGTCAGGATATGTTTCTAACTTCTACTGGTGCCGCATCGCTCTATGGATGAAGAATAGCAACACTCAATGAAAAAAAAACATAGTGCTAAATAAAAAAAATAGTACTAAGAAAAAAATAGTAGTGTTGAATGGAAAAAAAAAAAGCACCACTCAGCGGCAGAGAAACAGAGATGTTGAAGGCCATTAAAATAAAAATTAAAAAAAAAAGAGGAAAAAAAATATATATCCCAGGGGTTGTTGTCACGAAGACATGACAAACTTTTTGGCATGGTCAGCCTGCGAGAGGGATAACTTCACCTTTTGGTGCCACGAGGGCGTGGCACATGTTAGGCATGGGGGGATGATGAGTACCAGAAATGCTCATTTTATATACACGGTTAAGGAGAATTATCATTGGTTCAATTAGCATATGAGATGTATTTTATATAACTTATGCATATAATTGATAAAAAATCCGGTATTATGCTTGATTGGTGTTTTTGGTGGGAAATGTGTATAAATGCAGGTTTTATTACTAATATGGTGTTTTCCAGTCTACATCCACTTGGACCTGGCATACTTCTGCTTACAGAGACTAAGGCAAGAGATCAAGTGTCTTCCTCTTCAAGGAAGGTGCCCAATAGAAATAGGCTCCTTCCTCTTCAAAGAAGGCACCCAGCAAAAGTAGGCGCCTTCCTCCTCAAGGAAGGCGCCCAGCAGAAGTAGGCACCTTCTGTGAATGGTGAGTGATTTAGTAAAATAGGAAATATTGCATTAACCTTCAAACTTAGGTTACATAGTTTAAATAGGCGGTAAATAACCTATTCGAGAAAGAAAGGGGGAAAGGAGAAATTGGGGGAAAAGAAGGATGAAGGGAATTCTCTTGCCGCCCAAATTGCTGCCGTCCACTGCCGTCCAGGTAAGGTAAAAGGTAAGTTACCTTTACCCCTAGTAAAATCAAATTTTTAACTTTTACTGATGGTAATTTCCAACATTCTCCCCCTTAAAGTTGAGAGGACTAACTATATAGTCTCTCAGCTTTATAAATTGAGCTTTAGCCATGCCTTTGGTGAAGATGTCTGCTAGATTATCCAAAGTGCTACAATATTGAAGCTCAACTGTCTGTTGTTCCACCATATCTCTTATGAAGTGATACTTCATATCAAAATGTTTTGACCTTTTGTGGTGGATTGGATTATATGCCAAGTTGTATGGCACTTATATTATCACAATTCGGTTTGGTTGGACCAATTTGTTTTTCGCCAATCTCTTCAAGGATTTTCCTCAACCAGAGGATCTGAGTACTTGCATGAGTGATTGCTATGTACTCAGCTTCTGTAGATGATAATGCTACAGCAGATTGCTTTTTGGAACTCCAAGTTATTAGTCCTGAACCTAGACTAAAACAGTTCCCTGATGTAGATTTTTTGTCATCTATATTACTGCCCCAATCGTTGTCACTATAACCAAATAACTTCATAGAGTTAGACTTGTGGTAATGGATTCCAAAATCCAATGTACCTTTTACATATCGTAAAATTCGTTTGGTTGCTTGAAGATGCAGCTCGGATGGGCATGCCATAAATCGTGATACAAGAGAAACATCATATTGTATATACGGCCTAGTGTTGGTGAGAAACATTAAACTCCCAACCATGCTTACGTAATTGGTCAAGTCAACATTTGGTGCTCCATCTTCTTTGCTTAGTTGGATTCCATGTCCGAGTTGGTGTTTCGAGTGATTTGCACTTCTTTGCATAGCAAATTTCTTGATCATGTCATGAGCATATTTACGTTGACATATGAAGATCCCATTCTTTGATTGATGTACTTCCATTCCTAGAAAGTATCTCATTAATCCGAGATCCTTCATCTCAAAATGATTCATCATGGAGTTTTTGAACTCCATATTCATTTTATCATTACTACCCATGAATATTAGATCATCCACATATAAACAAACTATGAGGATATCTACTCCATTTTTAGGTAGTATAATGTTGGTTCACTCTTGCTTTTTGTGAAACCATATTTGCTGAAATAGCCGTCAATTCGTGAGTACCATGCTCTTGGTGCTTGCTTGAGGCCATATAGTGCTTTTTTCAATTTATAAACAAGGTTCTCTTTTCCTGGTTCTTGGAAACCTTGAGGTTGTTGAACATACACCTCTTACATCGGGTATCCATTTAAAAATGCACTTTTCACATCCATGTGTTGTATTTTCCATCCTTTATGGGCTGCCAAGGAAAGAACAGTTTCGATTGTTTCTTGTCGAGCAACTGGAGCAAAGGTTTCCTCATAATCTATTCCATATTTACTGAGTAAAACCTTTGGCTACTAATCTCGCCTTGTGCCTTTCAATGCTTCCATCGGCATTGAATTTTGTCTTATAGACCCATTTACATCCAACACATTTTTTTCCCTTGGGAAGCTTCACAAGCTCCCAAGTATCATTCTTTTTAATTGAGGATATTTCCTCTTCCATGGCATCTTGCCATATATTTTCGGTGCATGCTTTTTCATAGCTAGATGGTTCTAGGCGTGCGGCGACCAACAAAGCATAATTGACTACATCACCCCTTGGTTCATGAGACTCATCATCTCCTGACATTTGAAGATTTTCAAGTCTTGACAAAATGTCATCCATCTCACTAGCTTGACTCCTAGTGTATCTTTGTTGAAAATTCCTATCCAACATTTGAGAAGATGGATGACTATGTAGTATGCGCTTTCCTCTATTTGTCTCTTTCCTTTGAGAAACTGAATCAATATCCATCGGACTTGGAGCGCTTACAGATCTTTGAAATCATTTTGGAGAATTTGGGGGTGCCAGCAAATTCCTTCTTGGACTTGGTGTACCACTTGATGTACTTGATGAAGTTTCCTGATGTGGAGTTTGTGGAGGAGGACCTACTTTTCTTGGGTTGTACCATTATGGGAGAGTGCTTGGTGTGGTATTGTCCGAATTAGAGTCAAAATCAACAAATTTTTTATGACCCCATTCTCCCCCTTCATCAAAAATTACATCCCTGGAGATAATGATTTTATGTGTCGTGGGATTGTACAATCTATATCCTTTGGTTGAATCACAATACCCTACAAAAACACATGCTTGGCTCTTTGGATCAAGCTTCTTTCGCTTCTCTTCGAGGAATGTGTGCATAAGCTAAAGAACCAAATACTACGAAATGTTTGACATTTGGTTTCTTACCGTACCATCCTTCATAAGGAGTGATACCATCTAAACTAGAAGTCGGACTTCTATTTAGAATATATGCACTTGTTCTCACTGCATCTGCCCAATAGCTGTTTGTGAGATGTTTTGCCTGAAGCATTGTTCGTGCCATTTCAACAAGGGTGCGGTTCTTTCTCTCAGCCACACCGTTCTGTTGTGGGGTGTAGGCAGTAGTGAATTGCCTCTTTATCCCATTTTGCTTACAATAATGAAGAAATTCATTTGAGGAGTACTCTCCTCCTTTATCAGTGTGAAGACATTTGACATAGTAGTCACTTTGCTTTTCTACATTATTTCTGAAGTCTATGAAGCAATCAAATGCTTCATCTTTGTGTTTCAGAAAATACAACCAACACATTCTAGAATAATCATCTATGAATGTTAGAAAATAAGAATTGTTTCCAAGGCTCTTTGTTTGCATTGGACCACAGATGTCCGAATGTACTAGCTGAAGAGGATAACTTGCTCTCCACGCTCGGCCTCTTGGAAACTTCTTTTTGGAGTGCTTTCCCAAAGCACATGCTTCGCATACCTTTTTATGTTCTGGAATTTTTGGTAGTCCTGTCACCATAGCTTGTGATGTTAACATTTTCAAGCTAGCGGAATTGAGGTGACCATATCTCAAGTGCCACAATTCACTTGGATTTGAAATAGCAATGTTTGCAAGTTGAGCTCCCCCTGGCTCACCAAACTTTAGAGGGAACAACCTATTCTTTGTCATAGGTACTTCTGTGATGACCCGGTTACAATTGTTTTTATCAAAGATTGTACATTTTCTTTCATCAAAAACTAATTTGTAATGCTTCTCCATCATTTGGCCAACACTTAACAAATTGTGTTGTAGTTGTGGAGTATAGTATATGTCATTCACATTTTTAAGGCCTTCTTTTGTGGGAACTTCCATAGCTCCTATGCCTTCAACTTGCAAGGATTTATTATCCCCTAACTTAACTTGAGATTTGTAATTTGAATCTAATGTAGCAAAGAGATTTTCTTTGCCACTCATGTGGTTGGAGCAACCAGTATCCAAAATCCATGTATCATTTAGATTTTGATCAGGTTGTCCATAAGAGAGAAAAAGATTTGGTGGACCTTCTTCTTCTCAGTAGAATGAGCCATATTGACTACTTTGATCTTTTGAAGATTTTGACCAGCAGCCACGAGCGAAGTGGCCTTGTTTCCCACAATTGAAACAAGTTGTTTTGGTCTTATTACTTCCTCGTCCTTGATTTCCACGGCCTGCATTGCCGCTTTGGTTCTGATTGGCTCCTCTGTTTTGATTTCCACCTCTGTTTTGATTACCTCCTCTGTAGGAGTTGCTTTGTCTCTTGCCTCTTTGTTGTTGTCCTCTGCCTCTACCTCTTCCTTGTCCTCGTCTTACACTTTCATTCGAAGTGAAGGCTTTATCATCACCTCCATAGCTTGTTGAAGGTGCACCTTGAAGTCGCTCTTCATGTGATGTTAATGATCCAATCAAACTATCAAATGTAAGAGTAGAAAGATCTTTGGATTCTTCAATTATGATTGCAATGTGATTCCACTTAGGAAGAAGAGTTCGCAACACTTTCTTCACAATTGTTTCATTTTTTGTGTCTTCACCTAAAGTTTGCATCATATCAACTACTGCTTTAACACGAACACAATAGTCTCCAACTCTTTCATTGTCCTTCATTATGAGATTTTCAAAATCTCTTTTCAAGGTCTGAAGCCTGACTTGCTTTACTTTATCACTTCCTTGGAATCCTTCTTTCAAGGCATTCCATGCATCTGTAGCAGTTAAATAAGATGCAATTCTTGGAAAGATACTAGGATCTAGTGCTGATTGAAGATGGTATAAGGCAAATGAATTATTTTTCTGTGCATCTTTGTAGATCTTCTTATCATTTGCACTTAAGGTAGTCCAATCTGTTGGAGCAATGTAACCGTCTTCAATAATATCCCATAGTCCTTTTTCGATGAGTAATGTCCTCATCTTGATGGACCAGTACTCATAATTATCCCCTCTGAATTCGGGAATAGGTAGATTATTATGTGAACCCATTTTTTAATCTACTAAAACAAGAAACCTCTCTTTTATAGTCTTATTGGAAAAAGACTTTACAAACTATCAAGCCCTGCTTGATTTACAATAAAAAACAACTCAAATTTGTTCAGAAATTACAAAATTGTCAGCGACTTGTTCATCATCGTCACTGATCAATATTATTTCAGGAGAAGGAGGTTGTAGGATTTCAACTGAATTACTATAATGAGTATATTCGGATCCTTGTGCAGCAATTGCAACTGTGTCAGATTGTTCAAACTTGCTTGCCGAAGGAGTTATCCTACGAATCTGCGTCGTATCCTTGATCAGGATTTCTCCGGTGTGCAATAACCGCGTTTTGCAACTGTGAAAAAAGCTGTATTCAGACTTAGTGTTTTCACGTGCCTATCAAAGTCTTCAGGTGTTGTTCTCAGTAACACCTTGCAGAGAGCATGATAACAACCTTCCGATCTTATCATTTAAGAAAATTTCCCAGAAATTTTCTTTTACAAGAATTTCCTCTTAGGAAATAGTAAAAAAAATTAAACTTTCTAAGTTAAAAAAAAATTTAACTTTCTAAGTTTTTTTTTTAACTTTTACATATATTTCCTCTTAGGAAATTTCAAGCAATAAAAAGCTTTCACATATATTTCCTCTTAGGAAATTTCAAGCAATTTAAATTTTTTTTTATAAAAGCAAAGGAACAGTTAAAAAACTAAAAAATATATATATTTTTTTAATTTTAAACTTATTCCTTTAGTTTTGCTTTTGATTAAAAAAATTTAATAAAAAAAATTTGATTTTCTATCGACCCCGCCGAGAGTCGATCCTGCGACCTCGCGGGTCACAAGGCTGAGGGTAGCCGCTGTGCTACCCGGGCTGATCCGGGAGCAGCTAGCGCTCCCTGCCCTATAGCCTTCGCAAAATCACGCGAGGCTAAAAAATTTGATCCCGTCGAGGATCGAACATTCGACCTCGCGGGAGTCAAGGCTTAGGGTAGCCGCTATGCTACCGGGCTGATCCGGAAGCTAAGCTGGCGGCTCCCAGCCTTCTAGCTTGCGCGTCGAGCGCGAAGCTTTTAATTGGCTTCGCGCTTCGGCGTGAAGCTTATTTTATTTTTGGGACTTTAGTCCCACATCGCCTGTGAGGCGATGTTAAAGCTTCTTAAAAGAAGCAAAGCACGTATAGTGCTTTGATTGCCTGCGGGCAATCGCCAACTATGCAGATCCTTTTGCCTCGGTTCGCGAGCGCAGGTTGCCACGTCGTTGCACCTCGGGCCGCGTGCCAGTCACTCCACGTCACGCCACGTCACGTCACCGTAGATCGCCACGTCGCTACACCTCGGGCCGCGTGCCAGTCACTCCACGTCACGCCACAAGTGCCTCGGGCCGCGTGCAGGTCGCCAGCCACATCAGCAGTGCTGCCTCGGGAATCGTGCCAATCTGCTGCTCCTGCGGGCCGCCTCGTCCAGCTCCACCAGTGCCTCGGGAGTCACGCCGATCTGCTCCTACGGGCCGCCTCGGGATCCGTGCCGCCTCGGACTGCGGGCCCCATCGCCTCGGGAATCGTGCCGCTCTGATACCAAATGTGAATGGTGAGTGATTTAGTAAAATAGGAAATATTGCATTAACCTTCAAACTTAGGTTACATAGTTTAAATAGGCGGTAAATAACCTATTCGAGAAAGAAAGGGGGAAAGGAGAAATTGGGGGAAAAGAAGGATGAAGGGAATTCTCTTGCCGCCCAAATTGCTGCCGTCCACTGCCGTCCAGGTAAGGTAAAAGGTAAGTTACCTTTACCCCAAGTAAAATCAAATTTTTAACTTTTACTGATGGTAATTTCCAACACCTTCATCCTTAAGGAAGATGCCCAGCAAGAGTAGGCGCCTTCCTTATAAGGAATGCGCCCAACAAAAGTAGGTGCCTTCCTTATAAGGAAGGCGCCCAACAAAAGTAGGCACCTTCCTTATAAAGAAGGTGCCTCCATGCCTTCATACTTTGCAAGATTTACCAAGTCAAATTTGACTGGTTGACCAAGGACTATGGAGGAGGTTGCACGTGAATACAAAGGAGATCTATTTTAATCATGGCTTTATTAAATAGAATAAAGTGTTTGTTATTATTATCAACCGATTGGCCGGTTGACCTTGTAAAGGTCTTAAAGCATATTATTATTTTTAGGATGCATTAGTTTAGGATTTGTTGTTACGTACACCTAAGGATGTTTATATTTATCCTTCTGGTGAACGAACATACTTTAAGATAGAAGAATAAAATATGTGTAGAATCAATTGTAACTAAATCACATCACGTGATTAAAATAGATTGATTTGTTATTGTAATGAGATATGGATGCGCTTTATATAAAGACACAGACCAGATGAACAATGGGGATGAATGATTAATTTTACACAACTTATTTTATTTTATTGTTTAATTAATGAAGAGTGCAACTCCTATTATTCGAGCAAGCTCTACGTAGCTAGCCAGTCGGACTATCTATAGGAGCTTGGGCCCACTCCCTACAATAGTCCTCCCCTGTGTAATTTGTGTATTTGCTTTTTGTAGATTAGTTTACTGCTTTATTTAATTTTAGTTGTGTGTGTTTATTTCCTCGCATTTTACTTCCACATTTTATTTCCAGCACTTTACTTTTTGTTTATAATTTATTTATTTCATTTTCCGCACTTAGTTTATTTGGTTTGGTTGGAATCCAATTACACAAACCTCCCCACCAAACTAAATAAGGTACAACCAGATTTGTTCCCCAACACTACAGGCATATACTGTGCGTGACACTCATAAGTTTACGAACTTACCGGATTGATAATTTATGGAAGAGAAATGAATGTTTTTCGGAACGTAATTTTTGCTCACCAATGAGCCAATGGTACAGGGATCTATGGGCTGGATTGACATCCACCCAAGTGGTGTGGAGGCCATGGTTGGGTGCCCAGTGGACCGGGGATGGAGAGCACCTACGATGGGTGCGGTAGGGTAGGTGGGTGGTTGGGAGGCATAGGAGTGAGGTGGAGTACTTCCAGTTCTCATGAGTGCTCCATCAGTTTGGGTTGAGGTAGGATGTCCCTGATGAGCCGGTGTGGTATAGGAGACATCGAGAGGAGATCAGGCTACCTTGCATGGAGCCATGGAGGGTGGTCTTGGAGGATGATGAGGAGATGGATCTCCTAGATGTGGAGGATGCGGGGATGACCATGGAGTATGATGCATGGTTCATGGCTTAACCACCATGGGTACCACCTCGAGGAGCGACTGATGGGGATGGAGGTGGAGAGGCGAGGGATGAGGGTACTCAGGAGACCCAGGATGAGGGGACCCAAGAGGCCCCCAAGTGGTAGTGGTGCCTTCGATCTGATAGTCGAAGGTGGAGGGTTAAGGGTGCAACATAATAGGCTCCTGAGATAGGGGGAGATGGAGGAGATGGGGAGGATGCGGAGGAGGTTCCAGATGTACCCCTAGGCCGGAGCGAGGAGGAGTGGGCACAGCTGGAGTAGTAGGTGGTGGAGCGAGATGCGAGGATCATGAGGCTCCAGGCAGAGCTAGCAGAGAGAGCATCGACATAATATCGACATAGCACGCCTTCGGTCTTGACACAGATATATCGAGGCATTGGAGGATAGGTTGATGGAACATCATATTCCACTTCCTGATCCTCCAACCTCATCTATGTCTGGGGGTACGAGGCATAGTGAGTCTAGGCATAGCTCTAGGTCTAGGGCTCCTTCTAGGTCATAGGGGTCCTCTTGGAGGGGATAGCTAGTGCTTAGATGCACTTTTGTATATGAGCCTTGGTGCTCCATTGTATGTAGCCTTTGGGCACTCATTGTACATGTGATATTTATACATATATATACATGGCTTTTACCTTTTGTGTTATATTTTTGTGTGAATGATTTTTGTGGAATGCATGTTTATATTTATGATTAATGCATATGATATGTTATGGATGATTAATGCATATGGATGAATATCTGTATGGATGATTAATGCAAGATGGCATGTGCTAATGATCATTTATAGTTTAGATCTTTTCTTGGCCTTTTTTTAGCATTGTTGTTTAATCAGGGGCACCAGACTTGGTGGCATATGGGATGAATGACTTTTATGACATGGATTGACATGGAAGAAGACATGGATGTTGATATGGAAAAATATATGGAAGAAGATATGGATGTTGATATGGAAGAAGATATGGATGTTGATATGGAAGACTACCTATTTTGTAGAGACTCAAACATCCTAGTGGCATCAAACAAACTCACTAAAACTACCTAATCCTTCTAGGACCAAATGTGTGTGCAGTGAATTCATTTACCGAATCAAGAGCATGGTAATGACCCTAGACAATCAAGAACCAATGTGTGTGCAAGTGAGTTCATTAACTCATCTTGAGTAAATTGGGTAAACCTATTATGGTTGAAACCAAGAAGCTAGCTTGTCCGTATGAGCAGTCAGAGGTCTCTTTTAAAAGAGACATGTCACCATGCATGAGCGTACTCCACTTCCAGTCAAGCATCTATAGCTCTGATGGAGGCTAACTCCATAGTCCATGACTTTTTTTTTGATCTCTTAAGTTTTGGGGATGACTACCTAACCATATGACTAGAAATGTAGTACGATCCTTACAACCCAATTGATCAGTGGTGTGTGATGTAAAATATTTAGAGTTTTTGTTAGGGATTTTTCCCTACTCTTTCTTTTATTTTTGGAATTGTGATAGTGGTGAGAACCACTATTTTTATGGACTATGTTGCATGATGGGACTAGCAAGGATGACCCTTTTCACTTCAAGGTTCATACCAAGTATGGTGTTATCCCTCTTTGACACAAGATGTTTTTAAGATGTGAAATTGTGTTTGGTTCAAGAATGTTTTGGAGTCAATTTCCAAAACTCAAGATTTTCTTAGTGTATATGTGCAATGGTCCTAAAAGAACTCGACATGTATTTTGGAGGTTGCTTAAAACACTAGGAGTGGTTGAGTGACCGAAAACACCTAGGAATTGTGAATGTGGCTTGTGCTAATGGCAATTTGACTTAGTGGAATTGTGTGGATGACATTGTGAAGGTGCCCTTGATTAAGGCAACATGACTTTTGTTGGACCAATTAAGACCTTGAACTTAATAAATGATCCCTATATGAAATGTGGAATGTGGAATGTGAATGTAATTTTATGAAATGTGAAATGCAATATGAAATGTGGGTGAATGCATTATTTTTGGAATGTGAATGCAAGTGAAATGCAATGTTATGAATGAAGTGTATGCAAATGTTTTTGTGTATTAGCCATGTATATATACATATATAGTAATCAAATCATGCATAGAATGCTCTCAAGTGTATAACATTAAGTGGTTTGGATTCTTCCTCTCCCTCTAGACTGGCAAGTCTATAAGTACCATTACCCACTCTTTGTGTAATGATGTATGGACCTAACCAATTAGCCATGAATTTATCATGAAGATGTGGTAATGCATTGGTGTTTTGTTGATTCTCTTTAAGGACAAGATCTCCTACTTGGAATTCATGTAGATGAACTTTGGTATTGTAAGCACGTTTGAGGTGGTCTTGATAAACTCGTAAATGCTCTAAAGCATTGACTCACCTCTCATCAAGAAGTGTGAGTTGGTCAAGATGTGCTTGTCTAGCAGTGTCATCATCTATGAATTCCTACAAAGAAATTTGCAAGGAAGGGATCTCGAGCTCAAGAGGCATGATTGCTTTGGCTCCATAGACCAATGAAAATGGTGTTGCCCTTGTAGGCATGCGGATGCTTGTTCGATAAGCCCATAATGCCAAGGGAATTTGTGTATGCCAATCTCTATGATTTTCTTTGACAAGTTTCTTGAGAATAGCAATTAAGGTCTTGTTGGAAGCTTCAACTTGTCCATTTTCTTATGGGTAATAAGGAGTCGAGAAACTATGTTGAATGTTATATTTCTCGCAAAGTGCTCGAACATCCTTGTTCTTGAAAGACTTGCCATTGTCTGAAATGATTTTTGAGGGGATACCAAAATGACAAATGATATGATGGAGTATAAACTCCATAATTCTAGGTCCTATCATGGTGTTTAGAGGAATTGCCTCAACCCACTTTGTGAAGTATTCAGTGGTTGTGATGATGAATGTATGTTATCCCGAGGAAGGAGGTGAAATTTTTCCAATTAGATCTAGACCCCATTGTGAAAAGGGCCAAAGGCTTTGAATAGGTTGTAAGGCTTGTGATGGTACATGAGTTAAATTAGCATGTTCTTGACACTTTTTGCAATGTTTAACATATGTGCAACAATCACGTTCCATTGTGGGCCAATAATAACCCATGCATAAAATACGCTTTGCAATGGCCATTCCACTAAAATGACCACCACAAGTACCATCATGGGCTTCAGCTATGGCTCTTTGAGCCTCACTAGCCTCGAGACAATGAAGGAGGACTCCATCATAACCATGTTTATACAACACATCCCCCAAGAGAATGAAATGAGCTACCTTTTGCTTGAAAGTGCGTTTGGTAGTTCGAGACATATCATATGGGAGTGTTCCAAACTTGAGAAAGGCTACTATTTGGCTTGACCAAGGCTCATATGAATCTGAATGGATAAAGCAAACATCCTTTTCATATTTTGACTCAGCACGAGAAATTGTAGATTTAGAGACCGTTGAAATGATAAGGGGTTGTACCTCTCCAAATGAATCTTTTGGAATCAATGATCCAAGGGAGGCCATCGCATCTACAAATCTATTAGTCGAACATGGCAAGCTATTGATTTCATACCAATCAAACTTAGAGAGCAACTTCATTGCTACTTCATGATAAAGCTTAATGGTAGGTTCTTTGCATTGGTATTCTCCATTGATTTGCTTGATGACAAGTTGAGAATCACCAAATATCCTAATACGCTTAATGCTCATAGCTATAGCTGATTGAAGACCTAAGATTAAGGCTTCATACTCTAGTGTTGTTTGTGCATTGGAAGTCTAGTTTGAATGACAAGGGGATAGGTACCCCCTGTGGTGTGTGAAATACGACTCCGACACCTTGACCTTTCATGCACTTAGAGCCATCAAAGAATAGTGTGATATCGACATCTTCCTCTGGAATGACATCTTCTTCTTGCTCAGTGATAGCAAATACCGAATCATCTGGGAGCTCAATAATCAAAGGATGATCACTAGGTAGTGGAGCTTCTACAAGTTGATCAGCTATTACCTGACCTTTAATGGATTTTTGGCTAATGAATTCCAAGTCAAATTTAGTGAGGAGCATTATCCATTTAGCGGTGTGGGTGTTATTGTAAGTGTGGGACATCATGTAACATAGAGGATTTTCTCTAGCTATGACATAAGTTGTGTGGCTAAGCATGTAATGTCAAAGTTTCTTAGTGGTAAAAACCACTGCTAAGCATAATTTTTCTACATAAGCGTATTTAGTTTCATAGCTTACCAATGTTCGACTAATGTAGTAGACAACTTGCTCTCGATTTTGTTCATTCTTTTGTGCAAGCATTGTCCCTAATGCAAAGTCCATTGCTGAGATATAAAGATAAAATGGGACCCCTAGATGAGGAGGAGCTAAGACTAGTGGAGAAGCTAGGTATTGCTTAATGTCATCGAAGGCTTTTTGACATTCATCTATCCAAGAGAATGGCACCCCCTTTTGTAGTAGGTGATTGAATGGCCTACATTTGTTAGAAAGTTGTGCAATAAAATGATGGATTGATTGAATCTTTCCTTGTAAACTATGCAATTCCTTTAAGTTAGTTGGGGGAGGCATCTCCATGATAGCCTTGACCTTGTTAGGGTCCACCTCAATGCCTCTTTTGGAGATAATGAATCCTAGAAGTTTTCTCGAGGTAACACCAAAGACACATTTCTTGGGATTCAACCTTACATTATGCTCTAGGAGTCGATCAAAAACTTTCTCCAATACACCAATATGTTCTTGTCGAGTTTTGGATTTAGCCAAGAGATCATCCACATAGTCTTCGATAATCTTATGCATGTAGTCATGGAAAATGTATGTCATGGCATGTTGATAAGTGGCACCTACATTTTTGAGGCCAAAGGGCATCACCTTGTAACAAAAATTTCCCCAAGGTGTAGTGAATGTTGTTTTGTGTTGGTCATCAAGATTTATTCGAATTTGGTTGTATCCTAAAAAACCATCCATGAGTGAAAGCATTTCATGGCCAGCGTAGGTATCGACAAGAGTATCAATGTTTGGGAGAGGGAAGTCATCCTTAGGACATGCTTTGTTAAGATCTTGAAAATTAGTGCATACGTGTATCACCCCGTTAGGCTTGCGAATGGGTACCATGTTTGAGAGCCACTCAGGATAGTCGATAGGAACTATGAAGTTCACGTCTAAGAGTTTTTGAAGCTCTATTTTTACCAAGAGGGCCATGGTAGGATGCATTCTCCTAAGTTTTTGTTTGATCGGCTTAGCATCAGGCTGTAAGGTGAGATTATGGACAACCAAACTAGGGTCAAGATCGGGCATGTCCTTATAGGACCATGCAAATATACCCTTTTTCCTCTTGAGGAGAGCAATAAATTGCTCTTGTTCATCGGGTGATAAAATTTTGCCAAGCTTGACAATTTGGGGATTGTCTTTGTCTGAACTAAGGTCCACATCGATAGTATCTTCAATAGACATGTGGGAACCTTCCTCAAGATGATGGGGTGTAGGGATCAGATGAATATCATCTAAGATGTCATCAAACTCTTCTGGCTTATCCTCATCTATTTCTACCTAGAAAACCTCAGGATCTGAAGGTGAAGGTGAAGGTGAAGGTGGAGGGGATGGAGGAATGTAGTTGGTGGAAGCCCTTAACAATTCCTCGAACAAGACAAATTTGGCAAAGGATGGAGGTGAGGAAATCTGGTCCATATCAATAAGGCTTATGTCAATTGGAATTGGCTTAGCTGGATCATATGGATTATGGAGTGGGGTGAATAAATCAACAGGATTCATGTTGACTTATGGGCAAGGTGGACAAGGTTGGATGGAATGGATGGAACCTAGGAATTGATGCTAGGAGCTTGGTTAACCTGAACAACAACAATCAACACAAAACATATTTTACTAAATGGTATATTTACATATGTAATGCAAAGAAAGAAAACATATTTTTTGATTTTTTATTTTTTTTTGGTAGTGGTGAAAACCACTATTTTTGTTTTATGTACATATGTTACAAGTTGGCTTATGGAATGGCTTAATGGAATGGAGGTGGTGGTTCACCAGTAGGGGCAACTCACTCTTGTGGAAGAAGCAAGTGAAATATGGGCTCATGGATGGGGAACATGTTGAGATAAAACTCATCTTGTTCAGAATGGGGAATTATGGGCTCTGATTCTTCTTCAGATTCATCTAAAATTATCGACATAAGTTCAAATTCTTCATAGATTTCATCATTAGAATTATCGGGATGGAGGGCTTCTTCTCCTGAATTGAGGTTAAGCCTTTGGAAGGCTTATTCAAGAGAAGAGGTGGTAGAAAGTGGGTGGTAGCCTAGACCTGAATGGTCGTGCACCTCTTGATATGGAACATCGATAGGTTGATGCACTCCTTATTCATGCAATCCTAAGCCATAGCCTTGCCAATTGACAATGTGGAAATATCGAGATGGAAATCCTGTCATGTTTGGAATATTGGCAAGTTTTGGTTCTTTGGGTTCTTCTATGGGTGCTGGACTTGATGAAGAATCAATTCCCCCATATACAAAATTTATGCTATTTGGAGTTGAACCCATGTTATAGACTACTCCTATTGCTAAAGGTGGGTCACGTGGGTGACCAAAATCCTTAGCACTAGGGATGGTGAGGGGTGTAATGGTGATGTCTTGGACCATATATTCACCAATACCAAGATTAGTGAGGTGGACCTCGACTTGGGATGACATGGGAGGATTATGGTCAGGTGATGGATCAGGAAATGGTGGAGATGGAGGTATCTCACAATCTATCAATTTGACTTGTGAAACATTAGGTGATGGTAATGGATTGGCTTGGGAAGGTTATTGAGTGGATGATGATGATGAAGTGGATGGCAATGATGTTGATGATGTGGATTGATTGTGACCACATGTGCATGTAGTCAATGATGAAGATGATGGGGATGTGGAAGCTTGATGAGGGTTGGTGATAGGGAGCTCTTCAAGAATGGGATCCTTTGATGAAGATATTGGTGAAGTGGTGGATGGATTGGATGATGGTGAAAGAAAAAGGTGAGTGGAAGGGAGCATGGACTCATAAGGATTTGAGATGAAATTGCAATACTTAAATGGCTCGACGTCCATCGGTATGCAATGTACTTGTCCCTCATGAACATATTTCAAACATTGATGTAGTATTGAAGGGACACATCTCATTTCCCTCATCCAAGGTCTTCCAAGGAGTACATTGTATGCCATGGATCCTTCCAAGATGTGGAACATTATGTGCAACATTTTAACCCCTACTTCGATGGGAAAAACGATAGTGCCAACTATGGAACACAAAGCATCATTGAATGCTTTGAGGGTGAAGGATGACTTAGTGATGTGAGATGGAGGAAGGTTCAAATGATGAAGAGTGGATGTGGTGATGATGTTGATAGAGGAACTGATATCAATTAGGACTCTTTTAAAAGGCTTCTTGTCAATTAGAGCCATGATATGCAATGGAGGGTCTACTGATTCTGATGAGATTGGCTTAATCTCAAAGTCATAGAATGTGATGGAAGGCTCCATGCATGTTTGGATGCTCCCCACAAAGTTGTTGAAGGTATTAGGATCTTGTGATTGTAATTCGATGGATTTCAAAATATCCATTAATGCCTCATGATGTGGGGGAGATTGTTGGATTAGCTCATAAATTGATAATTTGGTGGAAGCCATTTTCAAACTTGTAGTTAGTCGGCTACTCAATGAGATGACTGGTCGAGGTGGATGATTGATGGGTGGATTTGGTGGATTCGATTGACTAGGGATATGGATAGGTGATGAAGGATTAGGGGAAACTTGGATGGGTGGTGATGTAGAAGGTTGTGACACACTTGCTTGAGGTGGTTGCCTTTGTTGGTTATTCCTTTGACCTCTAGTGACCACATGAATGGCCCCCACAAACCCTTGGTATTGTTGAATGTGATTGACTTGGTTAGGAGGAGTTTTAGTGTTAGCTCCCCCTACATTTGGTTGCACCTCCTCATGATGAGGAAGTGGTGTTTGAAATATACCAAGGTTTTGGTTTTGTTGAGCGAGGGGATTATCAAGCTTGATTGCCCCCAAGTCAATAAGGTCTTGGACTACATTTTTAAACACATGGCAATTGTTGATGTCATGCCCATTTTACCTATGATAAGGGTAAAATAGGTATTCTCGATAATTTTTACCATGTCTAGTGGGATCATCCAATCTAATGTTGGGTAAAGCAAGTTTATTTGTCTCATACAACCTTCTAAAAAGGGAGGCATATGACTCATAATGGGGTGTATTGGTGATTTTGTCGGACAGACTATCATCGGGGATGGTTTTCCATAGTTGGCACTATGTTTTGAACTATTGGAGCTTGTGTTGTTGAGGGGACCACATGATATGAAATTTATTGTGATGTTTGTTGCACAGGTTGTTGTTGAGCCATTATCAGCTAGCTCATGACCACTTGATTGACTTGATTGGATTGGGTGGTTGGGGTAGCCTATGTTGATTTTTGTTGGCCTGAATAATTGCTTTTGTATTGGCCCTTATTTTGCCATTCTTTCTTCTTAGGATTTAATATGCCTTCTTGGATTTTGATATCCTCAATGACACTAGCCTGAGCTAAAGCTTCTTCAAATGATTGATAAGTTCATAGTTGGAGCATCCAAGAGATAGGTTTTAAGCAACTCTTGGTGAATAGCTTAATTAGCTCATCCATTGGTAGGGTGAATGGCAATTTAGTGATGATAACCCTCCAACGGTTTCTAAAATCATAGATAGATTCATCATCATGTTGCCTTAAAGCATAGACATCAGATAATGAGATCTTATTTTTAACATTTAGGATGAAATGATCAAATAATTGATCAATCAATTGCTCAAAAGTATAGATACTATGGCTTGGCAATTGATTGTACCATTCTATGGCATCCCCTCCTAATGTTTGAGGAAAATTTCGAAGCATGAGAGCATTATCATCTTGAATTCTAAAGCATGCATGAAAAAAGGTGCTCACATGTTCTTTGGGATCCTCAGTTCCCTTAAATTTGTCAAACTTGGGTACCATAAAATCTATTGGATATGGTGGGGATGGTACCAAAGGATGAATTGGTTGATTGATCAATTGGTGTAAGGTTGGTTTCTGGTTTGAAAAACTAGGAGTAAATTGCATCAATTGATCTATTTGTTTTTGCATGGCCTTAATTCGAGGGTCTTCCTTAGGAATGTGGAAGCCCTGAATTACCTGATGAGTTTGTGGTGGTGTGGAGAAATGTTGTGGAGTGATTAAATGATGAGGAGATTGGTATTGATGACTAGGTGAATTGGATGGAATATGATGAATGGGAGATTATTGATGAAAATATGGGGAATTATGGAATGATGTTGATGGATGAAGGTTATGGCTAGGTTATCCAATGGGAATAGGATGGGTAATGGTATGGCTTGATGGGGGAATAGGGATAGAAACCATAGAAGACTATGGTGCCCATGATGGACCCTAGTTGACAAGGATAGTTTGAGTAGAGTTATGTAAAGGCTTAGGGTTTACCTGTACTTGTTATTGAGCATTTTGATGTTGTCTAAGAAATTTTTTTAGGTGTTCCCATGCCTCACTAATATCTCTATCAGAGGCTAAGGGTATGGAGGTAGATGGTATGGAATATGTGGCTTGGGTACAAGTTACACTAGGTATGGCAACTTGTGAGGTTGGAACTTGTGAAGCAGCATTGACATGTGCTTCATACAAGGGGTTGGTGTAAGTGGAGGTATATGAGGTGCTAGGAGCACATGAAGGTTGGGGAATGGATGCATGGGATGAAGGTGCAACTGATGCCTCAAAAAGAGGGTTAGTATACACCTAGGTAAAGGTGGATGGGGGTTGGGAATAAATAGGCTCTTGTTATAAAGTAGAATCCTATCTAGGTGAATTGGGAATGGACTCTAAGACATAACTAGAAGACTTCATGAAAGCTTCTACTCTTGCCATGTCTATATGGGTAATGTGGTTGTCAATGGTAGGGGAGGTTGACTCCTCTTGGGGCATGGCCATATGATAGGTTATGGATGGTAAGGAATGTGAGGGACCTACAGATAAATCTACCTATGTCACATTCAGGGAATCTACCACATAAGTGGTGGGGAAGGTGGATGAAGGTTCCATTAAGTTATCTTGACTTATAGCTTTCTTTTGATTTCTAGTTAATACCATAAGAAAAATAAATCAAGATACAAATTAAAATATCAAATGTAACACAAAAACTAAAATTCTTAAGGAAACAAACAACCAATGCTAAGTTTCAACCAATGTGGCTTACCTTGTTCATTGATTATCTCCTTTTTAATGTGTATTCATTTTATGTGTCAGTCTTGTGTGTTTTGATGTTCTAATCTTGCTTAATGAAACAAAGGTAAAATCTATGGTGAAGATAGGGCAACGAGATTCTTGTTGGTGATGAAATCCAACAAGTTTGCTCGGGGGTATCCTATGGTGTCTATGGGTAGATATTGGTGGATGGAGATGAATGCCACCATCACCAAATCTCAAGCAATGGTTGGTGATGAAATCCAACCACTACTATTTTGAGTGAAACGTGTTGTGTGTGAATTCTTTTTAAAGTTTCTATTTACTAATGTGTACAAACAATGTTAGAAACAACTAATTTCATAAATCTAAATTAGAAGCCAACAAGAGAATGCCAATTTCTCCAAAGGGTGTGAAGTACACCGCTTAAGACCCCTTATCTAAATAACAACCGGAGGGTTCATCCACCCCTCTACCTAGAATCACCCAAATGGTAGGGATACTTTTGGCACCCTAATGATGTTCCTACTTAGATAAACAAAAGAAGGTGTTTCTAACCCTAAAATGCAATACTATGTTATGCAATTCTCAATTCAGATGCAAACAAAATGCAACATTTTATATTTGTGAATACATTAAAAATAGAAACCCTAATTAGAATATGTGAATGGATGCAAACCTAAAAATGCAAACTAGAATGAGTTCTTTTCTAGATTACTTAATGATTGTTCATTTTAAGCTTAGAATCTAAAAAATACAGCAGATAACCCAAAATACGTAAAAATAGAAGACTTAGATTTTAGATAGTAGACTTACTGGACAACCTACGTATTTGTTCCAAATCATCGTAAAATGCACTTGGGCATTCTTGAAATGCACCTAGGCATTTGGATACCTATGAATACCTCTAGGTATTTCTGAATGACCTTCGAGCACCACTAGGCATTTCACGCTCTTTCTACAACTTCTACAAACTTTCAGAAACCCTAGATCCAATGAAAGATGCATGATTCATGCTTCTAAAAATCTGCAAAATAGGACAACAAACAACAAGTTAGAATTCAAGATAAATCAAAAAATGAAACCCTTAGGGGGTCCCACCATGATCACCATTTGTGAAGACAAAAATGAAACACCAGATATAACTAACTAAAAATGAATAAACCAAATAACACAAGAAATTGCACAATGAAATAGATCTGATATTATTATTGTTGGGGGATCTGAGTACAATCAAATGTGACCCCAAATAGGGGTTTTACATAATTTATTCAGATACAATAAATACAATAATTCTAGGGTTCTCTAAAACCCTAGCTAACAATGCTTATGGTGTCTGTAAAACTCGTTCTTGCTCCCAACAGAGTTGAGTGGGCTTTAGATATCCATTGAGTCGAGCCACTCTAGCTTAAACAATTGTCCAATATTGATGAATCTCTAGATCTACACACATAAAGATAATAACAGGGAGTCAGTAATAACTATGAGGGCTCCACTACATGAGACCCTCAGATATCAATAAAACCCTAGCTATTGATAAATGAAATTGCATACAAATCTAAAGATATTGAAATGAAATAAAAGAGATAATGATTTACCTTGATACTTGTTGATTGTCCTTTGATGATTGGATCTATTGTAGGTCGATGGTGAAGGTGTGCCCTAGCATCACTCGAAGGTAGGAGGCTTTCAGAAGGGCTTACGTAAAATACCCATGGGCACCTGATAGCTACAAAAAATGCTCGTGGGCACTCGAGACTGGTAGGGAGGTGCCCAAAGATGCCTAGTATTGATAGAAAGTGCCCAAAGGTACCTAGTGGATGAGGGAGGATTCTACAGAAGTAGATCTAATGAGGGTGCGGGATGTGGCGACGATGATGGCGAGTGAGGGAGCAGGGAATATGGTGGATGGAATGGGATTAGGGCACAAAAGGCTTGGTTGGAGACTTAAGGATTTAGGAACTCAAAGAATTTGAAAATTTTGAAAAAGACTTAAGGCAATTAAGGGTTGAGCCATCAAAATGGCTCCTATTTATAATCCAACCTAGGGCATGCTAGGGTTTCAATGACACTAATCGTGTGGCTGAGATTAAAGCACATCTAAGGGTAGATATTAAATTTAGGGTGTGGCATGGATTGATGTGGATGGATGGATGAGATTAAATGAAATCGGATGGTTGGGATTGATTTATTTAT
Organism: Wollemia nobilis; assembly: GCA_028583015.1. Classification (NCBI taxonomy): domain Eukaryota; kingdom Viridiplantae; phylum Streptophyta; class Pinopsida; order Araucariales; family Araucariaceae; genus Wollemia; species Wollemia nobilis. Next base: position 6,768,412 of record JAQPPZ010017253.1, read on the forward strand.
ATAAATATATATTTATTAAATATATAATATAATATATAAAATATTATTATTTAAATATATATAAATAATAGGTGAAAATGGCGGGAAAGCTAGGATGGAGGGCAAGTGGCTATATTTTGGTGTCTACAAAACATTGTAAACATTATAGATAAATGAACAGTTTGCAGATATAATAAATGAAATATTGTAATGTTATGAAAGTAATTTTGTAGATGTATAAAACATTGCAATCATCTCTAAAAATGAATTGGTAAATATATCTAATGAAAAACTATAATTATTTACAAAAAAATAGTGCAAATTGTACACATGAAATTCTACAAAATAAAATGAACATAGTATTCTAGATGTAACAAAAAAATACTGTAGATATGATAATTAGAATTCTACGAATATCAAATATCACCATATAAATCAAATAGATAGAGGGGAAAACTGCCCTACCGTGTACAATTCCCAAAAAAGGACTGGATATGCAAAGGTAGAAAGCCTTATGGGGTGAACCGCATGGGCTGTATGTTCTCTACACTTGATGTTAGGGGGAAGGATTCACCAAGAATGGTTTTAGGACTCATTCCAAGTTCTCAAAATTTTTGGGATAGTTTGATGTATTTAGTTTTCAAGCAATCACCTACTTTTGGCCTTTCTAGATTTATTCTTTGAAATATAAAGGACATTACAGAAATCAAAATGCAAGAATACAAGAGCTAACCTAATATGATTCTTTCTTTGAATGCTTGCTAACCTAGGGTATTATCCAACAAATATTTAAAGCAAGGACACAAGATGAATGCACACTATTAACCCTAGATGCACACTATATGCATTCACTTTGATATGCCTAAGAATCCATAATCATATCAGATCTTCAACCAATAAAATAATTAAAGAACTTATCTTGATCAATGGTTGGCTTAGATTTTTCTACCTCTTTTCCAATGATATCAAAAATTTTTGTTTTTGCAAGATAACTTATGAAACACTTGAAAATAGGATTAGCATTAGAGGGCCTGCTTGGCTAGTATACAAGAATGCTTGGAGGTGCAACAGTCAAGCCCCCTAGGTCTTTTTAGATGACCTTTGGAAAAAAAATGAAAATTTATCTTTGGAGAATTAATCATAAAATAGGAATGCTACATTTTGTCACGATTTCGTGACATCCTTTCCACCCTTGGCCGCGATAGCGCAACATGTCGCGATATCATGACACCTTTTCCTCCTTGATTTTTCTCTATGCTGTGGACCGTGAAATTGCAACATGTCGTGATATCGTGACACCTTTCTTCTTGTGGTGTTTGGCTTTTTCTTTGATCTTTAGCTCTTGGGCCTCTTCGGTCGGTTTGGAAAACATGTAAAAAATACTTGTTCAAGGTTCAGGGACCTTTCAACACCCTTTCCATCAATCAAAAAAAATAAAATAGGAATGCAACAATAGAGAAACAAAAAATAGATTATGCTACCATGCCCTAAATGTAATTTAGAAAGTACTCATGCAATCAAAATCTGATAGATACCCCTCGTTTAGTCCTAGATAAAATCATGCCTCATAGATGATGGGTGTGATAACACTATAGGTGAAGTTATGTCCATTAGAATAGGGCACAATCTCACTTATGTGAGTGAAAACCCTAAATTAGGGTTAGCAAAGTCACGCCTCATTAGGACAGGGCATGATTTAATTTTAGAGATACAAAAAATAAAAGATAAATGCAGAGCATAAATAAATGTAGGAAACAAAGTGTGCACAACCTGATGGATGATGTATAAATAGATATAAGAGATCAAGGCATCCAAACAGGCACTCTCTTTCCTTCTAAACTACAACACAAATCCATCAAACCATATAGAAATCCAAATTAATGCAGCAAAAGATCAAATCCGAAATTCACTCTTCAGGGTTATCTTGTAGAAGAAAACAAGAAGCAGAGTGAAAGTAAGAATGTGAGCACCAATTAATCATAAGAATTTTGAGCTTAATTATTTCTAAGATCGAGCACATGTATATCTTTAGGAGTGAGATTAACCCCTCATTTTATAGATGAAAATCGAGATGAAAGAAGCGATAAAACAAACACAAGCTAATGCCAAACACTCTAAAATGGTTAAACATAGGTTTTAATAAATTAAATTCCTAAAATAGTGAAATTGTGCCTCGTGTCAATGGGGTGCGATATCGCTTCTACGAAGTCGCATCCCATCATAATCGGGTGTGATTTCTCTAAAAGGTTAAAGAAAGGCAAGGTATGGGAAAAGAGGCTTACCCTTGCCTAGGGACCTCTTAGGGTTAGGGACCTCTTAGGGGCTCTAAGAAATATTGCCCACTAAAAGTGGATCAATTTTCTGTGTCTACATTTTTCCCCTTCTTTTTATGCATTTAAGTCCAAGTAAATGCATGAAAGAAAGGTGTAGACTCCTATGGGAAAAAAGGTCAACAAACACACAAAATAAAAGGAGTGGTTAGGTTTGGACAAAGGGTGGCGCAAGAGGAGTATCACGAAAGGATACTCTAGACTATTGCACACTAGGTGAGGTATTACTACTACTAATGCCTCTATGGCTAGGGTGTCCCCTCGAGTTTTGAAAGGAAAGGAGCCTCCTTAAGAAACTTGAAAAGGCAAAGAAAGAAAGAAAAAGCAAAACATAAAAACATAGAGAACAAAACAAGCAAGCAACAAAGCAAATATTATTGGGTACAACATGAATCTAATGCAGCTAGCATGAAATGCATAGAAGAAATGGAAATACAAAAGAAGGGAATAGAAGAATAATGAGAAGAAGAAGAAAAAGAATCTCCAAAGATCAATCATATAAAATTGAGAAGAAGGTTAAACTAGAACCTTGACTAGATGGTGTTATGCTCAAAATATGGTCCATGTATGGAGTGAAAAACTTCCTATGGGTGTGGTACTCACTAAGATGGACAGATGGGAAAAATATGGAGCATAACCCGTTATGGATGATTGCTCGCTAGTGACTATTATGGGGTGATTACCCGCTAGGATGTATGCCAAGGCCTATTGAAATGGCAAAGGATCTTATCTTGTAATGAGGTGTTGAGCCCGCTAAGTCAAAGAGAGATGTAATCCGATAGGGGTGATATATGATGTATGCTAATGTGAATGATGTATATGATAGTACTACACGATAGGGTGTATGCATATGTATGTAAGATCTAATAAATGCGAGCATAAAACAATATGAGTGTGTGCAAATGTTAGAAGAAATAAGAAGAAGAAAATGAGGAGCAAATAATTGTGCATGTGTGGCCCCTGCTCAATTTTTTGGCAAGTGAAAAATTCAAGAGCGAGGAATTTATCAAACAAAGAAGAGAAGAATTTATATACTTTTATGAATCAAAGAAAGTAAAAGAGAAATAATTTTCATGAAAAATACAAGAATATTCAAAAGGAGAATTGTATTCCTTGAATTTGATGAGAGATGATGAACATTATAAAAAAATTCAAAGTCAAGGAAGACAAGAAGAGGAGAGAAGAAGAACAATGCAGGAGAAAACCAAGAGAATTTGAGAAGAAAAAGGATAGGGTTTCCTAGGTTGGGGTTTCTCTAGGCATCAAAGCCCTAGTGAGAATGTAATGCATGTGAGCTACAACCTAACTAGGTATCATCACCTATCATTGTCGTGAATTCCCAGAAATTATATGAACAAGCATCTATGAGCACCTATCATATGACAAGAAATATGCAAGAACATAATATCAAGAAATCATGCAAAATATGATGGGAAAGCATGCAAAATATGTTAGGAAAACATGCAACATGAACTAACTAAATGCATATGCAATATGAAAAATGTATAAAGCATAATATCTTTTTAAATGCATTAAATTCGTTGGTACTTTAAGCTCTTTATCATCCATAGAAAACAACTTATAATCACCTAATCCAAACTTAGCTATTATGACAAAGAGCCCCAACCAGTTGGGCTGAAACTTACCTCGAAGATCAACATGAGCATTAATGTTCTTTTGTTTTTCCTTAAGGACAAGGTCCCTAACCTCAAAAGAATAGTTGCAAACTTTCTTAGAGTAAGATAATTGGAGCCTACCCTGATAGGTGCACAAATTCTCTAAGGCATGAATATGCTTCTCATCCAACAGCTCCAATTAATGCAAACAATCTGCATGATACTCATCATTGACCTCAACATCTTGCAACAAGATGTGCAAATAAGGAACCTCAAGCTCAAAAGGAAACACCAACTTAGACCCATACACCAAGACATATGGTGAGGCCTTTGTGGGAGTATGCACATGTTGGTCATGAATTCGCCTAGTCATATAAAATGCACCCTTGGCCCGGCCAACATTGAAAGGCCAAGAGAAAGAGAAGTCTCCCGGGCCAATCTCCAGAGAGGGCTGGCTCCCAAACTAATCTAAACTGATTTCAAGGTTTAGGGTTAGAAATAACATAAAGAGATGGAAATATTGCTGAAGCCGACAATTGATAGGGAGAACAACCTCAGATAGCAAATAACATCAAACTAAATCCCGAAGATAAGCAGCAACTGATTCTTAGAATGCACATACAGAAATTGGATCAAACATTGACCATAAGTTTGCCTTCAATTATACTTCAAATGTTCAAATGAAAACATAGCCAAATTCAGAACAACAAAATTCAACTTATATTTTAGCACTTGACTAAGCAGAAGTGAATTACATAGAAAGCATCACATGAACATTAGTTTGGATCACCAACTCAAAAGACTCTAAGAACAGAGTAAAATGCGTTTAGGATTTCTGCTTCAATTTTTGCAAAAAGGTCCTCCCCTTTTCTTGAGATGTACATTGGTATTTATAGAGGTATTCCCTCTCCCTTTCGCATTGCAGCAATTAAAACATAAAACAAATTTTGAAGAGGAGATCCACAAAATATGCACTTGAAAAGAGAAACAATCCCCCTAAATCTGCCTCGAAGAAATCACATTCCTTGCTTTTATGGATCAAGTTTGAAAATCGAACGGAAACAAGGGACCAGATTTCTCCATTAAATGATTGTTCTCGAGGCATGCTTGAAGTGTTAGGAGATCACGAACAAGAGCTTTTAATACCGGAGGCATCTTTAATTTTTGTGGCTTCAAAAATTGCATGATTTAACATGTTCTCCCATCTTGCACACATAAGTAAATAGCAAAACATTTAATTTTGGAGCCTCTTTGACCTCGATCTCAAAACCAACTAGAGAGCTTTTAAAACATTACTTCATTCGATCCTCATTTTCTCCTTATGTTCTCCTATGCAATATGAAGAAAAATGCGGATAGAAATTTATTGGGCCTTTGTTGTCGCTTCTGTCGTGAAAATGTGACGTGTCATGAAATCATGACATTTTTCCCCCGCTGCTTCCTCCTATTGCTACAAGTCGTGAAAACATGATGTGTCACGAAATCATGACAATATTCTCTCACTTTGCTCTTCCGTTGCCTTTAGTCATGAAAATGCGACGTGGCACGAAATCATGACAAGCTTCTCTTGCTTTGCTTTCATTTTCTTTACTTTCATGAAAATGCGACAAGTCACGAAAACATGACATGTCGTGAAATCACGACATGTCGCAAAATCGGGACATCCTCATCTCACTTGGTCTTCGTCTTCATGCACTTTCGCAAAAATGCGACGTGTCACGAAATCACGATAACTTTACCTTCATTTTTTTCCTTTGCTACTCCTTGTCACAAAAATGTGACAGGTCACAAAATCGCGACATGTCGCAAAATCATGACATCCTCCTATCGCTTTGTTCCTTTGCTGCTCCTTGTCGTGAAAATGTGACAGGTCACGAAATCGTGACATTCCGTACTTGGCACTGTCCTTTCCACTTTCTCCCCACGAAAACGTGATAAGTCACGAAAATGTGACATGTCATGAAATTGCAACAATATTCTCCCGCCTTGTACTTTTCTACTTTCTCTCTGCAAAAATGTAACAAGTCATGAAATCGTGATATTTTTTTGTCTTCTCCTTCGTTGCCGTCTCAGTAGAAAAAATTTGACATGTCACAAAATCATGACATTCCGTACCATCTTGCTCCTTCCTCACTTTTTGGCTACAAAAACGTGATAGGTTGCGATATCGTGACATGTCGCAAAATCGTGACATTTTTCCTTGGCGCTCCCCTTTGCTGCTGTATTGCATGAAATCGTGACATATGCCTATCACTTTGCTTTCTTGCCATCGTCTGCCACGAAAATGTGACAAGTCACAAAAATACGACATGTCACGATATCGCGACAACTTTTCCTTTACTGCTTCCTTTGCTGCTTTCTAGCACGAAAATGTGACAGGTCGCGAAAATGCGACATGTCGCGATATCGTGAAATTTTTTGTGATTTGCCTTTTTTTGCATCGGACGTCGTGAAACCGCAATAGGTCACAAAAACGTGACATTGACAATTTTCACTTACTTTGCTTTAGCACAAAACTTGTAGAGATTTTTGTTTTTTACTTATTATCCCTTTTGAGGTGCTTGGAGGGATAAACAAAGGAGTGAGTATCTCTACAATTTGTGCATTATTTTGCATGAACAACAACAACAACAAAAATGTGGCAAAAATGCCAACATTCTTGGCGGCTCTTGGGGTATACAGTTCTGCTGTATGCACAAACCCCAGACCTTTATTCATTGGGCAACAAAGTCAAGAAGCTGGAGGAGCAGAAGAAGTGAGTGTTGGTTGATGTTGGACGTTTCTGTGGGCTACTGCAACAAGCTCTTGCTAGCGCTCGACACTTAAAATAGGACTTTTAATAGAAATTTGTGGAATAGCAGAACTTCCCTTATTTCTTTAACTACTACATTTTGCCTAGCTCAGTTGAGATGGGTAATCACCAGGTGCTGTGAAAGGGTCTCCATGGCAGTGGTGAGAAGCACCTAGGTTGCAAAAATGGGAATGAATGGGGTGATGACCGGCAGATGTGCAGGCCATGGAATAGGAATGGTGAATGATGGAATGGTGGAATATGGAGGAGTAGAAGCGGTAGATACAACAACTAAAGAGGGTGCTACTATGCTACCAGCTATTGGGATTCCATGAAAATAGATAATGAAATGGAAGTAGATGGGATGGAGAAAGCAGTGGGAACTATGGAGAAGTTCTCAAAAGACAAAGGATTGGAAGAAAGGGGAAGTGAAGAAATGAGAACATTAGAGAGGGGAGTAGAAACAACAGTAGTGGCTTGATTATGTATAGTGGAAGAAGGAGTGGGAGAGGAAGGGAATGAAAATAAGGAAGTGGAAGAAAGAAGTAGATGGAAGCCACTACCTATTGGGAAGGAAAAGAAAAAGAGAGATAAATAGACATACCTGCGGGCTCATGTGCAAAAGGAGCCGAAGTTGACAAATTTTGTACAAAGGAGAACTCCTACAAGTGGTGTTTTTATTTTTTCTTTTTTTTTTCTTTTTTGTTTTTTTAGGTAACATTGTGTTTTCACATCATGAAATGTGGGCTTTCAAATGAAAGCCATTCACTGAGATAGGAAGTGAATTACCTTCCAATTCCTCAAGATAAAATGAATTTGCTACACCTGTACTGGCAATCTGGAATGGACCCTCCCACAAAGCGTCAAATTTCTTGTGCATCCCTGGCTTGGCCTTCTTTTCATTCCACTTTAAGACTAAATCACCCACTTTGAATGTGTGGTTAGTAGAACCTTTGTGAAACCATTTTGAAACCGCCTGTGAATGCTTAGCAAACTCATCATAGGCCAAAGAATGTTGTTCTTCCAACTGCAATAACTGAGCCAATCGTATGTTCGTAGGATCCATATTTTCTTCATCGCCCGAGAATTCCTTCAATTGCTGCAAGGCAAGTAGTTCTAAATGAATAGACAATATTGCCTCTTTCCCATATACCAGGGCATATGGTGAAGTCTTGATAGACTTCTTGATCGAAATTCTATCTGCCCATAAGGCTTGATTCAGAAAAAGGTGCCAAGATCTCTTATTATCCCCCAAGGATCTCTTTAAAATCCATAGCAAGTTATTTTTTGTAGATTCTGCCAAGCCATTCCCCTAAGGGTAATAATTAGAGGATGTCTTCATAAAAATACCGTACTTGTTTGCAAATTCTCCTAGCTTGGATCCAATGAACGGAGTTTTGTTGTCTATGATAATGGCATCAGGAATGCCAAAACGCGTGATTAGTCCTTCAATGAAAGTGATTACCACATCCTGATTTGCAGCCTTAGTTGGAATTGCCTCAGCCCATCTTGTAAAATTATCAGTAGCCATCAAGATGTACTTGTGTCTGGTTGAAGAGTTTGGATCAATGATGCCAATAAATTCTAGCCCCCACTGTTAAAAAGGTGCTTCTACCTGGATTGGATGTAGGGGCAATGCTGCATTTATGATCCGTCCCGTATACCTTTGGCATTTGTCGCAAGCTTGAGCAATATTGAAAGTATCCGTGAACAAAGTTGGCCAATAGTAACCAGCCCAAATAATCTTTAAGGCCATAGGCCTACCAGCGTAATGTCCTCCCGACATGCCAGAATGAAACTCCTCGAGGAATCTAGCTTTCTCGGGTTCGTTAACGTACCTTAGGAGAACTCCATCAATGTTTTTTAAGAACAATCCCTTGGGCAACAATACATACCTAAGAGCTTGTAATTAAAACCTTCTTCGTTGCATAGCATTTAATTGTGGGGGACATCTACCCATTGAAAAATACTGAACAAGGTCATCTGACCAATCTTGGCCTTGTGCAAAGATGTTCACTAGATTCCTTTCTTCAGCAGAGTCATTCACTTGATGATCAACTATCTCAGAGGCCGCAGTTTTTGCTAATTGCTAGCATAAGGCCTTACCCCGCACCAACTTGGTTGGATGGATCTCAACATCAAACTCCTAAATTTTGGTGACCCAACCAGCATGCTTATCGCCCATCTCACCCTGAATGATGAAGTTCCTTACATTGAGGTGGATGACGTAGATGATCGTATTGCTCTGAGATATGAAGTGCCTAAAATTTTTGAGAGACTTCATGATAGCATAGACCTGCTTCTCAATGAAATTGTATCTCTCCTCATGGGGTAAGATAACTTTGCTAAGGAAAGCAATGGGTCTTTCATCCCCATCATCTCATTTCTGTGTAAGCACTGCAACGTAGCTTTTTTCCTCTTCAACTGCGTACAGAATGAAGTCCTTAGAATAATCTGGATTGATCAACACAGGGGCTTGTGCAATTCCATCTTTAATCTCCTGAAATGCATCTTTCCTCTGAGTTTTCCACTTGAACTCTGCATCTTTCTTTAATAGCTCAGTCATGGGCTTGACTACTTGGGCAAAATCAGAAATAAATTTTTTGACAAAATTGATTTTCCCAAAGAAAGATTGCAACTCTTTCTTATTTGCAGGGAGTGATAGTTTCTTCAAAGCTTCAGCTCTCGATGGATCAATTGCCAAACTGTTCTCTGAGATGACATGTCCCAAGAGCTTGCCTTCCTTTATTGCAAAAATGGACTTCTTTGGGTTGATGGAAATTCCAAACTCCCGATATTTCTCAAATATTTGCCTCAAATGAGAACAGTGTTCTTATCGTTTGTGCAAAAATATAGTCATATCATCGAGATAGATGACAATGATCTTATTCAAAATCTCCCCAAATGTGATATCCATGGCCCTTTGAAACATAGCCCCAACATTAGACAATCCGAAGGGCATGCGCTAATAGGCAAAGGTACCCCACTTGGTTGTGAAAGCGGTTTTGTGTTGATCCTCATCCCTGAACCAAATTTGGTTGTATCCAGAGAATCCATCTAGCAATGAAAAGCACTGAACCCCAGCAACAACGTGAAGGATCTGATCAATGCAAGGCAATGGGTAGTGATCCTTCAAGGATGCTTGGTTCAAGTTTCAAAAATCCACACACACCCGTATATCTCCATTTTTCTTATGGACCAAAACCAAATTAGCAACCCAAGTCGAGTGCTTAATCGGATATATGATCTTAGCCTACAACATCTTCGTAAGTTCAACCTTTATGAGGGCTTCAATCTTTGGGTTCATCGGTCTCTACTTTTTCCTAAAGGGTTTGACTCCTTCTTCCAGATCGATAGTGTGCTAAATGATATCTTTATCATATTCCCTCAGATCCTTGTAGCTCCAGGCCACGATGTCAAAAAACTCTTGACACAATTGTCTAATCTCTTGCAATTCAATGGGAGTAGAATCAGTCCCAATTTTGATGACCTTATTAGCCTCCAACTGAAGCTCCATGTACTCTTTCTCGTCGACCTCAATTCGATGCTTCTTGGACTGATCATTCTGATCAAACAAGCTTTCTAGAGTAATGAGGCCTTGAGGAATGTGGTTATTCCACAACTAAATCAGGCCTTCATTTTCTTCATGCTCCAAGGTCCTTCCCTTGATGGTGGCAACTTCTTGAACCAAAAAGTTAAAAATTTGCTCATCGCTATCGAAGACTTGCCAAAAGGTGTCCTTGTCTGGGACAAAGGGCCTATACACCATTCTTACTATTTTTGGCCTTCTCACCACCTGCTCGATTGGTGAAAAATTTGCTCCCAAGGAAGCCAGTAGGTCAACATGTCTATTTTGTTCTCATGGAACGAAACACATGCTAAGAGCAAAGAACAATTCAAACAAGTCCCATACCTTGTTGCGATAGTTCTTGAGATAGTGGTGCTTGGACACACACTTATTGGTCACCTGATTGACAATCAACTCGAAGTCACCAAAGATTTCCAACTATCGCGCTCCAAGTTTCTCAGCCTTCTTAAGGCCTAGGCATAAAGCCTCATATTCTGCTACATTATTCGTGCAGCTCCAGGTCAAACGATATGAATAGGATCATTGAATCCCATAAGGTAATACTAGAACAATCCCAACTCCAGTGCCATTTCTACATCGTGCTCCATCAAAATAGAGCTTCTAGAGCTGGTCTTGACTTTCATCATTCTTTTCTTTAGCCTTTTTAGGCTTAAAAATGGAGTAACACCCCAAGTCAGTTTCCATCATGGCGTTGAAATTGGCCATGGAAAATTCATTTTTTGGGCGGAGCTCTTCCAAAGCTTCTTCCATTAAGTCAAGCTCACCAAATTCTTCAGATATCATGTGCACCGAATTTGTTAACCTCTATTCTCTCCACATGAAATGTGGAAGGCTTCTCATTGAAAATTTTCACCTTTTTACCTTTATGGATTGCCTCCAAATGAGTAAAATCCAAAGAAATGTAACCCCTGAGTTTAGCCATGAACTCTCGGGAGAGACACCTACCAAAACATGGCTCTAGGTCCACTACTTGATCTCCTAGATCACAGTAATCTGAGGCATGGCGTGCAGGGAGATAGGAACATCCTTAATTACGCCCACCATATTTACTAAGGTACCATCTAGCTACAAAAATTTGGTGCTAGTCCTTGTATATTCCATGCCTATGACATCACATATTGCCTTAGGCATGACAGTAGTAGCTACTTCTGAGTCAATGAGGCAATTATGCACCACATGTCCCTCCATTCTCAATGAAATATAAAAAGGTGGTGGTATATTGTTTTCGGTGACTAAATAGGTCAGAGTTTGAGCCATAACTACCTATGTTGGAGTCTTCCCCTTACTTTGTGTGGTCTTCAGGGATTCTTGTAAGAGATTCACTTGTCCAAGCAACTGCAAGGTGTCATACAGACTTACCTTGGCTGGTATCTTTTTGAGTTCTTCAACGATGTTGTACTCCATCAAAATTGGCTCTCTCCCTCCACTAGCAGATTTAAATCTGTTTCTATATTGCTGGGTGGCCTCCACTCATTGTCGTTTAGTCAATGATGGATACCGCAACGTCTATCTAGCTTGTTACTTCATTTCCACTTGTGGCTGGGAGGTAGAAGCCTTAGCTTGCAACCTCTCTTTTTCTTGTGGTGGAAGTAAATCCTTCGACAAAATAGGTGGGTCTTGTTGCAGGGCTGGAGGATCATGAGTCCTTATAGGTATTTGTTGCTTGTGCAAGAGGCACTTTCAACGACTCCATCTTAGCTAGATCTACCACCATTGGTTTCTTGCCACTGCATGTCAAGACTGCAATGTATTCCTTAGGAGACATCACGAAATTATGATCCACCTCTAAAATCTTGTTTATACGGCTCCTCGTAAGAACTTGTAAATAATTTTTGTGGACCATGCAAGTGGACTCATCATGTGGGTCATTGCATGAAGAACACTAGTAATATGGCTCATGTGAAACTTTAGAAGGGCCAGCCTCTTCACTTACCAGGATCGTTGAGTTCCTCTCAGGTACTTTCTCTATAACCTTGGTAGGAGCAACTTGCTCTCTAGTTATCGTCAGAATAAATCTTCATGGCCAAAAGTTCCTTTCTGCCTCTCTTCACTCCATAGATTTCATCTTGTTAGTGAGGGCTCTCATGGCTGACTGATTTTCTTGCAAAACAACCAATTGAGGATCTGAGCTTGAGGACACAGGCGATGCCGGTAGAGGTAATGGAACTGGTGCAGAAGGTAATGCAGGAGTTGTAACTGGAGAGGTTAACTGTGGAATGGGAATCATAGGTACCAAAGTTGTGGTAGGATTCCATGAAGATGAAGGGTACATGGATGGAGCAGTGTAAGATGTGGAGGCTGCACCTATAAGCTGGTATTGCAAAAGCTTGGGAAAAATGGGCAGTCATTTTCGAAAGTAATTTCCCAATGGCAATCAGATCGGCCTTAGCCTTCTATGCCTGGGAATATAGTGCAGGAAAGGTTTTAACGTTGGACATCCTAATGTTCATACTAATATCTAATTGGAAATCCCTAAGATAGTAAAATGTCGCTTGGTCATTAGTAGGGCAGAAACCATTAGGAACTCTCTGCCAATTTCAAGCAAACCTAAAGTTGAAATCCACTATCTCATCTTGAGGATGCCTCTTTATATTAGTAAATTGATGCAACAAAGAAAATGGGTCCGCTTGCTCATTAAAACCTTTCATTAGCATCTCTTTTAATTGATCCCATGAATTTATGGAGTTGGGAGACAAGGATCTATACCAGCACAATAACTTACCGCAAAGTGATAGCACGAGCAATTTTATCATGACATCTTCGTCTATGATATTATGAATTTTTTCCAAGGATGCCACATCTGACACATGCTCATACATGGTCTTTCCAGTCCCATCATATGTAGGAAAATCCTTTAATGCTACAGCAGGAATTGGATTTTGAAAAGGCAGGTCCAATGCTCCCGAATGGTTCCAAGCAGGAAATTGACATGGAGGAGGTTTTTGACCAACCATTTGCACCACTGTATTTTTATGTACTAACAAGCTCGTAGCAGTACTAGGAGGAGTCGAAGATGGCACAAATTGACCTGCCACCTGTGAAGAGATAGCAAATGACGAGCTCACAAGATTTACCAATCTTGAGCGCTCCCTCTAGTTTTGAACATCGATCTCAAAGAATTCTACTGGGTATTTTGATTCTTTGGCTCTTGATATCATGATCATGAAGCAAAGATTTTCACCAGCTTCACGATTGGAGATTTCTAGGTACTATACAGTCACCCCCAGTAGATTCACCAGATGAACTTACAATCTTTGCTTTGAGGTCAAGATAGTTCATCAAAATCTTGATTCCTCCGAGTGTCAAAATATGGGACTTGTGAGTCCCACCGAACATGCCAAAAACTATTGGTACAGGTGGGTTTGTCAACTTGGAATAGTACTTGTCCCATCGATTATGGATCTTATTGAGATAGAGACAGTCTATCCCATCGGGCGTGCCAAAAATTGTTGGTCATGAATCTGCCTAGTCATATAAAATGCACCCTAGACCCGACCAACATTGAAAGGCCAAGAGAAAGAGAAGTCTCCTGGGCCAATCTCCAGAGAGGGCTGGCTCCCAAACTAATCTAAACTGATTTCAAGGTTTAGGGTTAGAAATAATAGAAAGAGATGGAAATATGGCTGAAGCCGACAATTGATAGGGAGAACAACCTCAGATAGCAAATAACCTCAAACTAAATCCCGAAGATAAGTAGCAACTGATTCTTAGAATGCACATACAGAAATTGGATCAAACATTGACCATAAGTTTGCCTTCAATTATACTTCAAATGTTCAAATGAAAACATAGCCAAATTTAGAACAACAGAATTCAACTTATATTTTAGCACTTGACTAAGCAAAAGTGAATTACATAGAAAGCATCACATGAACATCAGTTTGGATCACCAACTCAAAAGACTCTAAGAACAGAGCAAAATGCGTTTAGGATTTCTGCTTCAATTTTTGCAAAAAGGTCCTCCCCTTTTCTTGAGATGTACATTGGTATTTATAGAGGTCTTCCCTCTCCCTTTCACATTGTAGCATTTAAAACATAAAATAGATTTTGAAGAGGAGATCCACAAAATATGCACTTGAAAAGAGAAACAATCCCCCTAAATCTGCCTCGGAGAAATCACATTCCCTGCTTTTATGGATCAAGTTTGAAAATTGAACGAAAACAAGGGACTATATTTCTCCATTAAATGACTGTTCTCGAGGTATGCTTGAAGTGTTAGGAGATCACGAATAAGAGATTTTAATATCGGAGGCATCTTTAATTTTTGGGGCTTCAAAAACTGCATGATTTAACACATTCTCCCATCTTGCACACATAAGTAAATAGCAAAACATTTAATTTTGGAGCCACTTTGACCTCGATCTCAAAACCAACTGGAGAGCTTTTAAAACATTACTTCATTCGATCCTCATTTTCACCTTACGTTCTCCTATGCAATATGAAGAAAAATGTGGATAGCACTTTATTGGTCCTTTGTTGTCGCTTCTGTCATGAAAATGTGACGTGTCACAAAATCGTGATATTTTTCCCCCGTTGCTTCCTCATGTTGCTACCAGTCGTGAAAATGCGATGTGTCATGAAATCATGACAATATTCTCTCGCTTTGCTCTTTTGTCGCCTTTAGTCGTGAAAACACGACATGGCACGAAATCGCGACAATCTTCTCTCACTTTGCTTTCGTCTTCTTTACTTCCGCGAAAACATGACAAGTCACAAAATCGCGACATGTCACGAAATCATGACATCCTCCTCTCGCTTGGCCTTTGTCTTCATGTACTTCACGAAAACATGACGTGTCATGAAATCGTGACAACTTTGCCTTCATTTTGTTCCTTTGCTGCTCCTTGTCGTGAAAATGTGACAAGTTGCGAAATCGCGACATCCTCCTATCGCTTTGTTCCTTTGCTACTCCTTGTCATGAAAATATGACAGGTCGTGAAATCGTGACATTTCATACTTGGCGATGTCCTTTCTGCTTTCTCCCCACGAAAATGTGACATGTCACGAAATCGCAACAATTTTCTCCCGCCTTGTACTTTTTTGCTTTCTCTCCATGAAAACGTGACAAGTCACGAAATCGCGACATTTTTCTGTCTTCTCCTTCGTTGCCACCTCCATAGAAAAAATTTGACGTGTTGCAAAATCACGACATTTCGTACCATCTTGCTCCTTCCTCACTTTTTGGCCGTGAAAACGTGACAGATCGCGATATTGTGACATGTCACGAAATCATGACATTTTTCCTTGGCACTCCCCTTTGCTACTGTATTGCATTAAATCGCGACATCTGCCTATCACTTTTATTTCTTGCCACAGTCTGCCATGAAAATGTGACAGGTTGCAAAAATGTGACATGTCGTGATATCGTGACAACTTTGCCTTTACTGCTTTCTAGCGTGAAAATGTGACAGGTCGCGAAAATGCGACATGTCGCAATATCGCGACATTTTTTGTGCATTACTTTTTTCTGCATTAGACGTCGTAAAACCGCAATAGGTCACGAAAATGTGACATGTCATGATATCATGACAATTTTCACTTACTTTGTTTTAGCACAAAACTTGTAGAGATTTTTATTTTTTACTTATTATCCCTTTTGAGGTGCTTGTAGGGACAAACAGAGGAGTGAGTATCTCTACAATTTGTGCATTATTTTGCATGAACAACAACAACAACAAAAATGTGGCAAAAATGCCAACAACACACTAGTAAAGTAGACCCACAAGGTAGGATAAATCTGAGTATACCAGTCATGATCTATATTACTAACCAACTTATTCAAAATACTGATCAAGGATTTGTTGGATGCTTCGGCTTGTCCATTGACCTGAGGATAATAAGGAGGTGACCATCTGTGCTGAATATTGTACTTAGCACAAATATTATGGACATCCTTGTTCTTGAAATGAGTGTCATTATTATAAATAATCATTGAAGGAATCCCAAACCTAAAAATAATCTGGTTGAAGATGAACTTGGAAACTTGAGTTTCAATCACCATAGACAGGGGCATGGCTTCAACCCATTTAGTGAAGTACTCTATTACGATAATGATAAACTTGTGATAATCAGACAACACTGGGTTAACCTTATCGATAATGTCCAACTCCCACATGTAGAATGACCAAGGGCAAGAAATAACCTAAATTTCTTGAGAAGGAACATGAGTAAGATGATTGTGGCGTTGACACTTGCTGCAACACCGAATATAATCACATGAATCTTTCTCCATGGAAGGCCAATAATACCCCATTCGAAGGAGATTTTTTGCAATAGCATTTTTTCTAAAATGACCTCCACATGAACCTTCATGAACATCACTAATAGCAAGTCGGGCTTCATAAGAGTTAAGACATCACAAGAGGATGCCTTCAAAAGAACGTCGATACAAAGTATTGCCAATTATGACTAATAGACATGCTCTTTTGCATAATATCTTCTACTGATTATGATATAAACCATCAAGTATTGATCCATATTTAAGTAAATTAAATACATCATTATACCATGGTTTAGGTTGGCAATATTTGATGGTAAAACTCTTTAGGGGATCCAAACAAGAACTCAAAGACGCAGGTTCCCAGAGTTATCGAATGATAATTAAATCTTGATCATCTTCCAAATCCAAAGGGAAAAAATATGTAGTAGCAACCATGGTATCCACAAGGAAATTTTAGGATCTAGGTATAGACTCTATGGTTACCTACTCAAAAGAAGACAACAACTTGATAAAAATCTCCTTATATAGTTTAAGTTTATCATACCAAGTTTGATGAATAGCATTGATCTGATTAACCATAAGTTGAGAGTCACAAAAGAATGAAAGGATCCTAACCTACAAAGCTAAGGCTACTCTAATACCAAGTATCAAAGCTTCATACTACAAGAAAAATGAAGCTTGAAGGACAATAGGATGAGCTATTTTTATGATGTAACTAGAATGACTCCAGCTCCAGCGCCCTTCATGTAGTGAGCTCCATAAAAAAACAAAGTCCAAGACTCAGACTCTTCAATTTTGACATTAAAGCACTCATTAGGAAATTCAACAACTATAGGATGGGCAGCTTCTAGGGGAGTGAATTCTAACTAATCAGTAATCACCTAACCCTTGATAGACTTCTAACCTATGAAATTCAGGTCAAACTCACTAAGGGTCAGCATCCATTTAGTAGCTCGACCTGATAGGTGGGGCTTAGACATAAAATAGCATAAAGGATCAAACTTTGCAACCACTAATGTCTTATGGATGAGCATGTAGTGCCTTAACTTTTGGAAAGCAAACACTATGGATAGAAAAAGATTTTCTAAGGGATTGTACCTAGTTTTATAGCTAACCAAAGTTCTACTAATATAGTAGATAACTCTTTCTTTATTTTTTTCATCATGTTGAGCCAGCATGGCTTCCAAGGTGTGAGTTGTGGTTGCTATGTAAAGCAACAAATTTCTACCAGACACAGGGGGAACTAAAATAGGAAGGGAGGTGAGATGCCTTTTGAGATCATCAAAATATTGCTAGCACTCAAAATCCCATTGAAAAACTACATCCTTCTTAAGGAGCCAAAGAAAAGCCTAACACTTATCGACTAAGTAGGCAATGAACCAAAAAATAGACTGCAACTTACCTTGTAGACTACACAATTCAGTCAAGGTGCGGGGATAAGACATATCAGTGATAGTTGTTATCTTAGTAGGGTCCACTTCAATGCCTCACCTAGACACTATGAAGCCCAGCAACTTGCCAGATGTGACTCCAAACACACACTTAGCAGGTTTAAGATAAACTTTATATTGTCGAAGCCTTTCAAATATTCAGCTTAAAACATGGACATGATCCTTTTGATCTAAGAAACAAGCCAAAATATCATCCACATAGTCCTGGAGAATATCATGCATTATTTCATGGAAAATATAAGTCATGGCCCATTTATAGGTAGCTCCCACATTTTTCAAGCCAAAAGGCATGACTTTCCAGCAAAAGCCCCATGAAGTAGTGAATGTTGTCTTGGCCTGATATTTAGGAGCAATCATAATATGATTGTAACCTGAGAAACCATCCATGAGTGAAAGTATTCCACATTTGGTAGTGAAATCTACAATCTGGTCTATGTTGGGCAAGATAAAATCATCCTTGGGACATGCTAAGTTAATGTCTCAAAATTCAATACATACTCTGATTGTTCCTTCTTTCTTAGCTACAGGAATGATATTAGAAATCCAATCAAAATAGTTGATGGATTTATAAAAGCAAAATCAAAATTTTTTTAGAACTCCTCCTTGACTGAGAGGGCAACCTTCGGATTCATCTTCCAAAGCTTCTTCTTAACATGCTTAGCTACCAAATAATGCATGACAAGGGAGGTATAAAGCCCTGGCATGTCGGCATATGACCAAGCAAAACTATCTTGATATTATTTCAATAAATTGTTCAATTTCTTCTGCTCATCCATGGTTATGGCTTTGCTTAACTTAAGGATTCTAGGGGCTTCCTCAGAACTTATGTTCACATCTATGGTCTCCTCAATGAGGATGGAAAAATTATCCTCCAAGATGAGGTAGGGCATGAATCACTCCTAATTACTCAAGTTCCTTGGGAGACTTAGAACCAAAGTCCACTTGAGAACTAGAAGACAACCTGCACTACACAAGGGATAAAACCGTCAAAGCAGGTGTTATTTTGAGATAAAGCCTCATATATAACATGTGACTCTGGGTTTAAGACCATAGGAGAGGGTGGAAACTCATCCTAAACACTCCACTCTAAACCTGGATGATATTATTCAAATAGAAGATCTAAACAAGAAGAGTCATCTTGATCCTGTGATGAAACATTTGCAGAAAATTTTGTAGAGGAATATTGTGAGGAATGAATTTGGGCTAAATCCTTTGGTGAGAAAAATTCAAATGGATGAGAATTTCCCATGATAGAAATGATTTGGTTTTCAAATTCAAACTTAACATAGTGATGAAAAGTAGAAGGGCCAGTATTCATCACACGAATCCATGGTCGTCCAAGAAGAATATTAAAAGATACAGGGCAAGACACCATGTAAAACATTGCGTTCAAGATTTTATGTCCAACTCTAAGAGGGAGTGATATAGTACCGTAAGCATTTTGAGACTCGTTGCTAAAATTTTTGATGATGTAACTGGTTACAATTAAATCTTCCTCTTTCAACCTAAAATTTTGAAAGAAATGGTGTGTACATATATTAATTTAAGAACCATTATCAATCATAACCCTTTTGATGAGAGTATCCCCAATAAGAGCAGTGATATATAAATATGAATCTTCTTGTATTTTTTAGAAAGACATAATTATATAAAAATGTTAGACAAATCATCCCAAGAGAACTTACAACCTTTGCCATATCACTAGGAGAAATATCTAGAGGTATTGGTTGCTACTTCAAAATATTTACCATAGCTTCCTCATGGGCTTGAGAATTCTGTAAAAGTTCTAAGAGAAATATTTTCTGACATACTTATCTCTTTTTGAGATCACTAAATTTTTTGAATCTATACTAACTTCTCTAGAGTAGCTATTATCGTTCCAACCATATTGTTATCATACTGATGTAGCACACTCTTATAGGACACTTGGTTGATCTGTCTAGTTCTATTTGGATATTGTTGGTTGTTGGAAGACTAAAAAATACTGGTGTCAATACAACCAACATCAATTAAATATTGAACCACATGCTTCAAATTCTAATAAGAATTTATCCAGTGTCCTTCTACTCTATGATATGTGCAATATTGACCTACCTTATACCAATGAGTTGTAGTATCTGGTTGTCTTATAGGAGGTAGTTCAATTACCTTAGCTTCCAATAGTTGCTTCAAAATTGCTTCCATAGGTATATTAAGTCTGGTAAAATTCCTTTGAGGAGGTTTCTGAAGTACAATATTGTGTAGGCTATTGATGACATTATTAATAGGCCTACTATCATTATCACCTCTTGAATTCTTATTCTTATGTTGAGACTTAGTAGACTTTTCTTCTTTATTCTTAAGCTAATTTCTTCTAATGAGAGCTTGTTCCATTTTTTGGGCTAACTATTACTTGATCAAGAGAGGTAACATTAGTAGTTTCTAGTGCATAATATATTTGTTCTTGTAAATTACTAATGAATATATCAATCATATCTTTTTGAGACACAGGATGTCTTAATTGACCAACTAAACTTCTTTAATGGGCTAAGAATTTTGAAAAACTTTTTTGAAAAAATTTCTTCTTTACTTTGCTTTAGGTCATATAGGTCTCTCATTGTCACTTCCTTTTCAATATAAGCACTAAATTGATGAACAAACATTTCTACAGTATTTTCAAAGCTCTTAAATAATAGTTGGGCAACTGATAATACCATTCCAATGCAACCCCAACTAGACTCTTTGGAAATATTTTCAGTAGAAGCATATCATCATAAACAAGATCATGGCAAGCTATCCTGAATTCCCTTAGATGCTCTATTGGATCTTCGCTCCCTTTATAGATTGGTAAAACTAGCATAGGAAAATGCTTGGGATAAGGTCTAGTAGTGTAACCACCAAAAAAGCTCACACCCGAGGCAAGAATCTCGTTATTGAAATAATGAATGAATAAGAAACATGCATAAAAGACAAAATTGACAACAAGATGTATGATAAACACTTTATTTATTCATGAAGCCCAATTTGTGTTACAATTACATCCCTCTTAGGGATAATCACATTGATATAATATTAAAATAGGGTTTCTTGTGATTGTAATCCTCTTCAAGATAGGTGTGATGCTCAATGCACCTTTGTAGGGTGACACGAACTGCTCTAGGGTGGAGTTGACCCTCTTCTTCATGTTGAGGAAGGAATTAGATGATTGACTCTCCTTTGAACCTGTTTTCCTATGGTCAAGAAACAACACAAAAGCATTAATAGCATAGGCAACCTCTCATGATGAGGCCCTTTAAGGAATGTGAGCATAAATATGCTACAACACTAATGAAATCAAGAAAATTATCAAAGCATGCTATAATTATATCAAATTCATAAAGATTGTTTGAAACATAGAAATGAATATTGCTACTCTCTATCTAATAGACTAATTGCATAAAATGATTCATGGAAACATGAGATTAGTACAAAGTTGCTCAAATGACAAGAACTCATATAAAACCCTAATTGAATCGGTCAGTGTCTCTATAACATGAAATAAGCTATCAAAATGCTTAATCTAACCTAATTAAATGCACTATAAAGGAAACAATAAGGAAATATTTCACCGGTTGCAAACCATAGCTCAGATGAGCGGTCTACACTGTAAACCATGACTGACAGTTGCGGTTAGCACTTTGATAGGCTTACCCTCAAGATTAGGGGTAGTGACATTGATCTCCTTATCTAATTGATGTTCAAGGGTCGTCTTTGGTCAAATCATTGTGATGGGCCTCTGTTTGCTTGAATTTGTATTTATTGGTCCTCCTAGGCACCTAAGGCATCCATGGCTAATTGATCTTTAGAGTATTATAAAAGTAGCTCTCAAATGCACATGTTTAGTATGCAATTTTTTGCTCTTTTTATCAATCAAATTTGTATCGATAATTTGTCAGCGCTTTGCTATCCAAATCATCTATATCTTCTCCCCAAATTGAAGGAGTATTTATAGCATGTCCCTAGGGCTAGGGGTGGCTTCTTGGAGAAGCCAAGATCAAGAAGGGGTGGTTAGGACAATTTGAATGGAAGCTTATGGCATCCTCCATCCTTCAACCGCCCTATTCTAGACGAAATGGTCATTCCAACTGATTTGGCTCAGATGAAGGCTAACATAACTTCAGTTAAGACCGCAGGTCATAGCTGCGATATAGACTATAAATCGTAGGTCTCGGCTATGGTTTAGCCTATATATCATAGGACTAGGCTACAATTTATACTAATTATGCTAGGGAGTCCAAATTGAGTGGTTAGAATAACTACTCTATCTTGGAGTATGTCCAAGATATTCCATATGGTCTTGTAGCATGTCCATATGAGTAGTCGCCCTCGACATGACATGTTTTAGGTGTCTACAAATGCCCCTTTTGAGATGTGTTATGAGATAGAACAACACTGAGCAAAAATAGACCTAAAACGATGTCAAAGGTTCTATGATGATCATTAGTCAGATCAACATTAGATGCCCTAGGTCTAGCAAAAGGACGCACATCCTAGAATCATTGCTTCTAACTCTTTGGAGGCTTAAACTTGAAAAGGTTGTGCCCTTATCATCTCATTTGGTGTGGCTGTGTATTCCATAGGTATCTTATGACCCATATATCATATTTGTTATTTACACCAAGCAAAGGGGTAAGCTTATGATAACTATTTACAATGATTCGCAAGGACGAACGCAATTTTGACAAGATCAAGGGATCTACGATCTTCGAGATATTATGTTGATTTTGATTATGATTTGATATTATGACTACCCCCTCAAGTGATGAGTCGATGGGGGTAATGATAATGTAAGAAGCGACGATGTCACTTGACCATCATGGATGATCTGAACAAATTTAGATTTGAGCACATTAAATGCTTGGCTACGCCTAGTTCAACTTTTGATTTCAATTGTTAATAGTATTTGCACACTTCTATCCCATGAAGTAGTCAGGCTACAATAGTCATATTAGGGAATCAAATTGATACAAATCCAATCAGATTTTTGTTGAATCAAATTGTCGATAATTTGCTAAAAATATGTCATAGGAGATATGATACGAAATGCCTCGTTCCCGTGGAGCAGTCCAGCCATGAAGGCTTTCTTAGGAATTGAGAAGAAGCATGTCAGATCAACGATGAACATGTTTACCCCAATTTTCCTTATGATAATTTACTAATCTTTTTATATTGCATGGATCGCAAGTCGCTGCAACCGCCAAGTGTATAGGGTAAATTACTGAATACGAGGCACATTTGATGTTTTAATTATTTGATTTTTTTTTTTTAATCATGGTGCTTGAACATCACCAAATTTGCAACATTGATTACTTTTACTGAAATTTTTATCCAAGGGGAGTCATTAATTTACCTTTTTAGACCTTCCCATGGTGGGATTTTACTAGTTTTCCTTCCAATTGCTAACCGTAGCCATGATGTGCGGTTCCCATTTTGCAAATTTGGGAACCGCAGCTAAGATCTACGGTCGCAAAACCCTAATTACTGGACCACATGTTTTAGTTGCGGTCCGCGTGGAATAGTAAAAAGTTATAAAATTTCAAATTTTCACTTTTTACCTCACTATTATTTTATAGTTTCAAAGCTCTAATAGTGAAATCTTTAAACCTGCTCTAAAACCCTACCTGATCACACCGACATTCTACCTATTGCACGATGGCAGCACGAGAGGAGCCTTCATCTAGCCAAGGTCAGAGCAAGGTGAAGGTAATTCGATACCTAGACCATGTATTTTTTACCATTAAAATTAACCTCACTAATAAATGAGATAAATGAACCCAATTAAATTGTTGACAACAAACCTCAGACTTAGATTAGGCTAGCTAGACTAGGTTTTTAATTTTTTTCCTATTTTTTATGCGAGGAATTAGCCCCATCCGAGGTTTGAATAGATACTGCAGGTACCAACTGTTGACTAATTTGGGGCCGCATCTAACAGCTACGGTCAACATTCAAAATTCTAATGGTCAAATTTTGACCATATGCGAACCGCAGGTTTGACCTGCGGTTCACGACTTTAGAAAAAATTTACAAAATTTTTAATTTTTCTAATTTTTTAGAGGCAATTAATATCATTTAATGCATTTTTGACCTGTCTGATTGACAATTTTGATTTTTAGGCCTGCATGATGACATTTTTTTGCACTTTTATCAAATTTTTAAATGTTTTTGTCATTTTTAGTTAGCTTTTTCCTTATAATATGCTTTTATTCTAGACATTGACCTCTAGGGTGAGAGAGCCAAATCTCCTTAAAACTCTCTGTGGATGGATCACGAGTGGTGAGCATGACTGGTTCAGAGCTGTTGGATTTGGCTGTCTTGGATTTACCCACTATTCAGGTAAACCAAGCTTACTTGACTGTATTGTCCATGTGATGGAATGCCCAAACAAATACATTTCACCTACCCACAAGTGAAATGACTGTTACCTTAGAGGATGTATATCAAATATTTATAATCCCTATCGATGATGAGGCCATTGTATCCTCTAGTTCTAGGGCTAAGAAGCCTATTTTTTATGCTATATTTGGAGACTGGAGCCAGCAGGCTCAGAATGCTATTGACCACAGAGGAGTCCACATTTCTTACTATGAGAGTAAGCACATATTTTTATTCTATGCTATTGTCTTCATTATCCTCATGGTACCGATTGTGCTTCCAGACTCCTCAAGTATGAGTATTCCCTAGAACCTCTTGGCTAGCATCTGGAGAGTTGTCCAGAGCTCTACTATGCAGCCATTGCACTTAGCTTGAAATAACATGCTATTATGCCATCTCTACAAGGAGCTATACCAGTTTACAAAGTGAAGCCATAAGGGCATGAGTTGAATTCTACTATTGTAGATCTGGGGCTGGCAACATATTAGGATAGATCATCCTAAGGATCTACCTCTAGATATTAATACTATTTATGCCCAGCACTAGTGCTATACCGCCTGCTGGCCTCACAAGGAGGAGGGCACCTGTAGCAGGATTTATGTTGGTGATGTCCAATATTACATTACTTAGTTTATGGTACTTGGTCCGAATGATGTTCAGTAGCGGGCATACATGGAATGTCCTGAATAACCAAAGGTGGGCGAGAGGCTTTGATAGGCTCATCGAGATAGATGGTTGATCATCTGTAAGGCTGAGATCCGAGAGTACTAGTTTTTCTCTCATGTCCTATGATAGTTTGGGATGGTGTAGGACATTCTTGAGATGCCCCTCAGATACCAACACTTGGCACTAGAGCATGATCTATAGTGGATTCATATTGCAGCTCTAGGAGACAATGCTGATGACTACCAGGAGATTAGTGTTGAGACGATTTTGACTACCATAGCATATGATGGATGGTGGTCATTTTTTAGGTTGTAGGGGATAGGGCCTTTGGGTCAAGAGCTAGACCAGGCAATAGTAGAGGCAAAGGTGGATCCTGATGGGCATAGGGTGCGCTAGAGGACAAAGGGTGATTGGGGGGCAGAGGTTGCCATTGAGGAGGCTCCTGAGGCTAACCCTAAGGATGAGGATTTCGAGGAGGGTGAGGTCCCTCCTGACAGCATAGAGGGGGTTCTCCTAGCGTAGGTGGCTAACTTGCAGAGTTAGCTTGGAAGGTTCTAGACTCAACAATGAGAGTGAGATACAATGACTGCTACTCTACAGGCTCAGCTGACTGACATGGATAAGAGCTTGACTAAGGCATATGGATAGATTGAGACTCTAATGACATGGGCTAAAGTTGTAGAGACATAGGTTTAGACACTACAGACTAGATTGGGGCTAGCTTAGGAATAGCAGGGTGTGTTCGTGATAGAGTGATATCTGATCAGGGAATCGATGGGGGTTATGCTACCTCCTTAGGCTATTATGAGGCCTCTGGTAGCATCAAAAGTAGTTGTACCAGGCGGCCAGGATCCTATGGTTGAGGTTGGATGATTACGGGATATGGTCATGAGGACAAATGATATGCATGCATCCCAGGTTGCTCAAGTGGACCAACTAGTAGGCTACATAGAGATGTATGGGTTATAGGTTCTTGAGGATCCTTTCGCTCCTGAGTCTCAGTGAACCAGGACCAGGACTTCAGTATAGTCCACTGCGAGCTTGAGCCATTTCACCCATTAGAGTAAGAGGACACATAGGTCCTCTAGTACACATGGTGGCAACAGTCATACCAGAACTAGGAAGGCAAGGCTGTCTACTGCCACATCCAGCCATAGGTCCTAGTGCACAGAGGTGCCCATCACTTAGGGAGTAGTTGGATGAGTGTTAGGCCTCTTTGGGCTAGGTGGCACACATGGCCCTTAGCAGGGTGACCAGTAAGGCACAACAAGGCAACAGGGAGAGCAGACTCCTAAGCATAGTACTGAGAGAGGCGATGAGAGTTCCAGTTCAGGGGGAGCAGGATAGATCTAGGGCTTTTATAGCACATACTACATTTTTATGTATCATTATTTTTGGTGTAAGGTCGATGACCTACATGATTGTAGCCTGCGAGCATTTTTTCATACTCCCTATGTACTCATTTGGATACATATTTATATGATATGATCATTCGAGCTCATTATGTGTACATGTGCATATATTTCTTTTTTTTATCTTATGTTTATGTGATGCACATGGATGCAATGCTTATGTTATGCTGATACTATATGATGCGATGGTGATGTCATGCATTAGATAGCTATTTGATTTATGATGATGGTATGCAGTGATCTAGATGCTTAGATGTGTTTTTTATGATAAATGTAGTGGATGTTATGGTTTATTTTAATGCATATTTGATATTGCTTCATTGTATGCATTATTCTATGAAAATACTTTATTTACATGATGTTATTCTAATGTAAATGAAATTGTATGCTTTAATCACTTAAAACATAAGGAATGAATGCCAATATGTTTATCAATCTAATGGATGATGCCACATAATGTATAAAAATCATGAATGTAATTGAAAATCCTTAAGATAAGAATTTAATCAATTAATCATCCATATATGAAATGCAATGGTATGCAATGTTTATGATGCGAATGATATAATGTGTCATTCATTTTTCTTTTGCAATTTTGAAAAAATGTGCATGATATAGTCAGTGGCCGTCTAAATATTATTGCTAATATCCATCTGATATCTATCCTATATGTTGATTGTGCTTTATGCAATGATGTATCACTTCTTGGATACTTTGAAATTTGATGATTTGCAATGACTTTTACCATTTACTGGTTTATGCTTTTGTAGCATTTGTTGCTTTTTAGGGAGATTTTATGGTTTTTCGTGAAACTCAAAGACCCTAATAAACTTATCAAAAGTTGCATACTAACCACACTAGACTTCTAAGATAAAAGGCTTTTGCTAGGATAGACCCTAACTGTTCATTATCCCTGTGTGTGCAAATGAATATTTTAAGATAAGACACGAGCGTTCCTCGATGTCAGGTAGGATTCTTTCAGCCCATTGCTAAGATAGGGGTTCCACAAATGTCTTATCCAATCTCAAGTTTAGATTTCAGTTGGACTAAGCCACTAAGCATTGAAGGACACCTGAAGCTAGCTCTTCCAAATTCAAACATTGGTCTTGTTCATAAGCGAGGTGCTAATGCGTCAGATATATTGTCATGCGTAAGGTACAATAGTGCTGACAATTCCAGGGATTCAAGATAATTCCTTTCTATCATTCAATTTTTGAGATACTTTCTCATATTAGTGAAGCAAGGGAGTCAATTCTATCTTCTTTTTAAACTATCTTTGGATCTTCATTTGATCTATATTCGAATCAAATTTTGGATCTTCATTTGATCTCCACTCGAACTTTTAATTTATGATATTCATTTGATCTTCACTTTTGAACTTCACTTTGAACTTTGATTTAAGCCTGTTTTTTGATCTTCACTTGATCTTTACTTTTTGGCATTTACATTTGATAATATTCTTCAAAAACTTTCCTTTGGGGAGATTTACTTGGAAAAATTCTTTCTGGTATATCGATTGATAATATCAATTTGATGATATCAATATGGGATATTACTCTGGGGAGTCGATATATGATATCGATCTAGGGTATCAATCATGAGGCTTGATATGGGATATCTCTTTGGTATATGCTCATTTTATCGTAAGCAAGGGATTCTTAATGGGGAACTAACTTGTCCTATTGCCAACTGCCAACACTTCCCATATCGTTCGTACAGAGGGATAAGCAAGAATAACTCTTTTCGCTTTAGGATACCCGGTCCTGCTTCATGGCTTTCATCTTCCCCTAGTCCTTGTTAGGATTATTTAAATTTTTTTATTAGTGATAGGCTTTTGATATGCTAAGGGCTATACTAACTGAACCTTAGCTACAAAAGCAAAGCGAGCTTTCTACCAACTCTTGATAAGACCGCTAGGTATGACTGAGTGATCGAAAACCCTAGTATATCTCCATAACAACATTATAGGTTGTGTTGAAAAACACAATTACTCACATGAATTATGGATCATGATTAATAGAGAGATGCATGATTTAAACACAAACGTGGCATCATTTGTAAGACTGACAAACACAAATGCCTTCTATTCCAGAATGCAACGGATGATGAATACCTATATGCAATGCAGTAATGTGGTAGATGCATGAGTGAATGCAAAATGAAATGCAAAATGCAAATGCAAATACAAATGTCTTTTGGATTTTATTGATTTTATTGATTTTATAATTTTTATGGGTTTTGAGCCTCATAATTGACAAAACGGTGAGTACATGTCTCTAGAGCCTTTAGATTGACCAAGCAATTTTTAGGAATCCTTGGAGCTTTTAGGATTGACCAAAGAGATTATGGGTACCTTTGGGGAATTTTGGGATGACCAAGCGATTTTGAGAATCCTTGGAGCCTTTGGGGTTGACCAAGTAGTTTTCCATAAACTCTTGGTGCCTTTTGAAATTGATCAAAGGGCTTCTAGATGCCTTTGGAGCTTTTGGGTTAACCAAGAAGTGTTTTTCAAAACACTCTTGGTGGCTTTTTGAGTTTGACCAAAGGGCTTACATATGCCTTTGGAGCATTTTAGGATGACCGAGCAATTACAAGCAAATCCTTAGGGCTTCTAAATTACACGACCAAGCAGTTTTGGGGACCCATGGAGCCTTTTGGGATGACCGAGCGGTTTTGACCAAACCCTCAAAGCTTTTGAGGGTTGACCAAAGGGCTTACAGATGCCTTTGGAGCTTTTTGACTTGACCAAACCACTAATGAAAGTGTTTGGAGTCTTTTAGGATGACCGAGCAGTTACCAGCAACTCTCGAAGCCTTTTATTATGATCTTTAAGCATAAAATGCCTTAATATGGATGATGTTGAGAGGTTCAGGCTCTTCAACACCCCCTAGCGATGTTAGGCGATAGGTACCTGGACCAATCTTTTCAAAAATGATGTAAGGTCCTAGCCAATTAGCCATAAATTTGTCTTGCATATCTGGCGGTAAATTAGAGTTCTATTGGTTTTTTTTCAAAACAAGATCTCCAACTTCAAATCTTCTCTGGTGGAATTTGACATTGTAAGCTCATTTTAGTTGCTCTTGATAAACACAAAGATGATCTAGGGCATTCACGCGATATTCATCAAGTAACATCAGTTGATCCAGTCGAGCTTGTCGCATAGTGTCATCATTGATGAACTCTTTCAATGCAACGCACAATGTTGGAATTTCTAATTCCAAGGGCATAATGGCCTCAACACCATATACTAGTGAAAATGGTGTTGCCCTAGTGGGAGTTCCAATACTAGTCCTATAAGCCCAAAGTGCAGGGGGTAGCTGGATGTGCCAATATTTATGGTTTTCTTGTACCATATTTTTCAAGATGGCTACCATTGTCTTATTTGAAGCTTCAACCTGCCCGTTGGCTTGCGGATAGTATGGAGTTGCAAAACTATGTTTGATTCTATATTTAGATGTCAAAGCTCTCACATTTTTGTTCTTGAAATATGTTCCATTATCCGATATTATTTTGGATGGAATACTAAAATAACTTATGATATGCTCCAGTATAAACTCTGTTATACGAGCTCCGGTTGTCGTTGTTATGGGTATTGCTTCCACCCACTTTGTAAAATACTTAGTAGCCATGATTATGAATGTATGCTAACCTAATTACGGAGGAGAGATCTTGCCTATAAGATCCAATCCCCACTAAGCAAATGACCAAGCCACTTGAATGGGCTATAAGGCCTGTGATGGCAAGTGCGTGAGATTAGTGTGATGTTGGTATTTAATGCATTTCTTGACATACGTATTGATGAGCATCAGAAATGCTCATATTTTGTATACATTTTCTTGATTATTATGTGGTTGTATAATAAATATTGCATATGTTTATGAATGATTATATAATTATTTGATGAAATTATGCGTGTTATCTAATTCATGTATTTTTAGTGTGTTTTTGTGGAATTGTAGTTGATTTAGTCAGATTTGGATCAGTCGAGGTCTTTTCTTAGACCTAGCACTTTGTTTCTTTTGAAATCAATGCAGAGAAGGTAGGTGCCTTCCTCTTCTAGGAAGGAGCCAAGTGTAAGTAGGCACCTTCCCCCTCCAGGAAGGTGCCAAGGAAAGACAAGCACCTTCCTCTCCCAAGAAGGCACCAATAGAAGGCCAATGCCTTCCTCTTCCAAGAAGGTGCCAAAGGAAAATAAGCGCCTTCCTCTCATAAGGAAGGTGCCAATAGGAAGGCACCACTAGAAGGCAAGTGCCTTCCTCTCATAAGGAAGGTACTGACAGGAAGGCACCACTAGAAGGCAAGCGCCTTCCTCTCATAAGGAAGGCACCGACAAGAAGGCACCACTAGAAGGCAAGCGCCTTCCTCTCACAGGAAGGCGCCAACAAAAGATAAGTGCCTTCCTCTTCCAAGAAGGCACCAACAATAGTAAGGCACCTCCGACATACTTAGGCACCTTCCTCATAGGGAAGGCACCCCTATTCTTCACCCGTTGACCAGACAAGCACGACGTGGACAACAAAGACTAGTGTAGTTCCAACTCTACATCATGTAGAGTTAAATTGGGGATCACACAGATGTATGAGAAAGTCCTACCAATTCTATGTGAAACACAAAATAATCAGTGAACACACCACCATTAGAAATGAATGCCAGTTTTAGCAGATGTTGATCACATTTACCAAATTGTCTTAGTTTAGTTTGGAATGAATCGACTGTTATAACTTCTTTGTAATATAATATTTGTGGGTGTGCTGTATAAACACATGCAGACCTCTCTAAGGATATATAGAATATTTTAGTAAATGTAGAGAGATATACAAAAGAAGCATTCTAATAATTTGATAATTATAATACAGTTCTAAGAGTTTCTAAGTGTGTGTTCAGTTGGGAGGAAGTTGTTGGAGCCTGGGCCCACTCCAAGCCAGTATTTCTTCCCCTATTTTCCTGTGTTTTCTAGATTAGTTTAACACTTTTATAAGATTTTTTACCGCATTATTATTTCTTGTATTGCAATAGGTTTTTTTCTAGGAATGCGTGAATATTTTCTTTCTATAGATTTAATTATTTCTACATAAATTATTGAGGAGTGTATGAATGATTGACGAACGTTGAAACACCCCCTAATAGTAGAACTAGCAGACTCATCTCAAGTGGTATTGTAAGCAATATTGTTCAAGACCCTTTGCAAGTTTACGAAGCTCCTTGGGTTGATAAATTAAATGCATAGGCATGTGACAAAAGTAGGAAAGAAGTTAACCTTGTTTTACCCATAATATTTTTGCATCATTTCTGGGGAAGCATCTCAACTAGATTATTTACAATACCTAGAAACCTTCCATATGACCTTGTATGAGTTCTTCAAGAAGAAGAGGACCTGATGGTCGGTTTATAAAAACCAATCCACCAGAACTTGAGTCAGCCAAACATTCTAAATTTGAATTAGACTCACCCGACCCACCACCAGCAATCCATTAGAGTGAGGATCCGCACTTTGTGCAAAGTGCCTCCTCATCCCATCAACTTGGGAAAGAAAGAATTATCATAAATCCCATGTTTAATAGGATTCCTTTAGAGGAAGCCCTATTGTGGAAAGATGTAGAAGATCGTACGATAACACCAGAAAACCTTAGAGCCTTGACTCAGAAAGTCTTAAATGACTGTAAAACCATAAATACTACATTAGAGATCGCATTTCCTGAAAAAATAGCTGACAACAAAGAAGTCTCATCTGGATTTAGTTTCCCGATTGATGAAGGAGGAGGAGATACCAAAATGAAAAACATATCCCCTGCTCACCTTTTGACCTTCATAGGATACCCAACTGAGGACCCTGGCCTATTTTTATTTAATTTTGATGTCTTATGCAGGTCTGTGGACTACAAATATGATACGTAGAAGCTAAAATTTTTTCCTTCCACATTGGATGATGCAGCTCTATGGTGGTTCATCGGTTTGGAAGACAAACACATTACCACTTGGGATCAAATCAAGAAGCTCTTTTTAGAGCAATACCAAGATTTCGGGAGAGCGAGAGACTCCAGAGAAGATGTCCTGAGCATGACGTAGAAAGAGGATGAGTCTCTCGAGGAATACTGGGAGAGATTCAACTTCAATCTTCAATGATCTCCTCACACGAAACTATCTGACAAGTCCCTCAAAAGCATATTTTTGAGAGGAGTTACCAATGAATCATTGGAGGCTCTTAACATGATTTTATGTCTACCAGCATCCTATGGAATACATCCAACAACTATGTCGAAACTACTCAAGAAGGAGAGGCAAGACTACTTCTAGAACCATGAAAGTGACTGCTTTAGTCACAAAGACAGAAATAGGTAACATGTTGGAAGATTTAAAGAGTGAAATGCTCTCATCTCTAGAATTGCAGATGGATATGTTGCTATTAGTGAAAAAGAAGCAAGAAAATGAAGCAACATTGGCTTATTTCTATCCAAAATGTAGAGGGAAGCATGCAAATAATGCATGCCCGGAGAACAAAGTTAGAGTATGCGCAGTTTGCAAGCTGAACCATAAAACTCGATTGTTTTCGCAACTATCCAGTAATCAGGAAGATGCTAAAAGTGTGGATGCCTATTTCATAGGCAATCTGAAGAGTTGGCCACAACCCCTTGCAGGGAATATGCCAACCAAAATTTCATCATATGGGGGAGGACCATACATGCCCTAAGGCCCGCCTCAACCACCTAACATGGGGTGGTGGGGGCCATCACCCTAGTCCAACGCACCCCTAGCAGCATTCCCAAACCAGCAGCCACGGATGCCATATCCATATCCTAGGTAGCAGTGGAGAGGCCACACTATGTGGAATCAGGCTCCATAGAATGTAGCACCAGCTCACCCCTAATAGAATTTACCGACATTGCCAACAGTGAGACCTACGCAGCTACCCACACAACTGACAACAAATCCTAATAACAGGGTGAACTAGCCAGCATACAACGTGGAGGGTGAGATGCATCTAATGTACCATATTCAACTTAGGTCTGGTAGACAACTAGGAGTAGGAATGCCTCCACTGGTAGAAGAGGAGGAAGAGGTAGGAGAAACACCTCTTGTAGAAGAGGTGATAGAAGAAACGCCTGAGAGAGCAAAGGGAGTTTGATATCTTGTCTAGCTTGAAGAACCTCACGACAATTTCGTTATTTCAAGCCATCCGAGATGTTTTGATATATACCAAGGCGATAAGAGAGATGTGTCTAAGGAAGCCAGGATGAAGAGCAACCTAGACTATCAATGTCATGGGTAAACTAGCAGATTTGATGATGGGCAAAATGTGCCATCCTAAGTATGCAAACCGGGCATCCCGATGCTAACTATAAAAATTGAGGGACATTCCCTATCCAATACATTGGTCGATCTCGAAGCAGCCATCAACGTAATGCCTATGGAGACCATGCAGAGGCTATATCTCACAAACTTGAAACCCACTATGATAGTGTTGCAGCTGGTCGATCGATCGACCGTGGCACCAGAAGGAATGTTGGAAGACATAATAGTGACAGTCAACACATGGGAATACCTAGCTGACTTTTTAGTCTTGCAATCTAAAACTAGGCTGGGTGGTTACTCGCTCATCTTGGGAAGGCCATGGCTGGCAATAGTTGATGCTTACATCATCTGTCAGGATGGGTTGATGACCATATCTAATGGATAAAACATTAAAAGGTTGACTATTTCACCCCTAGCATAGTCCGTCGACTCATTAGGAGAACCCATGTTGATCGAGCATGAAAATCCTGAGCTATCCATGATCCAACCGATGATGATGTTGGATGAGTTAACAAAAGAAGATGAAGATGGTGCTATTGTGGAGTTCCTCCATGGGGAGTCCTCCATCTCTGCACCTGGATCACCATTGGATGGTGCCCAATATCACCACGTTCAACAAATACACATCAAGCTAGGAATAACATTGAATGTCAACAGTGGGTTGACTCCCACACAATTGAAAAAACTAGAAGAGCTCCTGGTTAGACACCAATAGATATTTGCATGGGATTACTCACATATGAAGGATATCAGCTCAGAGATCTATACCCATCGTATATACCTAGATGATCAAGCAACTCCAAGAAGGCAACCACAGAGAAGAATGAATCCGGCAATGAAATACATTATCAAGGAAGAATTACAAAAACTCTTGACTGTCGGATTCATCTAACCAATTTATGACAGCGAGTGGGTATCACCGTTAGTGGTAGTCCCTAAAAAGAATGATAAATGGTGAATCTATGTGGACTACAGAGCGTTAAACAAAGTGACCAAGAAGGACCACTTCCTGCTTTCGTTCATTGATCAAGTCTTGGATACACTCTCCGAGAGGAAGTATTTCTCTTTCCTATATGGATTCAGTGGATACAACTAGATCTATATAGGAGAAGAGGATCAGGATAAGACAATGTTCACCTACCCATGGGGAATGTTTGCCTATCACGTATTACCTTTTAGATTATGCAATGCACCTGCCACCTTTCAAAGGGTGGTGCTTAGCATATTTTTAGACATGATGCCACTATATTAGTCAGTTATATTGACTGTATATGCTATGTAGTGTTGTTATATCAGTCAATTCTATTGACTTGATCAACATTATTTTCATAATGCCTTTCAGGAGTCACTTTTTATAGCAGTTTTATGTAGGCATTTTTAGTAACACCTTTTTGTAGTGGTATTGTGTAGAACATTTTTGTAGCATTCATCTATGAGTCTTCTCAGTGCATCGTTCATGTTGTTGTTTTGTCCACACTGTAATCTGGTCTCTATCTTGCTACAACATTCCTTGCAAAGCTCCTACAATGTTCATCTACCTAAAACATACAAAAACTTGCATATTTTGTGTAAAATACAAGCATAAATTATTTTTAACATTATAAATCATATTTATTTATAAATCATATATATAAGATAAAGTAATCATCAAAATACATTATTTAACACATATTTGTAGACAAAATACAGATTAAACTTGCACAAAATACATGCGATTCTAGCACACATTAGTAGTAGGAGATACACTAGATATGTTTAACAAGGATGATATGATCAAGTATGATGTAATAGTTCTTAAAAGGAGAATATTAATATGTGATTTCAATGGATAATGGCTAAACTTTTTAGAGACACAAAAGTGGATTAAATAGAAGTGGGAATTGAGTTCAAATTATTCAATGACTTTCCAATTTTCTTATCATACACTTTAGGTCAAAAATATATGGTGGCTCATTATTTAGGGTGAGGAATGACTTGTATTTACGACCATAGAGTGAAATTTTTTTCTAGAGACCAAAACTACTAAAAAGCTTCTAGTGTGGGTTAGGATTTTTGGACTTCCATTATCAATTTATCAATAATATGATTCTAAACAATATTTGTTATACTTTAGAGATTTTATTTGGAATATACCAAGCACTAAGGAGAAAAATCATGCTATATATACCTGGATATATATTACCATGGATATTTTAAACCTTTTCCAAAATCCATTAAAATTAAATTTGATCAGTAGAATAGGATCAAACAATAATTATAAAAATGTTGCATTTTGATGTCATAAATATTTTGAGACTAAGCACATGGAAAGATATTGCAAAGTAAAAATAATAAAGTTTTAGTCATGAGACAAACTTGGAGATAAAGTAAGAAAATCGTATTTTAGTAGAATCTGACCTAGATCAAGTATTTTCCACTCAAAAAGTGACAAAGCAATCCCATCTGCCTCATACAATATTTCATTGCTTATTTAGAGCAAACAATAATAAAAATTAAGAAAGATGTAAGGAATGAGGAATTACAATGTTCATAAATAATTAAAGGTGCAAAGGAATGGAGGAAATTAAAATACGAAATGGTGGAAGAGTTCAAGTTTAAACCAATAAAATCATCTCAATCTTCCTCAAGTAGTAGAAAAAATATCCTTACAAAAAATAAAGATACAAGGGATAAGGAATTAGAATATGCAAGTTCAAATTTAGAAGGAATTAAGTGTGTGAAGGAACATATATATTCAAATTTTAAAACAAAGAATGTAGAATGGGTCAAGTTTAATTTGGTAATAATCTCCATTTTTCTTATGTAATAGAAAAGCATCTCCTTGTAATAAA
The DNA here is from genome assembly GCA_028583015.1 of Wollemia nobilis. NCBI lineage: Eukaryota > Viridiplantae > Streptophyta > Pinopsida > Araucariales > Araucariaceae > Wollemia > Wollemia nobilis. Next base: position 6,804,979 of record JAQPPZ010017253.1, read on the forward strand.
ATAAAAGTAGTATATAGTTTATCCCTTATACTTAAGGGTTTCAACATGATAAAGAAAGTACTATGAGGATCTTCATTATGATTTAGGATTTTTAGCCAACATAAGAAAGTAATATGGAGAATTATCATTGCACTTTAGGATTTTTAGGATATCATAAAGAAGAAAGTATTTTAGGTTATACCTAAACCTATAGATGATAAGTCACATTACAAATAGTCTAGAAAAATAAAATATGTTAATAAGGATGAAAGCGTGGGTGGAAATGGAAAAAATGAGAGGAAGAACCTTAAGGAAAAAATAAGAATGTATTCGAATGGTTATGTTATATTGATTTGAAGCAAGATATGAAAGAATTTGTATGTACAAGGTTATTCAAAAGATTAAATATCTAAAGAGTCAAGTGAAGATTTGAAATGTTAACTGTTTTGGTAACATACTTAAATTATAGGAGGAAATTAAATTAAAGATCAATTTATAAGTGATTGTGGAAATCAATAGAATCAACCAAGAATTTTATGTACAACAAAAATAATTACTTTCTAATTATCATAATATATTAAAAAAAGGAGTGTCATATTGGTCCAAAACATCTATGGACGTATGAATTAATAAAAGTGATAGAAATACCAATAAATTTCATGCTACTTCAAAACAATTTATTTTTATCGAATCAAATTTCAAGAAGAAGAATGACTAGGGAAGAAGAAAATATGATAAATGAAGAAATTATTTACTTCAAAAATATTCTATCAAAATCTAGGCATTAATAAGGATCGTGGAAAGCTTTTGTAAAATTCTAAATAAACTGTCACATAAAGACAAAATGAAACCTTGATGGAGACGATCTCTATAGAGGAGCTATAAGAGGCAACATTTTGTTCCAATACTTAGATTACACTTAGCCTTGATGGATTTATTATAACTTCCATTAAAAAAATGGGATTTATTGAAGAGCAATATGTTGGTCATGATTGACTATGATAGGAAAAAGAAGGATATAATAAATAATAACAATGTCACCTTTATTATATTGGTTTCAAAGAAATGTGAGACAAAATATTTTTATAACTTTCTTCTAATAAGTATTTGTAAGATGCTTTATAATACAACTTTAAAAATATGTAAAATATATTAAGAATGCTTTATATGACTTAATAAAAGTGATAGAAATACCAACAAATTTCATGCTACTTCAAAAAACAAATTTTGTTTTTGTCGAATCAAATTTCAATAGGAAGAACGAATAGGGAAGAAGAAAATATGAGAAAGAAAGAAAATAGTTATTTCAATAATATTCTATCAAAATCTAGGCAATATAAGGAGGATCGGGGTAAGCTTTTGTAAAATTCTAAATAAATTGTCACATAAAGACAAAATGAAACCTTGATGGAGATGATCTCTATAGAGGAGCTATAAGAGGCAGTATTATATTCCAATCCTTAGATTACACTTGGCCTTGATGAATTTATTATAACTTCCATTAAAAAAATAGGATTTGTTGAAGAGCGATATGTTGGTCATGATTGAGTAGGCTAGGAAAAAGAAGGATATATTAAATAATAATAATGACACCCTTATTACATTGGTTTCCAAGAAAGGTGAGACAAAATATTTTGATAACTTTCCTCTAATAGGTATTTGTAAGATGCTTTATAATATAACTTTAAAACTATGGAAAATATATTAAGAATGTTCTAGATTGTGTTATGTTATAGGTGGTTTCATCTAGTGTAAACATTGATGGTATAACTAATGTATAAGATGTCATCCATACTTTTTATTACATGAGAAAATTTTCTATGCGTATAAAATTAATACCACATTTATTGCATTGGTTCCAAAAAAAGGTGAAACACAATATTTAAAATAGTTTTTGTCTCATAAGAATTCATAACATTATTTGTAAGATAGTCTCAAAACTATGATAAATAGATAAAAAATTGTTCTAGATTGTGCTATCTCAAAGGAACAAGGTAGTTTCATCTAGTGTAAATAATGATGGTATAATTACTATATAATAAGCCATTTATTATTTTAATTACATGAGAAAAATTTCTATGCTTGTAAAATTAGATATGAACAAAACATATGATAGGGTTTGTTATTTTTTCTATACTATATTATAAAAAACTTGTTCTGATCAAGGATGGTGTCCATGGATTAAATGTTGTTATAACACTTCATAATATTATATTTCAATCAATAAATCCCATAGTACATACTTTAAATGATCTTGTGGAATCTTCTAAGGTGACCCGTTATATTCTTCTCTCTTTGTATTTCTTTCTAAGGAATTAGGGAGAGATTTCTCAAATAAATAAATGGAAGGAAAAATCAAAGTTATTCAGGTTACAAAAAATGACCCTTATGAATCTCATCTCCAATTTCTTAATGATGCATTTCTTTTGGGTCATCCCTCAATCAATTAGGTAATGTAATTTAAATCAATACTATCTTGTTATGATAAGGATGATGGAAAGTTGGTTAATACTATAAAACCATTATTTTTTCTATATACACTTCTTTGGATTTATAATAGGTTATTATGGATATTTTAGGGTTTAAAATTGGAAAATTACCATCAACATATTTACTCTTTCCTTTTCTTAATAAGTGAAATAAGGAGGATATTTAGAAATAAATTTATAAATAGAATAAAATCTTGTTTGGCAGGCCAAACAATGTAATATATTAACCTTGGTTAGAAAGCTAAAACTCATAAAGACTATATTAAAAGCTATATCTATATAGGATGTCACTTTTAAGATTGAAAACAAGTATAACATCTAAATTTAGCAATATTCAACAAGCTTTTCTTTGGAAAGGATGCAAGAAAAAATTAGGTTTTGTCTTTATAAGTAGGATAGGGTTTATAAAAAAATATTGGAGATGCATGCTTGTGATATTGTAGACTTTTGAGTCTATAATTAAAGGTAAATCTTTGTTGAATATTTTTAAATATCAAGAAAATATTTTCGCAAAAATATGACTTGAAAAATGTATAGGCTCTATGGATTTGATAAAATTGTTAAGAAAACAAACCCTACTTAGGGATTCAAAACTATGGAACTTAATTTCATACAATTGGTTAAGAAATATTTTAGGTGGCTAGTCAATGAGGGTTTTATCCTCTTATTTCTAATCTAAAACAAAATTCATTTGATTATCCTTATTTATCTCATAGAGGTTCGAAGATTAAAAATTATACAACTAATATGAGTAACAATTCTAGATCATGGATTTCAATTAGACACCTGTTTGAGGGAGAGGATCCTTAAAAGAAATTATCTTTAAATGATGCTTCAAAAATTCTATTTACCCATTTGTATGTAAAATGGTAATTTGGTTTAGAATCTATCAAAAGATTGTAGGCACTCATCCAAGTTTAGATATAAGGCTCTAGAGTAACCAAAATTTCCTACTCTCAATTATTTTAATTTAAAGAATATTTAGTTACATTAGGCCCTCCCTAAGATCTTAACATTCCTATGGTTAAATTCAAAGTAAATTTTATTTTAAGTGAGAATTTGAAAGGAATATAGGGTCTCATGGAACTTCTAGATTTGCCTTGTGTAAGAAAGATTTACAAAAATAAAATCATTCATTTTCTTATGTCCCTTTGCTTACACCATTTTGATATTATTTAAAAATGAAAATATATTGGGTTACATAAGTTAAAATTGAAAATTTTAATAAAAATTTAGATTAATTATGTCAAATTCAAAACATTATGTATCTGATAGAGGAATGGCCTACCATTGTTTTTTGTAATATATGTATTGAAATATTTTTTTAAAAAAGCTTTATAATCATAGCTAAGTTTAGAATTGTGTTGTTACCTCTCTTTTATTATTATTATAGGAATGGTACTCATCATGGGAAGTATCAAGTGCAAAAAATGTGAATCTACATATTTGGTTGTAAGATTTGAATATACAATATAAAGGGCATCTATAACACAAATGACCTATGTTGATCTATAGAAAAATAAAAATATCCATAAGTTGGAATTATCAAAATTAGTTTTGATGGTGTTTCCAAATTAAATACAAGGAAAACTAATGAAGGTTGTGTTTGCTAGAATAGTAATTACAAAATTCTCCTCACTTGCTCAAAATCATATGAAACTTCAACTAGTAATTATGTAAAGGTTAGGTAAATTCTTATAGGGATCAATATTATCATAGTAAAATAACATAAATATATTTTAACTAAAGGATTACATAACAAATGAGGTGTAGTCCTAGTCGTCCATTGATGAGGAACATTCTTCATCCCTGATGATCACATGGAATAGTGGGTTGTTGAGATGTGGGACTTCAATTCTTATGGATAATTAGAGCAGCAAGGATAAAGTACTATTCCAAGGCACTCTATAATATACTTTGTACATAGGAAAAAAAATTATTTAGGTTAACATTGAGTTTTGCAAGTTTTTCATATGTTTGATCCATGTTGTTGACCAAGGGCATCCCTGATTCATGAAGGCATATGGGATGCAAAAACTGTGAAGAGCTACAAAGTAATTTACAGTATCAAAAGAATTAGAATTTGATCAAATATCAATGAATTGTGGAGTATTGAAGACACCAAAATAAATATTTTCTTTAGAGAAAGCAAAAATTATTAGATATTTTAAAATAATATGTGGCAGGTTTATGCTTGATCAAGAGAGCTACAAAAGGATGTTGAAAGAAAAAATAACATGAATTTTTTTATTTTTAATCAACATATGGTATATTGGTTGTAAAATTAAATAACTCCTTGAATAAGCAATAGATGTTAGATCATCATATAAAAATTCTATAAAGAATCTGATCTCCATAAAGTTCCTACTTATACAAACCTTGAGCACTAGTCAAATTTTGCCCTTATCTTGTAAGATATTTTGAAACATTAATGATGACAAGTGAAAAATCATGCTTGATTAAGGGAAATTGAAGAAAGGTTGTATTTCCAAATAAGCAAATTTGGTTACATCATCCATTTCCAAGGGGGTAGGTAGCTCCTTGAGATGACACAAAGTTGATCAATTGGCCAAAAAGGAAGTCTTCCTTCCAATCAATCAATAGAGGGAGTGGCTATTTTAATTTGCATGACATGAATTTAATGCTAAAACCATAATTTCCTTCCACCAACCTTGCATGGGGAAAGAACTACTTTGCACAATATAAATTTAGCACATTAGGAGAAGTTACAGTACCTCCATGATGGCTCTATAAAAAAGAGAATAAATGCATGCAATGCAAAGTCATTGCTAAGAATATTATTGCTAATATAAATAAATAGAAAGTAAAAGTGGTATTGGCCTTACCAAAAGGAGATCAATTTAAATCAAAAAAAATTAATGCTAACAAAGATGGTAGGCAAGCCCCACTTGCTTTAATAAAAGAAAAGGATGAGTGTGCATAGTGAGAACATAATGCAAGAAGACACCCAAAGGAGATTCTTCTCCATTCTACCTCATAAAATATAGAGCACTTAAACATCCAAGAACCCCAAAGAACACAAAGAGGGAAATCATAGAGCCATGTTGAGGAAATAAGAGTTGCGAGGAGGGTTGTTTAGAGAAAACCAATATTGGAAAAGAAGACCAACACTCACTCATCAGCATCTATAGTGGACTCTTGTAATGGATTAGTAATACATGTTTAACACATGTTTTAATAATTTTATTAGCTTAGGACATGTATTATTTAATGCATTCTTATCCGTTACATATGTTTGTAATGCCTATTTATAGCTTCTATTGTTAATGGAAAACTAAAATTTTAGATTGTCATTCGTTTCCTTTATTTGTTGTAACTGCTCCCCCATAATTGGTATTAGAGTAGGTTACAGGTTATAGGCTAGTATCCTCTTATCCTAGGCCAAAATTGATTCAAACAGGAATGACAATGCCTTCGTAGGTCTGTTTGTGGATTAGTTAATTTTGTTTTAGATATTTTGTTGTAGGATTTTATAGTATTATTGATTCCATACGTAGTTTTATCCACCTCTACCTCGTAATTTTTGACAATTGCAAACCTTCGTTCGATTCATGATGTTGAGTCTCATAGATATTTCTAACAACCTTACTGATATTTTTGTAAAGATTCAGCAAAACAAAGTGGCTATGCTCACAAAAATTTAGTAGAACCACACAGTTTTCATCACCAGTCTTCAGCTTCAAAGTTTCACACCTGTTGCATCATGTTTTTTGGCATTGTCTATCTTTTCAAACACTGATCTGATCTGCAGCTTTTTCTAGCCATATTGTGTAGTCTTTTGGCCATAATTTTTGTTCATTGTTTGAAGTCACTGCCATTGATGTTATTTTCTTCACAGTCGATTTACCAGCTCCTCCTGTGCATCACTGCTGCAGATCGTATGTTTCCAATAATATTTATCTTGCCACTGTACGTCCTCTATCAAAGTCACCACCAACCACTCTTTGACCATCGATCTATCTTTGCTATTTGTTTTCATCATGGATCTACATTTTCCAACGATGTTTTAGACAATTCCAATATCCACTTGTTTTTTGTTCTTTTTTTCCTTATACGCGTCATCGCCATCGCTTCCATCATTTGGTTGATCTTCCTCGTGTACCTCAATGGCCACTACCTCTCATGTTGTTTTCGTTCCCAACACCATGGCCTCCACCATTCCATCAATTAAATTAAATTAATTTTTAATTTAATTTAATTTTTACATACCCATTTTTAATTTTGCCCGCTTCCATCCTCCAACGGCCACCAAATACATATTCATTTTGACCATTTTCATTAAAAGTGCACACCACTCCATTCAATTTTCAACCATAAATTAAATTATATTATTTTTTAATATAATTTAATTTTTCTCCACCCATTAAATGCCCATTTTCATTAAAAGCGTGCACCACTCCATTAACAACCCACATTCAATTTTCAAACCATCAATTAAATTATATTATTTTTAATATAATTTAATTTTTCTCCACCCATTAAATGCATATCACCCCACCTTCATTCAATGCATTCCCATTTTTCATTAATGCGCGTGTCCGCTTTTAATGTACGCTCAACCAATAAAAACCATAAAATTTAATGCATTCATAGTTTCCAATTGGCATATTTGGCATGTATTTCAATGCATATCCTTCTTACACATCAGTTGCTACTTTCTTCTACCGATTCGAAGGACTCACTTCAACCGTCCACCGGTATAACAGTGTTAACAGTTATTGGAGAGCATTTTTTGAGCCGGTTGTTGTGTCACTACCAGATTTTGATTTTATGAAGACATGTACAAATTTGTCATTTTGGTCTTTGTCTTTTGTAACAAGAGTACATTATCGGTTGTACCCTATACTCTTGGATAATTTCCTTCTTTGTCTTCCACCTTTGTATGCATTGGGGACCAATGATTTTTCGGTGGGAAGGAATGTTATGGATTAGTAATACATGTTTAACACATGTTTTAATAAGTTTGTTAGCTTAGGATATGCATTATTTAATGCATTCTTATCTATTACATGTGTTTGTAATACCTATTTATAGGCTTCTATTGTTAATGGTAAACTAAGTTTTTTTATTGTCATTTTTTTCCTTTATCTGTTGTAACTGCTTCCACATCAACTCTTCTACAAGAGTGACCATGGTTGCACCCTTAATCTCAAGTTGAGAAGCATCAATTAAAATGGAGAAAGATCCAATTGAAAATTTTGTAGACCCCTAAATTTTTAAAAGGACCAAGTGTCTAAGGGAGGAATCCTTCCAAACATTCAAGGTTAACCCTTGGGTGGGTGAGAATCTAGAGTAGATTTTTGGCACAACTCATGGTGTTAAATTCCATAAGTGTTATGAGATAGTAGTTGCATGTGTTAAATTCTATATTATTCAAGCCTAGGAAGTTAGGTAATTGTTGACAATTTTGTCACATTTCTCAAGGGGTAGAAAAGAAACAAGTTTTGTATAGTGTTGTGTAAAGTTTTTTGCTTTGTTATTTTTATTTTGAAAAGTTGCAGCAATTTTGGCTTTCAAAGCCACCCCTTTGTATAAAAAGTAGAAAGAGAAAAAGCTTCGCTACCAAACAAACTATAGAAAAGAGCTTCGTCAAAGAAAATGAAACTGCTTCACACCTGAAGTATTTCCAACACTACTTCGGGTGAAAATTTTGTGAAGTAGTTTTGCCGAAGAAAGAGCTTCGCACCCAAAGCGCTTCCAGCACTACTTCAGGCAGGATTTGTTGCGAAGTAGTTTTGTCGAAGAAAAATGCAAGAGGACCGATGAAAAGGGCTTTGGGCCTGAAGCATTTCACAACGCTGCTTCGGGCAGAAATCATCCGAAGCGGCATTCAAAAGAGCAACTTTGCCGAATGAGAAAAGTCTAGACCAGGGTAAAACTACTTCGGGCCCGAAGCATTTTTAGTAAACACTTCGGCTAAGGCACCAGCGAAGCAGAATCCAAAGGAACATCGAAGATTACTTCACCAAAAAGTTTTCGAAGCATCTACTTCGGGCCTCCTCACTCCCGAACCATTTCTACTTCGACGAAAAACCTAGCGAAGCATTCACTTCAACTAGTTTTCACCCGAAGCATTTTCGATCGAAGTTCTGGCAGCCAAAAAAGTGAAACATTTTGAAGGCAGGAATGTGTTTCGTCCGAAATCTCTCCGAACCACAATTTTGAAGAGGATCACGACGAAATACTTCTCCAAGGCATTAGCAAAGCAGTTTTGTCAGCGAAGCGGCAAGGATGAAGAAGACCATTTTGCGAAGGAGATATGCTTTGGCACAAACCATCCCCGAAGCAGTTTTGCAAAGATCAGTTTTACGAAGTATAATCTAAGGAGGAGTTTTGCTTCGGCCCAGAACCATTGCGAAGCGAAGTGGTGAATGAAAACTTAGCGAAGTTCTTCACGAGCACACGTTCCAAGCCGGGTATCTTCCCGAGGCGATCAAGTGCCTCATAAATGCAATTTTTCGTGCCCAACAAGCCTGTTGCTCATTTTTTGCAATTAGAAGTGAAGTATCAAGCCATGATGGAGAACCCGGCGAGCATGGCGGCCACTTGAGCACTGCACTCGAAGACTAAGGACGTCCAGACGGCTCATCAATGCACCTTTCCATGGTTGACCCGGTCACAGTTGCCAGTTTTGGTAACAGATTTGAAAACTCAGTCGCGAGAGCCGAGGAAGGCCAAATTCTCAGATCTCGAGGGTGTACTCTTCTTTGCTATGTAATTATGATTCAGAGGTCCGAGTCCTCTATAAAAACCCAGATATTGTAATGGAAAAATATGGGGGGAACTATCTACTAGAAAGCTGCTGTAACTTGATGTCCTACGATTAATACTAAGAGACTTTGAGCTTAATTCTTCTCTTTTATGCTGCCTTATGTGCTTGATTCTTCTATCTCTCCTCGTTTGTATGTTGGATGCTGAACTCTGCGTCCGGTGTGCGATTGGGGACAGTGTCCTAAAACTTGTTTTGAAGGATACATAGGAGTAGAAAAGTGTTGTATTGGCTTTCTTTTATGCTTGTCTGCCTTGCTTGATTCTTCTATCTCTCCTCGTTTGTATGCTGGATGCTAAACTCTGTGTTCGGTGTGCGATTGGGGACAGTGTCCTAAAACTCGTTCGAAAGGATACATAGGAAGGTTAATACTACGTTTCTTTGTGTTCCTTACTGCTATTCAAGTTATCTATTAGCGATCATGCTTCCTGTTCTTTCCCACCTTAAATCACCAATTCCTCTTCCCTTAACCCCTTTTTTATTTATTTCTCTAACCCTTATCCCTTTTATCTCTTTCCTGCACTCTTGTCTTCAAAACACCCAAGTAGTTTAGCATAGGAGCTGGCCTTTCTTCGGAGATTGGCACGAGGGGCATCTCTTCCCTTCGGCCTTTCAATGTTGGTCCAGGTCTAGGGCAAGTACACTTACACAAAATCCTTACCTAGGCAGATTTGATGACCAACAGTAATGAGATAGGATCTTCAAAGCTATTGACCTAAAATATATTCATATAATATTGCTACTAGTAGTGGGAGGGTATTCAATAAACCTGGGAAACATCACAAAGTATTTTGAAAAAATTCTAGACAATGAGAAGCTTAGTTTTCTGGTAGATTAATGTAGCAACTTGGGAACTATGTTACCAAAGTTTCCTCTCAACATAAAATATTTTAACAATAGTTCAAGGGACTTCCTAAGCATGTTTTCATTCATGTTCAACTTGGAGGATGACAAGAATGTGATTCAAGCCCAGATGAGCATCATTCATAAGATGAAATGGATACTCAAAATTGAGAGGGTGGTTTTTTATTTTAGCAAATTCATCATTGATCAAATTCATGAGAGGTTATCCAAGCTTAATATCTCCTAAGTTTTTATATACCCTTCATTTTTTGCTTACTTGATTTTGTATCAAAACCCAAGGTGTTACATGGGTTTGAATTTGAAGAGGACTGATGAATCCATCCTCGAGTAGCCTATTTCTTTCTAGATAGGGGATTTGAGCAAGGCCTCTTCCTACTATTATTTATTGAAGATTCCAACCTTAGCTGCTCTAAGTAGACTCAAGTTATAGTGCTTCTTTGTAGTTGACCTCCATACCATATTGACAAGATTCCATGGAGATTGGTATTTTTTTGGGGGGGGTTATATTTTTTTCCTCTATGGTTTCAATAAGTCAGTCTTTCAACTACCAAGATACATGTCAAAAATGGTTTTGGTCCTAGATTTTCTTAGGAATTTAGACATAATTGATGCAACATCTAGGAATAGGAAAGGCAAAATAGGCTATTACAATGCAATGGTAGTGAAAAGAAAGATCACCTACATTTTTAAAAATAAGCTAAAGGACCTAAGATTATGAATTCATGAGTATAATTGAAACTATGACCTAGTTAGGGTGTTCACTAATTGGTTGTAAAGTATTCAAATATCTACTAAGTTTGTGCATGAACCTAGCCTAGATAAGGAAATAGGAAGAAATCAAACAAAGGAAGCATGATCACAATGGATAAAACTAATTATCAAGCAACCATTGAATCTAAGGTCTTACAATATTTTTTACCAGAAGAATCATAAGGTGAACCCCCAAAACAACATTAGTTCTAAGAAAAGGAGTATCCTAAGAACCAAACACTATAATGATGTTAATATCAATGCATGCTGGAAACACCAATAGGATAGTATACCCAAATAAAAGAGGCAAAAAGAGTTACACCAACCATGAATATGAGGCTGAGGAATCATTTTCATTCATAATACATTGTGTTATATTTTCCCAATTCACTCCAATTATATTTAATATAGAATATGAAATATTATGACTAACAGGTCACAATAATGAAGATTTATCTCAAAATATTTAGATTAGGTACAATTTAGAGTTCATGGAGTAAGCCAATAAGGTTGTAATCCATGATTACCTATCCCTTAAGATAAATTTAACAAAGAAGAAAAAGGAGTTTGAGGAAGTGAAGGATACCTTGAAGAGCTCTTAATTGGATTTTAATTAACTCTAATATTAGGTTGACTAACTCACCAGTAAACTAGCCCTACAACCACCACTTCTCTCCTAGAGTTAGAAATGGGTAAGGTCCAAACTCTCACTAATCAACTTGTTTCTTAGGAGGCTCGAAAAGACATTTTGTTGAAGGAGCTCAAGGAGGAGGAGACAAAAAATTTTGAGCTTCAAAAACATCCAAGGAGGATGGACTCAATAAAGGAGGCTTGCAAGACATACTAGGAAGACGTCACTAAAACAACATTAGCATTATTCCAAGAATTTAGGTTCATCAATAAGATCACTATCCAAAGCTCTCAAATCAACCAATAGGTGGAGAAATCCCTAGCTAAAACTTATGTTAGGTTGAAAAATATAAGATCATAAATATCCAAGTTATCCACCTCACCTAATCACCAATTTATGATCATAAGAATTTAAGATAGGGAAGTAGTGGCACAAAAAGTGATTGACCTCTTTGAGAAAGAGTGGGTTATACAGTAGTGCAAGACTTATATGGGTGCTCTAACCACTACCATCACAAACCTAAGGAGTCATATTGACTCATTAATTCAAGATATCCTTCCATATCTATGGACAATAGATAATGAACTTTATAAGAAGGGATATTTTCAACTGCTTGAGTAGTCGAAGAAGGTTTAATCAATTTTTAAAGATTAGTCAAGCCCTTCCATGTCATATGATATAACTCGAGTGATCAGAACACTGGTAGAGCTCAAATTTTGCTTGCACAAGGTCATGAGCAAAATGATAAATTTATCTCATGATTACCAATTGGAGCTCTAGAAGTGTTATCAACAATTCAAATAAATCGAGCTTGTATCGAATGACAAATGGGAGAAAATTAATGCTTTAATAATAAGTTATTCATTTAAGGGTACCCCATTCCTTTCATTTTTTCTAATTCTTTATTTTTCCATTTTTATTCCACTCCCAATGGATAAGATGACAATATTTTTGGAGTTCCTCATCTCTAGCAAGCTAAAGATCCCCTATAAGTCGCAAAGCTATAGTAAAAATTCACTACACCAGGAAGGAATTTTGGTCTTGGCCAATTTTTTATATTGTCCTTAGAATAGATAGATTATTAGATGGGTTAGAGAAAGTGGATGTGCACCATCAATTTTTGTAAATCAATGATGGCCACTAAGTTGAAAGGTTAGAACTTCGCCAAGGCTTTGGAGACATGATGGTCATCCAATGTTTTGCTTGACAACGAGTGCTAAAATTGAAAGGAGTGTTGGAAGTTAAAAGGGTAAAAAATTTGTTTTACCACTGTAAGCTTTGGACCTTACCCTTTTACCTCCTTGGATGGCAACTGAGTCAGCAGGATTAGATGACATGGACGGCAGGGAGTTTGAATCCTAATCTCATTTTTCCTTTCCTCCATATTTTTCTTCTTCCCTATTATTTCTACTAAGATTTGTAGGTTCTGGTTAATAATCTTTGTATTTAAGCATTGTAATCCTTCAAATTTAATGTTAATGCAATATTTGGTTAATAATATTTATGCTCCTAATTTCCTAAGTGCTCCTAATTTCCTTAGTGCTATATTTGATATCATAGTAGAGGCTATACAGGCAAAGCGAGGCCTACAGGAGTGAGCTCACAGGTGAGGCATGGATCTCAAGGAGGTCAAGAGGGCCCACAGCATGCAAACCAAGGTGAGTTTGAGAGGGCCGACAACACATGAATAGAGACGAGGTTGAGAGAGGCCTACAAAGAGCACATGAATCTAGGAGCTAGCCAGAGATGGACACATGGCAAATAGACAGTAAGGTGAACACATGGCAAGCAGACAGAAATGCAGACAAAGGGACAACTGGTGATGTGGCATGAGGTGATTAGCTCAGCTAGAATGCAAAAGGGTGGTCACTAATTGCCTAAAGGCAATCGAGAAGCTTAGTGCTTCTCTATGCTAATAAAGCACAATATCCCCTCCGCATAGTGGATGTGGGATAAAGATTGTAATTTTTTTTTAAATTATCATGCAGCTATGATGAGATAAAGGAGGCAAGCCTCCCTCACCTCATCTTCAGTCCACGCAGCTTGACTGGATTGAGGAGCCATCCTTAAGCCACTCACCCCCAGGAGGTCACAGGTTCGAAACCCGACAGCTATGAAAGTTGCAAAAAAAAAATTGTGTATGGTATATGCCCCGAATGTCTTGAAATAATAGTGTATTATGCCTAGGTTTCATTGGCGGTGGAAGCCAAGTTGGCAAGGAAACTCTGCTTGAAAGAAAGGAGTCACGGGTTTGACTCCTGAGAAGTTTTTCTTTTTCTTAAAAGTTTATTATTTTATATATTAAAAAAAATATAACTTTATATTATATTTAATAAAATTAAATAATAATTGTTTTTTAAAATTTTATTTTATAAAGCAATTATATTTCTTTTATTAAATACAAATATAGATATTTTTTTTTATATAATAAAATAGGAGAAAAATAACATTGCCTAAGAGGCAATTTATGTAAGAGGACTCAAAGGTGGAAAATTGTGACAAAGCCTAAGACGATTAGTATTTTTCCTTGTAAGAGAGACAAAAGATCAAACTGAAATTTGCAAAGAGGCATTGATGATAAGACTAAGTGGTTGTTATCATGCCCTATGTGCACTTTTGGTAAGAGAAAACGCTAAAATTTTTGATGAAAAAGTGAGATATTATGGGCTACATATTGTATTTAGTCAGTTGCAAAATGCAGTAATTACACACTAGAGGCATCTAGATTCAGGGTATGAGGCAGACTCTGAAGATAACTCCTTTAGGAGTCAATTTGAGCAATTTGAATCCATAGAAGTTGCACCACAAGAATCTGAATATACTCATTATAGTAATTTAGTGGAAATTCTAGAACCAGCATCACCTGAGAAAATATTGATTAGTGACGATGAAGAACAAGTAGCAGATAATTTCATGAATCAAGAAGTTGCAGCACCACAGCAAGAGGAACAAGAAATCAATGAAAGAGTGAATCAATTCAGGTTTGATTGAAATTTGTAATCTCTTCTTTCTTCTTCTTTCCTCCTTCTTTCTTTGAAAAAAGCAGAGTGTTTTATTGTAACCAAGAAATAAAAGAGTGTTTTAGTAACTATGGCCTCACATAAAAATCTACCAATTCCAGAGTTCAACAGGTATGACTACGAGTATTGTTCTATAAAAATTAAGACCTTACTCATAGGAAAAGGTTTGTGGGATATAATAGAAGAGGGTTTCATAAAACCCATAGATTGGGCTACATTGAGTGCCACATATAAGAAAACAAAGAAAGAAGCACAAAATAGTAACTCTTTTGCTCTTTATCATCTCCAAGCAGCATTGGAGAAAATTATATTCCCTATAATAGTCGCTTGTATAACTGCACAAGATGCGTGGAAAGATTTGAAATATGGATTCTAGGGAAATGATCAAGTGAAGCAAGTGAGGCTTTAAACACTAAAACGGGATTTTGAAAATCTCAAAGTGAAAGAAGATGAAAAAGTAGGTGATTATTGTGTCAGAGTGAAAGCAGTTGTTGATAAAATGGTTACACTTGGTGAGGAAATCAAGCCTGAGATAATTGTAACAAAATTTTTGCAAACACTTCCACAAATATGGAATCACATTGCCATAATCATAGAAGAGTCAAAAAATATTTCCACTTTAACATTCGATGCATTAATCGGATCGTTAATGTCTCATGAAGAGAGATTACAGGAATCTCCTTCAACCAGCTATGGAGGTGATGATAAAGCCTTCACATCCAATAAAAATACTAGAAGAGGACGTGGAAGAGGTCAAGGCAGATGCTAGCAAAGAGGAAGAGGCAGAGGCAACTATATAGGAGGCAATCAGAACATAAGAGACAACTCCAATAGAGGAGGCAATCAGAATAGAGGTGGAAACCAAAATAGAGGAGGAAATCCAAGACAAAGTGAAAATCAAGAGTGAGGAAGTGATAAGTCCAAAATAGCTTGTTTTAATTGTGGCAAGCCAGGCCACTTTGCTCACGACTGCTACTCAAAATATTCTCAAGGCAGCAGCAGTCAATATGGAAATTTTGGAGAAGAAGATGATACGTCTAATGTTTTTCTATCATATGGATAATCAGAATAGAATCTAAATGACACATGGATTCTGGATACTAGTTTTTCAAACCATATGAGTGGCAAAGAAAATCTATTTTCTACTCTAGATTCCACTTATAAATCCCACATCAAGTTAAGGGATGGTAAATCTTTGCAAGTCGAAGGTATTGGAACCATGGAAGTTCCAACGAAAGAAGGACTAAAGAAAGTGAATGACATCTACTACACTCCAAAGCTCCAACACAATCTGCTAAGCATTGGGCAAATGATGGAGAATAATTACAAACTTGTTTTTAATGAAGGAAAATGTCTCATTCTTGATAAAAACAATTGTAATCGTGTCATCACATAGGTCCCAATGACCAAGAATCGGTTATTCCCTCTCAAATTTGGTGAGTCAGGGAGAGCTCAACTTGCAAATGTAGCTATAGCAAATCCAAGTGTGCTTTGGCACTTGCGATATGGTCACCTTAATTCTTCTAGCTTGAAATTGTTAACTTCTCAAGCTATGGTGACAGGACTTCCCAAAATCAATGAACAGAATGAGGTTTGTGAAGGATGTGCTTTGGGAAAGAACTCAAGGTCAAAGTTTCCAAAAGGACAAGCATGGAGAGACAACTATCCACTTCAATTAGTGCATTCGAATATCTATGGCCCAATGCAGACAAAGAGTATCAAAAATAATTCCTATTTTCTCACTTTCATAGATGATTTCTCTAGAATGTGTTGGATTTATTTTCTGAAACATAAAGATGAATCTTTTGATTGCTTCATATATTTTAGAAACAATGTAGAGAAATAAAGTTAGTATTTTGTAAAATGTCTTAGAACAGATCGAGGAGGTGAGTACTCCTCAAAAGAATTCTTGAAATATTGTAAAGCAAGTGAGATCAAAAGGCAATTCACTACTACCT
Source organism: Wollemia nobilis (assembly GCA_028583015.1). Taxonomy (NCBI): domain Eukaryota; kingdom Viridiplantae; phylum Streptophyta; class Pinopsida; order Araucariales; family Araucariaceae; genus Wollemia; species Wollemia nobilis. The sequence continues at coordinate 6,821,460 of JAQPPZ010017253.1, forward strand.
ATACTCCACAACAGAATGGTGTGGCTGAGAGAAAGAATCGTACCATAGTTGATATGGCGAGAATGATGCTTCATACTAAGCATCTAACTAATATCTACTGGGCTGATGTTGTAAGAACTAGTGTATACATTTTAAATAGAAGTCTAACTTCTAGTTTAGATGGCATCATTCTTTATGAGGGGTGGTACGAAAATAACCCCAATGTAAAGCACTTCAAAGTTTTTGGTTCTTTAGCGTACGCACACATTCCTAATGAGAATAGGAAGAAGCTTGATCCCAAAAGTTAAGCTTGTATATTTGTAGGGTATTGTGAGTCTACCAAAGCATATAGACTCTACAATCCCAAGACTCATAAAATTGTACTTTCCAGGGATGTAATTTTTGATGAAGGGGGAGAATGGGGTCATCAAAGAATTTTTGTTGATGATGAGTCCCAAGATGTAAGTTCTTCACAGGTACAGTAGGTATCTCCCAAGAAAATCAAAGGCACACCAACCTCTCCAAGCCCAAGCAGGAGTACGACATCAAGTACTTCAACCACCACTCCAAGTCCTTCTCCACAAAGATCAGTAAGTTCTTCACCGATGGATATTGACTCTCCATCAAGAGGTAAAATAACATTACAACATCATCCATATTTTCAAATGTTGGATCAAAATTACCAGAAAAGATACACTAGAAGCCAAGCTAGTGAAATAAATTCAGTTTTGCATAAACTTGAAAATCTGCATATGTATGAGGATGATGCCTCCCAAGATCCTAAGGGAGATGTAGTTAATTATGCTTTATTAACTAGTGCACATATAGAACCATCTAGCTATGAGAAGGCTTGTACTCAGAATGTATGGCAATAAGCCATGAAAGAGGAAATAACCTCTATAAAAAATAATGATACTTGGGAGCTTGTAAAGCTTCCAAAAGGAAAAAAATGTGTTGGATGTAAATGGTTCTACAAGACCAAATATAATGTTGATGGAAGCATTGAGAGGCATAAGGCAATATTAGTATAAAAATTTTTTACTCAAAAATTTGGCATTGACTATGAGGAAACCTTCGCTCCTGTTGCATGACAAGAGACAATCAGATAAGTTCTTTCCTAAGCTGCCCATAAAGGATGGAACATTCAACACATGGATGTGAAAAGTGCTTTTTTGAATGGATACTTGACTGAGGAGGTTTATGTTCAAAAAACCTCAAGGCTTTCAAGAACAAGGAAAGGAGAACCTTGTTTATAAATTGAAAAAGGCAATTTATGGCCTCAAGCAAGCACCAAGAGCTTGGTACTCATCCATTGATGGCTAGTTCAGCGAGTATGGATTCACTATAAGAAAAATTGAACCAACTATGTACTACCTAAAGCATGGAGTAGAAATTCTCATAGTTTGTTTGTATGTGGATGATCTAATATTTATGGGTAGTAACACTAAAATGAATATAGAGTTCAAAAACTCAATTATGAAGCAGTTTGAGATGAAATATCTCGGTTTAATGCGATACTTCCTAGGCATGGAAGTGCATCAATAAAATAGGGGGATCTTCATATGTCAACACAAGTATGCATCATTAATTAAGTTAATATAATGATGGGCATTAATTTTTTAAAGGAATAAGTTGTAGAGGGGGTAGAAAATGCAAACTATTGATGTCCCAAATTTATGGCAAGCACTAATCTAAGGAAAGGTGATGTTAAGATCATATCCTAACACTATTAAATAATAACCCCATTTCTAATATGGTGACCCCATTTTAATGATATTCTATAATATTTTGTAATAATTTGTGGCACTAAAGGCATGGTGTCATTTAATGTAACTTTTATAAAGAATATAATTGTATTTTTTGGTAGAAGATATAGCTCATTTGGAATTTTTCATGTAAGCCAACTCTTGAGCATTAGGTTAGATTTATGAAGAGTCTTTTAAAATTTTAGGAGTAAAGGTGGATGTATCTCTTTGCATATTAAATAAAAGTTATGTTTAGGAGGTTGGCACCTCAAAGAGGTCAACAATTTTGTATTGTTATTTGTGAGATTAATATATAAATATATATATGCATTTACATTTTATATTACAATATTTTTTCTTTCATGAATTATTGATTTTATTATAATATTTATGTCGGTGTGCTTATTTTAATTAGAAGGTTCCTAACAAGTGGTATCAAATCTCTTTCCATGGTTGTGTTTCACGACTGTGATAGTTTCTTCCCTACCATTTTGACTATTAGGAATAAATTTTCTATGTTTTTATTTTTTTGCTTACTATATTTTTTTTGCATATACTAGAGGAATCGGTAATTAGTTACATTTTTCATCACCTCTTCATGGGTTCGAATCTTGCTCCTTGCTACCACTATAACCTCCAATTACATCAGGTAAACATTTTAACATTGTTGGCAGTATGAGAATGACATACCCTTTGGTTCTATGAGTCCTGAGGGATTCAAACCATGGTCTCCACCCTCCCAAGAAAGTGATTTGACAAATGGGCTAGACTCTTTGCTTACTATCTTATGAAAAAAATCAAGAATTTTTTCCTTAGTTGAATAGGTTAGAAACCCTATGTTGAGGGTTTTAAAATATCATGGAGGAGTTGTCATTATTGGCTAAGTTAGATTGCTCGTAGAGAATTTAGTGAATTTATGGGCCAACAGGCTTCAATACCCCTATACAAATTGAGCTCCCACATATCTTTGGATATATTAGGAGACCCCCTAGGATTAGGAAAAACCTTTAGCTCTAGTAAGATTTTTGATCGTGTATCTATCCATAGTTCACTGAGCATAGCACTCAAGAAGATCACTCTCCTATACTATTAGAGAGGAGGTAGTGTGCTCAAGGTTATTAATGGAATCCTCCTTGAGTAGTGGCCTAAAATATTGGTCTATTAACTATCATTCATCATCATGGTATAATAGATGGCTATGGATAGTGCATACACCTTGGCCTAGAGTGCCCTATTTCTATTGAATATTTAACTTGAATGTGAAAATCTTGAACACAAAAATTGAGTAGACTAAAGAGACTATACTACCATAGAATTGACTAAACCAAAATGGATGAAATAATATGGTAAAATTATTAGTCAATATAGGGTCTATCAAGAATAATCAGGTATCATTTCAACCAGGTTCAAAGTTAGTAATAAATAATACAAAGTTAGTTGTTAGTTACTGTTGGCATGAAAACCAAAACCAAACGAGCAAGAGGTGCACCAAAATGTTTCTGACAAACATTGAATGGCTACCTAGCCTAGGAGAGGTAGAGGCAGTTGATCTTTGGAGAAGGCCAGCTTCTTGGTTCCAACTAGCTACACCACAAAAGGGGAAAATGGGGAAAGATAACAATAAATAAAGCAAAGGAGATCATAGCCAAAAATTATAAGGATGGTTATGGCCACATCAAGAGACACTCCTTCAACATCATTGATGCAAATAGCAATGAATCACCTAATAGATCATCCCACCCTACCTATCACTTCTCCTTCAACTCGACATGCAAGGGTGAATTCCAAAACTAGCAGGAGGGTTCATGAAATCTAGGTAGCATAATTAGAGCGCTCCCACTTGATTGGCTTTAACAAAAATAAACCTTGACATCCAGTGGTAAATATTAATTCTAGAACCACCCATATATACCCACAAAATCTAGATAGCATAATTAAGTGAATCAACTCAGGCAGCCATCACAAAAATAAACACACACAAAGGCAAAAGCAGAATGAAAGACATATTGGAAGATCAAACAGTGATTCACTATTATTTAAAGTGATTAAGAATTATATATGAATTGTAAATGCCATATAACCACCCTTTGAAATGCCAAGAATCCCACTATTTATAGAGGATTTTACATTGAATTCAAATTACAGGATTAATGGTATCAAGCAGAAGGATCTTATCGAAACAGTCAAAATATCGACTGATGCTCTATTCTTCAAAATAATGGTGGGTATCCGAAGGAAGTTAGGTTTTTCTACAGAGATCTAGGACCTTGATTTTTTTGGACCTATTTGAGCAATAAATTTCATCTAATCTACCCCTTTGAGCACTTGAGAAGTTTGGATGATCACCGCAAGATCTACATACTCCCACTTGCTCCTTGTCAACTTGTACTAGGGAAATTGTGATTATTAATGGCCCAACTTGAATCTTACTTCCCATTGATGTCAATTCCAATTAGAGATAGCCATCTTATCGATCTTCCACTCATTGTATTTCTAGAATAAAATATTTAGCTTGGACTTTTTATACTACTTTCCTAATGTTTCGTCTAGCTTTGGGGATGGGAACTTGGGACTTGTGACCATTGATCCATAGTCCAATTCTCTCATCCGAGGATTTTGGATCATGTTCTTTTATCCAATGATTAGGGTGGGGATTTTGGATCTTCTTTTGAGTATGCCCCTTCTCGTTCTTCCATCTGTCCCCATACTTGAATATTTGTTTCACTGCTATCCACATATACCATCAATACTTCAAAATTGACCAGCTCTAATACATCATCATCTTTAAGAAATAAGAGTGGATGGAGAGGCATAAATTGTCATCCATATTCTTGGTGACTTACAGTGTCTTCCTCTTGTGGTAAAGGAACCCATAAATATATCTTGGTTATAATTTTCTTAGTAACATGGGAAGGAGGATGAAAACGGAGATGGAAGAATTCTTAAAAAAAGCAACCAAAGAAGGGCTACAACATTAAGGGATGAAGTGGAGAGGAAGCATGAAGTTCCCAAGAATCGACTAGGCAAGAGACAGTAGGAAGGGAACAAAGAGGGAAGCCAAGGGGAACAAGGAAGAGAAAGGGAAGAAAAGAGAAATGGAAATGAGATAGAGTAGAGGGATGAATTGAAAGGTAATTTGTATGATATCCATACAAACTACACTTCCATCAACATACCCCACCAAAGACCAAGGCTAGTTCAAGAATAGATAGAATGCCAATAGCATCTATCATAATATTTCCTTTTGACACAATCACGTAAAAACTTCCTCAATCTATCATCGCTCCTTTGAAGTACCTCTTGTTGCAGTAGTATTTTTATCTTTACATTTAATTCAATTGATGTTGTTATTTACCCTTTTGAGGTTCTATTTATAGCTTATTTTATATTGGGTAGAGAAATGGGCATTGCTTTCAAGATTGTAGCACATGTCCTTTTGAGGATTATGTAAAGTGATGCATGATTTCAAGCCTTGATCCATTGGGTACGGGTCACAGTATAAGAACACTAAGAAAAAAGTAGGTGCTTCAAAACAATATTCTTTCTAGAAAACCAATGTGAGTCACCATTGAATAGGATGATGTCACTGGCCACGTGCTAACAACACTTTTAATTAATTTTTGACTTATGTATGGGTTGAGTGGTGTGCCACAACCATTAACTTGTACTGGAGATCATCCAGTGAATCTACAATGTTCATACCAGATCATGGTAAACTTGATTTACCTCCTGTAATCTGGTCAATATTACCCAAATGTCTTCCAAGCTACTAAGAGGTCACAATTTTGTAGATCATCATGCATACTGATACTTATGCATTTGATGATCAAAGTGGTGGTTAATTTTTACCACGTGGGATCCTTCTTATGGTACTAGTTAGTATGGCAACATGCTCCAATATCACCATTCCTTGGGATCCACCTATCATGAGATCCCAACTTTGCATGTCTCCATCGTCCTTGTGTATTCCTCCCTATAGACATTATTGATTGATCTTGCTATGAACTTGACTCCCATTTTTGGGAAAATATGTAAGTAATGAGGTTATCTACTGTAGGTTTGGAGCTTACATTTTTCCTACATGGGCTTGGGAAAAGATCCAACCCTTGTATTTTGCATGACTGTGGCCTTGGCTCTTGCACAACTTGAGATGGCATATATGGAAAATAATGTACAGTAGGGAAGGAAGCAGCAATAGTTGGAAAAGGAGATGAGAGGAAGAAATTATTTGAAGATGTCTTTCTTGCTTGAAGGAGTCACTCTATTCATATATCCTCCTAAAATATTTAAGGGAATTTTATTTCCCTAGATTGATGCAAGAGGAGGCTAATGCTCGAGCTGAAGACCCAAACATTATACAAGTGATCCTGGGTGGGTGACAACTATAAGTAAAATGGAATCCTTTCCCAACTCATTTTGAATTGCATGTTGAAATCTAAGGTAGATTCAAAATGGGTACTCTTAATGAATGATAAGTTCATCAAGAGCTGGAAGGGATCCATGAAGCCATCAAATGTATCAATAAGAGATTTCACAAAATTCATCCAAGAGCATATGGTTCTTCTCTTAAGGGTATGGTACCACCATAGCACCCTTCCTTCTAGAGATAGTATTAGGATTCTGATCATGATGTCTTAATGAGTAATACCATGAAGGGACACTAGTGCAATGACATCTTCAATATGTTCTTGAACTATTCCTAAAGTGTCATCATATTTGGTCAAGTGCTTCAGGGAACTTTTAGGAATCTCATGCCAGCATTGGAGGTTTAGTGGACCAGGATCATTCCACTATGGGTAGCTCAGGTAGGCCATTGAAGCACTGGCCTTCAGAGGTCTTGGTTCATATGTCAAATTTAGAGTTGAAGTCACCATATGAATATACTATCAGCACTTTTAAGGTCAAGGTTTCTTATCAAACCCTAGGTCCTTTGGTAAATGATAACTTTTTAGCATAAAAAGGCAACTGATCTGATGATGTGGATATGTTGCATAGTTAGAGTTATTAGGTTATTTGCAAGGATGTAGGCAAACTAGAGTATCACCAAAATTTGATTTTCTCAAACACAATAACTCAAAGAGTTCCCCAATAGAGTCACTAAAATTTGTTGGTATAAAAATTGGCACCAAATGAGCGGGAGGTACGCTCAAAGGTTTCTGACTAGCATTGAACTACCACCCGATCTGAGAGAGGTAGAGGCGGTCGATCTCCAGAGAAATTTGACTCCTTGGTTCCAACTATGCCACAAAAAAGGAAAATGGGGAAAAGGAAATGAGAAAGAAAACAAATGAGGTCATAGCCAAAACTAAAAAGGATGGTTTATGGCCACATCAAGACACACTCCTTCAATGTCACCAATGCAAACAGTAGTGAATCACCTAACAGATCAGTCTGCCCTACCTATCACTTCTCCTTCAACTTGACATGTAGGGATGAATTCCAAAACCAGTGGGAGGGTGCATGAAATCTAGGTAGAAAAACTAGAGCACTCCCACCTGATTGGATTTAATAGAAATAAACCCTGATGCCCAATGGTGAATGTAAATTCCAGAACCACCCAAATAGACCCATAAAATACAAATAGTAGAATTAAGCAAATCAACTCAAATGGACATCACAAAAATAAACATTCATACAAAGGCAAAAGTAGAATGAAAGATAGATTGAGAGACCAAATAGTGATTCACTATTATTTACAAGTGACAAATAATTATATATACATTTTAACGGCCACAGAGCCATCCTTTGAAATGCCAAGCATCCTGCTATTTATAGGGGATTTTACATTGAATTCAAATTACAAAATTGATGGCATTAGGCGGGAGGATCTTATTGAAATAGTCAAAATATCGATTGATTCTCTGTTCTTAAAAATAATGATGGCTATTTTGAGGAATTTATATTTTTAAGCATAGATCTGGGCCCTTGATTGATTTTACTAAACTTGTTCAAGGTATAAATCTCATCTACTTCATCCCTTTGAGCACCTAAGAAATCTGATTGATCACCCTAGGCTCGGCATACTCCCACTTGTTCCTTATTATATTGTACTAGGGCAGTTGTGATTATTAATGGCTCAGCTTGAAGCTTCCTTCCTGTTGATGTCAATTATGGTTATGGGTGTACCATCTTCTTGGTATTTCACTCATTGTATTTCAAGGACAAAATATTTAGCTCAAAATTTTGATACTAATATCCTGAAGTTCCATTTAGCTTTGGGGATGGAAATCTGGGACTTGTGACCATTGAGCCATAGTCTGATTCTCTCATCTGGGGATTTGGGATCTCGTTATTCCATCCAACGATTGGTGTGGGGATTTCAAATATTCTTTTGAGGATGTCCCTTGCCATTCTTTGGTTCATCCCCATACTTGAATATTTATTTCATTGTTGTCCACATATATCATCTATACTTCAAAAATGGTTGGCTCTAATATGTCATCATCTTCAATAAATAAGAGTGGATGGAGAGGCATAATATTTTACCCACAATTACAAATAAGAATCATAGCAGTCAAGGCAATTATCAATAACATAGTCTATCAAGACAGTCATCATAGATAATGAGTGATAGAGTTATATAGAATCTTTGTCAATAATAGATACTATAAGACATGCTAAGGGTTTTATTAGAAAAAATTCAATTTTCTAAGTGAACCAAGACTCTAGGATAAAAGTAAATGACACTTGAAGATAGCACTTGAATAGAAAAAATTCTATGGTGCCAAAAAATTCATCTAAAAACCTAACCCATTCTAATCATCTCTTTGAGATGATCATTTTGATATATAGCACCTAAGCACTCTTTTAGGATTATTACAAAAAATGGTAACTATCACAATAATAATTCTATTTTTAGTAAGTATCCTTAGAAGGTCAAAAATCATAGAGTATGGCTATAGGCACTAGGGAACAACAAAAGGCATAAGAAATGGATCAAAAACTTGTTGTTCAAGTAACTTCATGGAGGGAGCATTTGGGAGGTTAGTTAAGGGATGTTTTAAATCAATTAAAGGATGAACTCAAATCTTTACATGAGTCCTTAGCCTATGTGATAAAGTAATAGAAGTACATGAAGGAGAAACTAAATAGAAAAATTATAGACTTTGAAGTTTTAACTAGTAACACCCACACATATGGTCATTTTGGTTCTTATGATCATAAGGGTGAAGGACCTAGCAATTAAGAGTGAGAAACCCATAATAATAAAGGATTTAAATTATAAAAATTAGACTTTCTAAAGTTTTATAGAAAGGATGGAGAGGGATGGTTGTGTAGAGAATAATATTATTTTAATCTTCATAATGTTCCTCATTATATGTGTCTCACAATTACCTCTTTCAATCTTATATCACATGCCCTACAATGGTTTCAATGGCTCAAAAATAAAACATTGAGCTCTCTTGGCTTAAATTTAAGCAATAACTACTCACTCAATTTGGTCCTAGTGAGTTTGAAGATTTTATAGAAGCTCTTCTAAACTCAAACAAACTTCAACTATTCGATATTATCAAGCTCGATTTCAAAATTTGGCCAATCATACAACTGGATTGAGTCCCAAATTCTTCCAAAGATGTTTTTTGAGTGGTTTAAAGGATGACATTAAAGTTGAAGTTAAAATTTTAAGGCTACAAATATTAAAATAGGAAATATCATTGGCTATATTGGTAGAAGAAAAATTTAAGGCTGAAGGATGCACCTTCAAATTCTCTCCATTCCAACCACTATTTTTTTCCAAGCCATCATCCAATCCTCCCAACAAATATCCTACCATCAAAATGTTGACAATAGAACAGATGGATATCAGAAGATTTAAAGGGCTATGTTATAACTATAATGAGAAGTACTCCCTATGACATAAATATGTGCATCAAAAATTATATTTGTTGGATCTGGATAAGACATCAACCACAAAATCTTCAAAGGTGGAAGAGGATCATTAAGAAGATGACCACCCAGAACAATTAGAATCCCCAAAAGAATCTCAACCAAAAACATTAGTGCATGCCTTAGTAGGCACATCAATTTCCCAAACCATGAAGGTGATAGGACATTTCAAATAACAATGGGTGATCATTCTTATTGACTCTAGGATCACACATAAGTTTATTGACTCAAGGGTGGAAACATAGGGAAATTTCCATATTAATTCTTGTAACTTCTTTGAAGTCATGATTATCAATGGAGGAAATTTACCTTATCAAGAAAAGTATTGAAATGTTAATATACAAATAGGGGAATATAATATTAAAGTATATGTGTTTATCTTATCCCTAAGTGGGTGTGATGTTGTTTTGGGAGCACAATGGCTATGGATGTAGGGTCTAGTATTATGGAATTTTTCTAAGCTATGGATAAAATTTAACCAACAGGGAATCGAATGCACCTTAAGGGGCATGAAGTTTTGGGTTACTCAATTTGTTTCATCTTATAATATGGGAAAGATATTGAAAAAGGCATCCCATGGAGTTGTGGACTGACTATTTTCTATACAAGATCTCGATGATGGGAACAAGGGCCATCAAGAGGAATTACTACTTTTATTAAAAAAACATGCCATGGTATTTGAGGAATCCAAGGGACTAACCCCTCATTGTACTCATGCATGTGATTTAGCTTATTATAGATAGTCTTCCTCCAAATGTTTGCCCTTACAAGTATCTATATGTACAAAAATCAAAATTGATAAATGATGTAGGAACTTCATGTTGCAAGGGTTATTCACCCTAGAATTAGTTCCTATTATTCTCAAGCATTATTGGTATAGGAAAAGGATGGATCTTAGAGTTTGTGTGTGGATTTCAAAAAACTCGATAAGATATTTATTAAAGATAAATTTTCCATTTCATTAATTGATGAGTTGTTATATGAGTTGCATGGTACTCAATATTTCTTAAAATTGGATTTGTGTTCAAGATACCATCATATTGGAATCAAGGATGAAGACATTCCTCAAAAATAATTTTAGGACTTACAAAGGGTACTATGAATTCTTGGATATGCCATTTAGTTTGACCAATGCACCTTCTACATTTTAGAATTTTATGAATTCCATTTTTTTCCTTTCATAAATTTATTCTAGTTTTAATTGATGATATTTTAATTTATAGTCATTCTTGGGAGGAGCATATCCAGCATTTGGATCAAACCCTACAGCTTTTGTCTAAGAATCAACTTTATACCAAGAGGGCAAAATGTTCTTTTAGATTGCAAGAAGTAGAATATTTGGGTCACATTGTCACCAAAGTAATTAAAGTATATCCTAAAATAATTTAGGTCGTTCAAAAATTGCCAAAGCCTCAAAACCTAAAGGGACTTAAAGGATTTTTGTTGTGCAGAATTATGGAAAGATAGTGGCTCCTTTAACAACCATGTTGAGAAATAATTCCTTTATTTTGTCAAAAATAGTAGAGAAATCTTTCAAGGAATTAAATCAAGATATGACAATCACCCCAATGTTAGTAATCCTAATTTTTCTAAACCTTTTATAATTGAAAGTGATGCTTTTGGCAATATAATTGGGGTAGTTTTCATGTAATAAGAAATACAATTGGCCTTCACGAATAGAGCACTTTTAGGTTAAAATTAAGGAAAATATACTTATGAAAAGGAGATGCTAACTATCTCACATGTTAATCATTGGAGGCCATATCTCTATTAGATATAGAGTATATTACATCATTTGGGTCATGTAAATGTACCTTCCTAGGTACATACTTAGGACATTAGATTACTTTAGGGGGAAGTTATCTAGTTACTTCATGCAATGTAATAAATGCACAAGTGTCAATGTGCAAGTTGTATATGTGCAAGGTGTCCCTTGTACAGCTAGGTAGAGTGTTGGCCAAGGAACCTATCTTCCTATATAAAAAGGGCCTCATTGTAACAAGCATATAACAAGCTCGTAGCATATTCGTAGGTAGTAGCATAGTGTTGTGTAGATCACCATATATTGGTGATGGGTGCAATGTAGTCCAGTAGCTTTGTTCATGGAGTGTCCATTTCCTCCATAGCTACATTGTATTCATTTCCATCATTTCTATTTATAGCATATTTCAGTCATCTCGTAGATTTACTTTCTTTCATATTATTCTACATCTTGTGATTGCTATCTCCCATTGCATACTGCATCAAAAGCTAATAGTGGTATTAGAGCCATGGTAGATCTAGCCATAGTAGATCGATAGGAAAACCACCATTATCATTGAGCCTGAGTTTTTTGTCAACCTGACGCACCTTTGGACCAACCACTGTCAAAAACTCTTAGAAGAGTCTAGGTGGTAGAATTAGGGAGAGCCACAAGTGAGGATTGAAAGAAATCTCAGTTCTAGAAATACTGAGATTACATTTGGCTAGAGTCTTTCCACAGAGTTTCAAGAAAAACTCGTGAAGACTAGGACTCAACATTCAATCCACTAGATTGACAAATCAACTAGTGAAGATCATTCAAGATATCTAGAATTTGTTAACTATTGCCCAAAGTTTCTTTTGTTGTAGAAAATTAATTCTCAGATGATTGGGACACCTCCTACAATAGAAAGCTAGGATATTTCAACTTCGTTGCCCGAAGGTCGACGTGCCTTCATAGTGTAGAGATTAGTTCCTTGTGCAAGAAGAGAATACTGTGGAAGAAGACTCCTAGAGAAGAGTCATGGTGAAGTTAGGAGACTAGAGATCTCCATTGCTAGATTGAGAACTTCACAGAAGAAGAAAAGGCCATAGAAGCCTTGATCCAAAAGAAAAGGCCACAAAAGCCTTGATCTTGAAGAAAAGGCCACATAAGCCTTGATCCTGAAGAAAAGGCCATAGAAGCCTTGATACTAAAGAAAATGCCATAGAAGCCTTGATCCTAAAGAAGACTCCAGAAGAGAGTATCTGATTCAGAAGTAGATTTAGATTTTAGTACTAATACTTTGTTGCAAGGAAAGGAGATTCAATGAGTTGGAAAACTTCCTACAAGAAAGTTAGGAAGAGTATCTTCTTCAGAATCAATCCAACACCTAAAGCAAAATTGAAGGTAAAGAGATCAAGAGAAGATCTCATTGAAGAAACTTCCATTCTTGGAAGAAGAAGAAGGACTAGGAGAGTCTTACTCAAATCTAGAAGTAGCAAAATCAGAGATCCAAGAAGATATCACCACCAACACTTCCAAAAGCAGAAGGTTGAAGAAAAGGTCTCAAGGAAGACCAGAAGAAGTTGCAAGATCAAAGACCTTGGAGAGGTCTCAATGAGCATCCAGTAAAATTCTTGGAGAGCCTTACTAAAGAAATCATCAAAGGAGTTCCAAGGAGAACTCATTGGAGAAATTCACTATAGAATATAGTGAAATATTTGGGATAATTATCACCATTCAAAAACAAGCCCAAAATAAGAAGAATTTGGAAAGGAGTGCCAAATCTCAGAAGAATATTCAGAAGACCTCAAGACATTCAAAATCTTGAGAAGAAGATCCTACTTGAAGTCAAAATTCAACAAGAAGACTTGAAGACAGGAGAAGCCTACCAAATCTGAGAGATTTGAAGATTACCTCTCATAGAAAGAAGGCACCATTTCAGAGACAAAGACTTCTCCAAATCTATAGAAAAAGGAGAATATTTCTTGAAGGATCAAATCACCAAAACCTAGGCTCGTAAAAGAAAGTTTGAGACCACTTTTTGGTGAAGAAGAAATTGAGCAGCGAGATCCTACTCAAAGTAGCAACTTGGTGATCTTAGACACCAAGATCTACATCCTCTATAAGCTACAAAAGAGCTACAAAATATTTTAAAAAAGGTAAGCAACTATTGGTGCAAGTAGATTCATTAATTGGATTACTTATCAGATTTGTTAAAGCACCTTATATTGGATTAGAGTTGCAAAAGAGGAAAATTGAATTACAGTCTTCAAAAGTGCAAAAAGGGAAAATTTCCTTTTAAGGTTCATTTGCACATTAGCTTTGGAGTTGATTAGATTACAAAATTACAACTATCTATCAACTACCAAATATCTACTTTGGAAAGAAAAAGAAGACTAGTTCCTACAACTTTGTTTGTAGTGAAATTGTAGAATAATTCTTGAAGATTCATTTCAGATTATTCTTGATTAGTTGCAGTAAATTGATTAAGTGCACTTATAAGTTATTTTGAGAGTTTATTGGAGTGATAAGGTGAGATTGTTAGTGCATTAAAAGTGAAATATTAGTGGGTTCATTTGCACTACTATATTACTCTCAAAAAGCTTAGTGTTTGTGTTCTTGAGAAGGGCACAAAATCATATTAGCATCAAGTGTCTAAAGACACCATTAGTGCACCAAAATATACAACTTTTAGTGGCCAAAGGAAGCCACCAAAATCAGCTCAATCCTCCAAGTTTTGGAGAAGAAAATAGCCACAAAAAATCAACAAGGATTGCCTCAAATCGAGACTTGGTGAGTCTCAGATTCAAAGCACTATAAGTGTTATATTGCATCTACAAAAGTGGTTATAAGTTGGGTTCATAAAACCAACAAAAAGGAGAGTTGCATATTCAGAAGAACATCTCCAAAAATCTGCCATAAAATCAAAAAATCAAATAGAAAGGAGTGCAAAAAGGTGCAAAAGGGGTGTTTTTATATCCCAAAATTATTACATATTGTTGCACCATTCTAAGTTGTTTTATGTAGGTGATAAGGTAGAGTTTGAGGTGCCACAAAGGCACATTATACAAGGTTAAAATAATTGGACACTAGCACACTTCGAGCGTAGCAAAGGAGCCTCTCAAAAGGCTCACATCTTCTCCATTATGGATAGTCGAACCTGCAAGCCTTCAAGGGACAACACAAGGAAAGAACAACATCATATTTGAGAGAAATATTATCTACAAAGAAGGAAATACATAACAAGTTCAAAAAGGGAGAAAAGAAGGCATCAAAACCAACATGGAAAGGAGGACAAAATCAACACATTGAAGGTATAAAGAATAGGTGCTAAATCCAAGGTTTCAAGCTTGGAGAAAAACTTCCACCAATAGGAGCACCAAGATCAGCTACAGAACCACCATTGGAAGCTCCATAGAATCAAGGGACATCATAGCTAGCACCATCCAACATCCTCATCGAAGCACCTACAAAAGAAAGAAGTTGCTTGCTCTCCAAGAAACGTAGCAAGCAAAAGAATAAGCATACAAAAGGGAATAGGAGGTATATCATTCATCTTGGAGCATTATAACAAAGAGTTACATGTAAAGTACCACTTGGCACAAACCTCCTAAGGTGCCATATTCATTCATAATGTCCAAGAAACAAAGGATTACTTCAAGCACTCAACCAAGGGAAGTTACAAAGAATAAAGAAGAGGTTACATTCATATGAGTGCCACTTGTCCAAAGTTGGAAGATTCTAGGAGCACCCATCTTGGAGAGGAAGTCAAGCACTCACCAAGAAGATTGTAATATCTCATACGTTACATACAGGAGCAAGACAAGTGCTTAGTAACTCCCATCTACTCCTCAAGCACCTATGAAGTGTAATTGATGCACCACTTGTCATATTTGCAAATATTCTTGCTCCATTTAAAGGGTTCAATGACCAAGGGAGTTTGAAGTATGCATATCCATTCAAAGCACTTCACATAGGGCTGAATTGTAGTGTGGAGGAAAGTGAAAGAGCATTTAAAGCTCTAGTCAAAAGGAGCCAAAAAGTCATAGAATTTGGGTGCCATTCTTCAAGCTCCAAAACCAAGAGAAATCCAAGGCTATCCATTGGTTGAAGCACCCAAGGCAAAATATGTTGGCACTACTATCATTCATGCTCAAATACTACATCAAAAATTGTGGACATCAACGTTGCAAGGTAAGGAATAATTCCCATTATAGTTTGATTTCATTCTTGGGAGATATAAGGATTATATACTAAGGTTGAAACTTAGAGAAATCAAACGCATTGAAAGCAAAAATTAAAAGGGAATTAAGATATCAAATTAATTAAATATTTGTAATATTAAATATTGGAGTAATAAGGGTTTCTACTGGAAAAATCAAATTTATAATATTTGCAAATATTATTGTGTTCTAATTTTCTATATTTGGGAGTTATAAGGGTTACAACACCAAATTAGGTTATTGAAAATTAGAAACACTAAAATCAAATCCTAAGGGATATTAAAAGAGGTTATTAAGGTTTTTGCTAAGGTTGGAAATTTATAATATTCTTGTCTCAAAATTTCACAAAAGGGACAAAATAAATCCAACATTAAAACCTCTTCAAAATTGGAAAAGTGCTTAGTTCAATAGGAGTAATAAGGTGTTAGAAAAGTTGATTTTGATATTTACAAAACTTTACAAAATCAACCCAAAATTGAACTACATTCTACAAAAGCACTATATCATATTCCAAAATCACTAGGGAGTCATAAGGCATTCTACAAAACTTGATAATAATAGCATCTACCAAAGATTATCAAGTTCTAAATCCATTGGGAAGATATAAGCTTTCTACAAAACCTAAAATTCCATTAGGTATATATATACTCTCATTACTAGGGAGACATAAGGAAGTCTACAAACCTAAGGATTAATAAAGGTTTTATCAAATCAAGCTTATATACTTTAATTAGGGTTCATATGTTCTAAAGAAGGGAGTCATAAGGTAGACTGCTAGTAAGACTCCATCCCTAAGAATACAAGCTTTTTTCACTCTAAAAGGGTAATACAAATGACCACTAGCACACTAAGCAATACTCTTAGAAGTGGAATGAAGAAAATACCAATATGGATTAAAAGCCTGATTGAAAATTCAATGGATTACAATGATGAAAAAGCCAAAGAAAAGGAAGAACCAATAAGATGTGAAATAAGTTCTGAAATTAATAGTTATGAAAAGGAAGACTCTTCTAGTGAGACTGATGACAAAGAAAACTTGAAAAAGGAAAATATTGATCAGCAAGATATCATACAAAAAGGAAAATATGGAATAGCTTCAATTGTGCACATATGGTTAGAAGGTCTTATCAAAGAAATAGACAAACATGATGTTCCAAAAATAGACTACAAAATTGTCAGATCATCACTACTGTGCACCTATTGCAATCAATATGGTCATGAAAAGGTTAACTGTTGGAGTTTCCATCCATGCAATACTGTGATGGGATAAATCACTCATCTTTCTCTTACTATTACAAATACAGGTACTATAAGAGCTATGAAGAAATATTACTACATAGAATAGATTGTTACCTTCAAAAACTTATTTCAGATGGATCTACTAACAATGAGCTCAAGTTTGATACATATGAAGGACAGAGAAATAAGTTTTACACAGGTTCAAAAGAAAGAATATGGGTCTATTCTGATCCACTCAAGACATGCAACATCATGAGAGCAATGGTCCATCAAAGACACTTGACATCAAGGAACAAAGAATTGAAAAATATGAGAGGCCATGACATGAATACTGAAGTAGCAAAAAAAGAACCAGATCAAGATTGCTCACAAGAAGAAGAAGATGATGAACCTGAACAAGCCAAAGATCATCCAATGGAAGAAGATCCATATTGAAGACTAAAATCTTCAATACCCAAATAATGTAATACAGGGGGTGTTAGAGATAGAGTTGTTGAGCAAGGTGCAGCGACAGTATTGTCATTGTTGTCAACACACTCAGATGGACAGGTTGATGCAGTGGACAGTTGTTCGAAGGTTGTTCGGAGTATGTACAGTGGTGTTCAATGCTTATGAGGATGTTTTTGATGTTCGGGTGAAGTTGTTACAGGTTGTTCGTGCAAATTTGCAAAAGTTGCAAAAATCATCAAGAAGTTGTCAAAGTAGCAAAAGTTGTCAAAAAGGTGCGCTCCTTGCTTGCAGTGCATGGTCGGATAGGTCGGAGCATGTTGGCATGCTAGGAAACATGTTAGAATAGTGTTGGAGGTGTCATATCGATGTTTGGATTGATCGTTTGCATCGTCGGTACTTGGTTGGACAATTTTGCACTTAGTTGGACAGTTGTAAAATCTGCGTTAGAGGCCACTTTGCAGGAGGAATATTAAGAAATCCATGAGGAGTTAGACCTTGAAATTTTTACTGGAGGTATTATGATGTACAGAGAGCTTATGTTTTAAATTTCAGCCCAAACGGAGACCCGAGGAAGAAACGACAGCAGTTGCAAAATGCCTCCGCAACACTTTTTCCAGTTTATGTGACAGGTGTAAAATCTGCGTCAGAGGTCACTTTACGGGAGGAATATTAAGAAATACATGAGGAATTGGACCTCAAATTTTTTACTGGAGGTATCTGGATATACTGAGAGCTTAAGTTTTAAATTTCAGCCCAAACGGAGTCCGGAAGAAGAAACGGTGAGCGTTGCAAAATGGCTCTGGAGCACTTTTTCAGTTTATGTGACGTGTAAAATCAGCATCAGAGGCCACTTTGTCGGAGGTACTGCGAATAATCCATGAAGATTTAAAATATAAAATTTAAACTGAAGGTATTCGGTTTATCCAAGAATATATGTTTCAATTTTTAGCCCATTTGGAAATTTGAGGAGGAAGTTATGACTATTACAAAAAGCCCTATCAGCTCTTTTTGGCATTTTTGGCAGTTTCTAAGAATATAACGGTTGAGTGGTACTTTTGTGTAACTAAAAAAAAAGAGCTGTTTTTTTAATGTGAAGCATATATATGTTTTAAAAGAAAAGGGAGAAGAGGTTTTTTTGAAGAAAGGACTATCGGTGCATGTTGTGAAGAATTTTTTCTTTGGCATTTTGATTGAAAAAATGTGCAAGGTGTGAGATAATCAATGTGCAGAGTTGAGAAGATTGAAAAGGTTAGACAGAATATTTTAGAGGAGAATATTTGTGAGCTAGACCACTCAGGGTCTTTTGATGAGATTTAATACTTTTATCAGAGCTTTTTAAATTTGTCGGGTCGATGCTTGGCAACAAGGGTCGATGCTCCTTGCAGTTGGTGTTGCTAAAGTTCGGGTTGGTTGGTGCCATTCCCTATAGTTGGTGCTACAAAAATATTGTAAAGACCAAACATTTTTGAGGTTAGATTTGGATGGGAGTCCAAACAGTCCATTGGCATAGTGGTTTTCCCACATCGGGTTTCCACTATAAATCTGGTGTTATGTGATGCATGTTTGTGTGATTGCTTATTTTGATTTGATTTCATAGTTGGATTAAATTTTTAATATACACTGATTCACCCCCCCTCTCAGTGTCACGCTTAGTTCAACAATTGGTATCAGAGCGAGGTTCCTGAACAGGCTTAACCGGCTAGGGTGATCTTGGAAGTGACACAATGGCAGGTGGTGAAGGCTTCTCATCAAACAAAGCACCATTGTTTGATGGAACTAATTACGCATTTTGGAGACTCAGGATGCAGACATATCTTTGTGCTTTGGGATACGACATTTGGGATTCAATAAATAGTGGATACACAATACCCACCACTTCTCCAACCGATGTTGCTGGTAAGAAACTATTTGAGAATGACTCAAAAGCAAAGAATGCTATCATGTGTGGATTAGTGGACAATGAACTGGTAAAGATTATGGGTTGTAAAATGGCAAAGGAAATATGGGACAAATTGAAGAGCATTCATGAAGGAGACGTTAAGATCAAGGAGGCCAAGTTACAAACACATCGAGCTCAGTTCGAAGGATTAAAGATGAATGAGGATGAGAATATAGAGGCATATATGTTGAGAGTTAATGAAGTCATTAATGCGATTAGAGGACTCGATGAGGAAATCGAAGATTCTATCATCATGAAAAAGGTATTAAGGTCCCTTCCCCAAAGATTTGATTCTAAAGTTTCAGCTATAGAAGAAGCTAAAGATCTAAATTCTTTTAGTATGGATGAGATGCATGGTTCTTTGACTGCATATGAGATGAGAATAGGAAAATCTAAACCCACAGACAGAGAAGTTGCTTTTAAAGCCCAAAAAAATATGAAAGCAAAACAAGAATCCGAGGAAGAAGAGACATCAGATGAAATGGAAGCAAACTTTGTTCGAAAACTAAAAAGGGGAAAAGGAAAATACAGAGGAAAGTTACCATTTAAATGTTTCAACTATGGAGGCATTGGGCATTTCATAGCTAAATGTCCACTTAATGAGAAGAACAGAAGTGATGAAGGATCGCACGGAGAAAGAAGTGACTGGAAGAAAAAATCAAATTTCAGAAAAGGTAACTTCAAGAAGAAAAGTTTCATCTCCAAGAAGGTCAGTTCATCAGAAGACAACTCCAGTGAGGATTCTAAAAAAGAAATAGGTGAAGCTCTTTTCATGGCATTCGAAGAAGAAAAACCAGAAAAAGAACAAGAATGTGATGAAGAAGAAATTGATGCAGAAGTGAATTTGGAAGAGGAACTAATTGCAGCTCTGGATGAATTGAAGACAGAAAGAAAAAGGAATAAGAAAATTTCAAGAAAGCTTGAGGATGCAAATGAAATCATAACAAGTTTGAAAGTGCAGATAGAAGAATCCAAGAAGATCTTCGAAGATCTCGAAGTGCAAATAACCATGAAAATAGATTATTGCAACAAGTTAGAAGAAGAGATTGTTGGTTTAAGGATGCAACTAGAAGAGATGAATCAAAAAATTAGCTTTTATCACAAACGTGAAGAGAGTTCTATGAAGTTGGATAAGATCATAAAGAACCAGAAGACTACAGGCATCAAATTTGGTTTGGGTTTTGATGAAGGAGAATCATCAAATGGATCAAAGGCCACAAATGAAGAATCCACAAAGAATGAAGAAAAGAAATAGGTTAATCAAGCAAAAATGAATCATGCAAAGGAAAGCAATAATGCAAGGCACGAAAGGAGAATTGACAATGATGGTTTCACCAATGTCACACATCAAAGAAGAAGAAGATTTATGGCTCCTACAACAACATGGCAAAGACCACCACCCAGGTTCAATCATCCCTTTTCTGGTTACTGTTTTAAATGCAATGGTTATGGACATAAGATTTCAGATTGCAAGTATAATGTAGGACCAAGGAATTTTTCCAATAGAAATGCTTTTTCACCTTTGATGGATTATGCAGTAGAATGTTATAACTGTCATAACTTTGGGCATATTGCAAGAAATTGTAGAAGTACATTTGCATCAAATCAATTTCAGGGAAGAAAATTTCAGCCAAATGGAATAAGACAAAATAGAAAATTTCCTGAAAAACATGCACAAGCTACTGAAAAAGAAAAGCCAAAACAAGAGCCCAAAACTGTAATCAAACCGGAGTGGAAAGAAAAAGAGCAACCTAAGGAAGAAAAGGAATCCTTGATCGTACATACGACATTTAAAGCGTAGAATAAATCTGCACCATGGATACTTGATAGTGGATGCTCCAGTCATATGACAGGTGACAAACAAAAATTTGAGAAGTTGCAGCAATATGAAGGTGGTTCAGTGAAATTCGGAAACAATGATGGAGCTAAGATAGTTGGCAGAGGTTCAGTTAAGATCAGTGATAGAAAAATTAGGTCAGAAGAAGTCTTGTTTGTGGTTGGTCTGAAGCATAACTTGTTGAGCGTAAGTCAGATTTGTGACAGAGGTCATGATGTGATCTTTAAGAAGTAGGGTTGTGAAATTAGAAAGGCAAATAGTGGGAAGTTGATAGCAGTTGGATCAAGGACATCTGGCAACCTTGTACACTCTCTCGGAGACTTCAGAAGGAGCTTGCTTGATTGGATAGGAAGAAGAGAATTGGTTGTGGCACAAGAGGCTCGGTCATATCAGTTTTGACAATCTAGTAAAAATCAGTTCAAAGAAAGTAGTGAGAGATATTCCCACCATTGGCAAACCATCAAATAGCATTTGTGCTTCATGTCAAAAAGGGAAGCAAACTAGAGTCTCATTTAAAACAAAAGAGTACTACACGAGCAAACCTTTGGAACTAGTACATACTGATTTATGTGGACCCATGAGAACGCAAAGCATAAACGGTGACAAATATTTCATGTTGTGTATAGATGACTATTCCAGGATGACATGGGTATTGTTTTTGAAGCATAAATCAGAAGCTTTTGAGATGTTCAAGGTTTTCAAAAACCAAGTTGAGAATCAAACAGAAAAAAGGATTAAATGTTTAAGGTCAGACAGAGGAGGAGAGTTCATTTCAGAGGATTTCACAGAGTATTGTGAAAAATATGGCATCAGGAGATAGTTTTCAGCAGCCAGGACACCTCAACAGAATGGTGTGGTAGAAAGAAAGAACAGGACAGTGCAGGAAATGGCATGGACTATGTTGACTGAGAGCAAAGTAGCAGATAGATTTTGGAAAGAGGTAGTCCATACTACGGTATACATCCAAAATAGGTGCATGTTGAGGATGCATGAAAGCAAAACTCCTTATGAGTTGTGGTTCGGTAAAAAGGCAACAACAAGATATTTTAAAGTTTTTGGCAGCAAGTGTTACATCAAAAGAACTGAAGAAAACCTTGGTAAGTTTGAAGATAGAGTGGATGAAGGTATTTTTCTTGGCTATTCATCAAAAAGCAAAGCTTACAAATGTTACAACAAGAGGCTCAAAAAAATTGTGGAAAGTGTCGATGTTAAAGTTGATGAAGGAAGGGAACGAGTAATTAGCTATGAAGAGAACTACCCAATTTATGAAGAGGTCATTGAAGGAGATGAGGAAGAGGAAATGGAAAAGAAACCAAGAATTGACTCAGAGGATTCAAAAAGTGATTCAGAATTGGAAGAAAACAAGAAATTCAAAATAGGTAGTTGGCAGAAAGATCATCCTAGAGAGCAAATAATTGGAGACCCCATAGTTGGTGTTCAGAAAAGAAGAAGATTAGTAAGTAACTACTCTTTACTATCCAGCATTGAGCCCAAAAATGTTGTCGAAGCAAGCAAAGATGAAAGTTGGGTAAAGGCAATAAATGAAGAATTAGATCAGATCGAGAAAAACAAGACTTGGGAGTTAGTACCAAGACCCGCAAATAAAAATGTAATCGGTACTAAATGGGTCTTTCAAAACAAATTGAATGAAGATGGACATGTAGTCAGGAACAAAGCAATATTGGTATGCAAAGGGTATGCGCAAGTTGAAGGTATTGACTTCGAGGAAACCTTTGCACCTGTGGCTAGACTAGAGGCAATTAGAATGTTTCTTGCTTTAGCAGTTTACAAGAATTTCAAAGTTTATCAAATGGATGTGAAATCAGCATTTTTGAATGGGAAACTTGAAGAAGAGGTTTATATTGAGCAGCCAGATGGTTTTCAGCTTGGTGATGATCCCAACTTGGTTTGCAAGTTGAAGAAAGTGTTATATGGCTTAAAACAGGCACCCCGGGCATGGTATGCAAGGCTAGACAATTATCTTACTCAACAAGGGTTCAAGAAAGGTATGGTGGATAATAATTTGTATGTCAAAATAGAAAATGGTCATCATATTGTTGTTGTTGTATACGTAGATGATATCATATTTGGCAGCAACAAAGATGAGTTGTGTAAAGATTTAGCAAATAAGATGCAGAAAGAGTTTGAAATGTCAATGATTGGTGAACTTTCGTATTTTCTTGGATTGCAAGTTAATCAAAAGGAGAAGGGCATATTTATTTCTCAAATTAAATATGTGAAAGAGATGCTTAAAAAAGTTCACAATGGAGGATTGCAAGCGAGTTAGCACTCCCATGATGACAGGTTGCAAGTTGAGCAAGGATGACAAATCTCCACCTGTTGATCAAACTATGTACAGATCCATGATTGGGAGCTTACTGTACTTGACAGCTACTAGACCGGATATTTTGTAGGTAGTATGCATGGTAGCATGATTTCAGGCTAGTCCCAAGGAGACTCATGTGACAATAGTGAAGAGGATTTTTTGGTACCTCAAGGGTACTATGGAGTATGGGTTATGGTATCCGAAAGGTAAGGACTTCACCCTTATTGCGTATTCAGATGCAGATTGGGCAGGATGTGTAGATGATAGGAAGAGTACCAGTGGAGGTGCATTCTATCTTGGTGATAATCTTGTTGCATGGCATAGCAAAAAGTAGGAGTCAGTCTCATTATCCATAGCAGAGGCAGAGTATATTGCAACGACATCATGTTGTACATAGGTACTTTGGATGAAATAAACTTTGAAGGATCTTGGAATAAATTTTAGTGAGCCCATATCGATCATGTGTGACAATACAAGTGCAATCAATATCTCAAAGAATCCGGTTATGCATTCTCGCACAAAACATATTGCTATCCGGTACCATTTTTTGAAGGAGAAAGTTGCGGAAGGTGAGGTTAAGTTGGATTTTGTTCCAACAACAGAGCAAGTAGCGGATATCTTCACCAAACCATTGCCCAAGGAAGTCTTTGAGTACCTTCACAAGAAATTGGGAGTGGTCACACTTCCCAAGCATTGACTAGCTATCGGGGCCACATTCTTAGGGGGAGCATTTGTGTCTTTGTTTATCTTTTTGCTCATGTTTGTGATTCTTGCTAAGTGTAATAATTTTTGCCTGAGAATGTTGTGCATGGACTCAGGGGGAGTTTGCAGTAGCCCTTTGGTCTTGTTGTCAAAGGGGGAGAAGAGTTACAGGAAATTGTGCGTGTGTTGCCAACAATTCCAAAGGGGGAGATTGTTGAGCAAGGTGCAGCGACAGTATTGTCATTGTTGTCAACACACTCAGATGGACAAGTTGATGTAGTGGACAGTTGTTCGAAGGTTATTCGGAGTATGTACAATGGTGTTCAATGCTTATGAGGATGTTTTTGATGTTCGGGTGAAGTTGTTATAGGTTGTTCGTGCAAATTTGCAAAAGTTGCAAAAATCATCAAGAAGTTGTCAAAGTAGCAAAAGTTGTCAAAAAGGTGTGCTCCTTGCTTGCAGTGCATGGTCGGACAGGTCGAAGCATGTTGGCATGCTGGAAAATATGTTAGAATAGTGTTGGAGGTGTCATCTCGATGTTTGGATTGATCGTTTGCATCGTCGATACTTGGTTGGACAATTTTGCACTTAGTTGGACAGTTGTAAAATCTGCGTTAGAGGCCACTTTGCAGGAGGAATATTAAGAAATCCATGAGGAGTTAGACCTTGAAATTTTTACTGGAGGTATTCTGATGTACAGAGAGCTTATGTTTTAAATTTCAGCCCAAACGAAGACCCGAGGAAGAAACGGAAGTAGTTGCAAAATGCCTCCGTAACACTTTTTCCAGTTTATGTGACGTGTAAAATCTGCGTCAGAGGTCACTTTATGGGAGGAATATTAAGAAATACATGAGGAATTGGACCTCAAATTTTTTACTAGAGGTATCTGGATATACTGAGAGCTTAAGTTTTAAATTTCAGCCCAAACGGAGTCCGGAAGAAGAAACGGTGAGCGTTGCAAAATGGCTCTGGAGCACTTTTTCAGTTTATGTGACAGGTGTAAAATCAGCGTCAGAGGCCACTTTGTCGGAGGTACTGCGAATAATCCGTGAAGATTTAAAATCTGAAATTTAAACTGAAGGTAGTCGGTTTATCCAAGAATATATGTTTCAATTTTTAGCCCGTTTGGAAATTTGAGGAGGAAGTTATGACTGTTACAAAAAGCCCTATCAACTCTTTTTGGCATTTTTGGCAGTTTCTAAGAATGTAACGGTTGAGTGGTACTTTTGTGTAACTGAAAAAAAGAGCTGCGTTTTTTAATGTGAAGCATATATATGTTTTAAAAGAAAAGGGAGAAGAGGGTTTTTTGAAGAAAGGATTGTCGGTGCATGTTGTGAAGAATTTTTTTCTTTGGCATTTTGATTGAAAAAATGTGCAAGGTGTGAGATAATCAATGTGCAGAGTTGAGAAGATTGAAAAGGTTAGACAAAATATTTTAGAGGAGAATATTTGTGAGCTAGACCACTCAGGGTCTTTTGATGAGATTTAATACTTTTATCAGAGCTTTTTAAATTTGTCGGGTCGGTGCTTGGCAACAAGGGTCGGTGCTCCTTGCAGTTGGTGTTGCTAAAGTCCGGGTTGGTTGGTGCCATTCCTGTAGTTGGTGCTGCAAAAATATTGTAAAGACCAAACATTTTCGAGGCTGGATTTGGATGGGAGTCCAAACAGTCCATTGGCACAGTGGTTTTCCCACATCGGGTTTCCACTATAAATCTGGTGTTATGTGATGCATGTTTGTGTGATTGCTTGTTTTGATTTGATTTCGTAGTTGGATTAAATTTTTAATATACACTGATTCACCCCCCTCTCAGTGTCACGCTTAGTTCAACAAGAGTATTTTACATAATTTGGGTCATGTAAATGTACCTTCCTAGGTACATACTTAGGACATTAGATTACTTTAGACTCAATTTATCTAGTTACTTCATGTATTATAATAAATGCACAAGTATCAAAGTGTAAGTTGTATATGTACAAGGTGTCCCTTGTATAGCTAGGTAGAGTGTTGGCCAAGGAACTTATCTTCCTATATAAAATGGGCCTCATTGTAACAAGCATATAACAAGCTCGTAGTATATTCGTAGGTAGTAGCATAGTGTTGTGTAGATAACCATATATTGGTGATGGGTGCAATGTGTTCCAGTAGATTTGTTCATGGAGTGTCCATTTCCTCCATAGATACATTGTATTCATTTTTCCTCATTTCTGTTTATAGCATATTTCAGTCATCTCATAGATTTACTTTCTTTCATATTATTCTGCATATTGTTATTTCTATCTCCCATTGCATATTGCATCAAAAGCTAACAATCTCATTAGGCATCACTTTTCAATCAAAACTAAACATCAAAGTCTTAAGTACTTCCTACAACAATAGATATGGATATCTAAATTGTTAGGTTGTGTTATGAAATCACCTATAAAAAAGGAAAAGAGAATATAGTGGTCGATGCACTATCCTAACAATATGAAGATCACGATATGTTAAATGCCTTATCTACATCACTTCCTCAATGGATCAAACATCTCAAAGAAAAAATGCCACGTATTCTAGTTTGTAAACTTTGATCAACAAACTCCAAGCAGATCCCAAATCATACCCTAGATACATTTGGGATGGTCAAGACTTAAGATATCATAATCAAATTGTCATTCCCTAAGATTCACAAATGTGAGAACTCATCTTGTAGGAAATGCATGTATCTCCAAAGGTAGGATATTTTAGGTTTCTAAAAACATATGAAAGTACTAAGTGTACTTTATTTTGGAAGGGAATGAAAAGGATATTCAAAATTTTATGGTAGAAAGTGACAAGTTCTAATGTTTGAAAGGTGAAATTATGTATTCCCTTGGAACCCTTCAACCCTTTCTAATTCCAAAATAAATATGGGCAAATGTTTCTATGGATTTCATAAAAGGGTTACCCAAATAGGGAGGCAAATCAAATATTCTGGTGGTAGTGGATTATCTCACAAATTATTCTCATTTTTATTCCTTAGCACATCCCTACATAGCCTTCATAGTTACCCAAGTCTTTTTAGACTTCATATTTCACCTTCATGAAATGCCAAATCTATTGTGTTATATAGAAACCCTATTTTTACTAGTTACTTTTGATAGGGAATATTTAAGTTGTAGGTAACTCAACTCAAATGAGTTTGGCCTATCACCCTCAAACTAATGGCCAAACTAAAATTATCAACAAGTGCAAGGAAACATATCTCCATTTTTTTGTATTAGAACATCCTACACAATGAGCTAAATGGATTCCTCTAATTGAATGGTGGTATAATACTTCATATCATATCGCTACAAAATTACCCCATTTGAAGTAGTGTATGGTCTTCCTCCACCAACACCCTCCTCTTACATTCTAGGAAGCTCTAGGATTCAAACTATCAATTACACTCTTAACTAGAATATTGTCATCCTTTGACAACTTAAGGTAAATCTTGAGTTGGCCCAAAATCGTATGCATCAATAAGCTAATCAACATTATTCTAAGCATAGCTTCGAAGTGGAGGACATGGTTTTTTTAAGACTATAGCCCTACAAACAATTGTCTCTCCAACTCTATGGATGCCAAAATATTACAACCAAATACTATGGTCCATACCAAGTGCTACAATAAATTGGATCAACAACCTAAAAATTGGCCCTTTTGGCCACTTCCAAGATCTATCCATTATTTTAAGTCTCCTCCCTGAAGAAGGTTGTTGGTGGAACTAGAGGCACCTAGACAAGTGGTACCATTTAATGTAATTATTTTGTTTGGTAGAAGATTCTAGATTAGATGGCATTTTGCATGTAATCCAACTCTTGAGTGTTAGGTTATGGTTATGAAGAGTCTTTAAAAATGTGAGGGACATATATGGATGTATCTTTTTACATATTGAATCAATTTTTGTTTAGGAGGTTGCCCCCTTGAAGAGGCCAATAATTTTGTATTGTGATTTCTGAGATTCATAAATATAGATAGATATGCATTTACATTTTGTGTTGTGATATTATGTTCTTTTATGAATTATTTCTTTTATTGCAATATTTATGTGTATGTGCTTATTTTAATTAAAATATTTCTAATAGGTGAGTAGAAATAAAACCTCAAAGCTCTATATCGATCTCTCATCTGACAACCTGTGCCATTTTGCAAATACACAAATAATTTTATCAAAGGAAAGTTTTGTCATTGGTTTAAAGCAAGAAACATAGAAAGAATAGCAACTTTCTAAAAAAAAGATAAATAAGTGTCCCATCAAAAGAGATCTATCATCGATCTTGGCCAGAGTAATATATAATCATCCGCAATCATGGGAAATAATTTGAGGCACCTAGACCATAAATTTCCATCATCCATTCAATCAAAGGGAGGATTCTTTGGGCCAATGGGTCTCAACTTGGGTTATGATGGGTGTCATTAAACATCACTTTAATTAATTATCAAATTCAAGGTGGTTTCCATAGGTTATAAAACTTACTGTTGCAAGAAATAGAAATGACTAACTACAAAACAAAATATTCTAGATATGAAAATTATTACAGCAAAAAAAAAATGAAGAATTGTATGAAAATATGAACATAAAGCAATGCTTTTTTAAACCCTATTCTATAGTAGTAATAATCTAAAACTTATTTGGCTAACTAGTCCTCTAAGGAGATGAAATAAAGCAATTAGATAATTATCATAAAATGTAGGAAATAACAAAAAAATAATATATATACTATAGCGAATATGAAATGCAATAAAATCATACCTTCCACCTAGCTAGGAGTGGTCCCTTACTCTACAACAATATGGAAGGGAAATAAATTCAACTTAGCTCACACAATTGAAGTATTTTAGCAATCTTAATTCATCATATTATTGTAGGTCTAAAAATAACATAGTTTCCTCACAAACTATAACAAATGACAATCAAAATTGCAACAACATATCGATATCTCTCCTACTTCTAACTAGTTCTTAGAGCTACGTCCTTTATTTATAAGTGAGGAAGACAAGACTCTCATTTGCATTTATTATTGAATTTTTACAAGATATGTTGGAAATCCATTTCATAAGGTAAAGACAAGTCAAGTGTAACAATGGTCCAAATTGGTCATACCTACCTACATGGAATCCTAACTACCATGGTGGAAGTGTCAAAAATAGGAAAATATAGTTTTAAAATAGTTTCTCAGGCCTACGCATGTAAAATAAATTTTATCCTTTACTAAAAATGATTGTCAGTTGTGTTGAGTTAGCAATAATTGATTGTATATTAACGTCACTCACAAGTGGTTGGGCAAATAGAAGTTTGTTTGACTAAAATAGCAAAAAAGAATTCACATGTGGTTTTGTGTTATTAATATTTAGCCATGTCCTCTTTTGTGCTCTACTACCACATCCTCTATTGTCCTATATTACCACATCCTTTTTTTTCTACGATTGCCACATCCAAAACCTTTTACCTTTCCAATATCAATGTTAGGCTATCTTTCTATAATCTGATGTGAACCTATATTTCTAGTGTCCAGCACCAGCCTATCTTTTTTAGTGCCTAATACCAACAAAGTGCTATCTTGTTCAATGCAATTCAAGTGATATCGAGTCCAACGTTGACTATGTGAAGTTGCATCTGCTGCCTATTGCAGTATCAACTTTTGATGTTATGTGGACTATCATTTATAGTGTTGGCTCCTAAGTTGTCCTAGGAGATCTAGTTGTGCAAAAATCTAATAACCCTTTTTATTCCCTAGTTCTTAGCATTAATTAACCAAAAATATCCCTTTTGACCTTTCTTAGCACATAATATCACACTTCCTACTTTAGTCCTGTATTAATCCTAATTACCATATTTAATCAAGTAACTAATGCAATGATGAAGCAAAAAATTGTTGAATAGTGCAAAAAGAAGGTAAAAAGGTTGTATAAAATGAAGCATTTTTGGGCCTCATCAGGTTGAGGGTACAAATATTATTTTTAAAATAGCATTTATGCATGATATCCCAAAGGAAGGGCAATGAAGGCTTATAACTGCAAAGAGCCTAAAGTTCACCCATAAACACCCTTTGGACATGACTTTCCAAGAAAAGTCATTGGCATATTAAATATAGTAGTCATGAGGCTCCAAACCCAAGAAGCCTCAAAACCTGTAGCACTAATCCAATGATCTTGAGGATACCGAAATTCAATATGGACCAACCTTCCCCTTGCTTTGAGGAGGAAATGCTATAGTTTTAAGGAAAAACCCTAATTTTTTATATAAGTAGTGGGTTCATTTTATTGTAATGGCATCATAGAATGTCTACTTATACCTAGTAGCTAGCCTTGTACAATTTTTCTTTTATTTATTTTGTGTATAAGCTAGACTTGAACCTTGAGTCATTTTTCCAAAGAGCATTAAGCCTCTTTTGGTCCTGCATATTTGTAATCTTATGATATATGAGAAGTTATGATTAGTTTTTCTCTGTCATACTTCTTATGTATATTTGAATGCTTGGTTGTTATATTGAAACCATGGTCACATTCTAGTTGTTAGCAAATGATAAATGTGTTCATTTAGTTCATTATGCATAGAAGAGATTTAGATCTTGGTACATTACCTCTTTAGCTTAGGTTTTATTTTTTTACAAATCTCTCTCCCTTTTCCTTGATGAGCGCAAGTAGCATATCAAGTACATTAGGAAGGTATACTAAAGATCACATCTAACAAGGAGCTAGCCTTAGAAAAACCATGGAGGTTACTTTGTAAGTTCTCACACTGCTTGTAGAGCTTCTCATTATTTTTCTCAATGTGAGATATGGTGCCCAGGTGCATCGAGAAACCATCGTAGATGGTAAGAAAACTCTAATACAACAATAGTCCTCAAGACCTATTACTCTATTTCAAAGGGATAAATTTATAGTATAGTAAGCAATCAAAATCTTTGATCCATATTCATGGGAGATATATTTGTATTTGTAGCATTAAGGGCAGTTATTGGGTCTTTTAGAGGCACACAAAAAAAGGGTTCAAAATGTGTTCTTGTTAATCCCTACTCTTCCTATCAGATGATTGGTCTATTGGTTTATTTTTTCTGTGAAGATATAACTGTTGAGTGAATATTTTGCACGAAATCGCTACACCTTTGCGCCTTAGCTTCTTTTCATTCACCTGCACCGTGAAAATGCGACGCGTCATGATTTCGCGACACCTTTCGACTTATGCGCTTTGCCTCAGTTTTCGTCGCGATTTCGCTACACTGCTGGGCCTTATTGCCTTTGGCTCGGTTTTGTCACGATTTCGCGACCATTTTCTACTTTATGCCTTCTACCCGCTTTCAAGCCACAAAAATCAAACACGTCACGATTTCGCGACGGTTCCGCCCACCTGCTACCGTTGACTGCGTTGATCGCAATTTTGTGACACGTCACAATTTCGCTACAGTTTTCCATTCTACCTTTCTCTCTCCTCTTTGGGCCGCGATGGAGCAACATGTCACGATTTTGCTACACTTTTTTCGTTTTTCACAGCGACGGAGCAACATGTCACGATTTTGC
This sequence comes from Wollemia nobilis, assembly GCA_028583015.1. Taxonomy (NCBI): domain Eukaryota; kingdom Viridiplantae; phylum Streptophyta; class Pinopsida; order Araucariales; family Araucariaceae; genus Wollemia; species Wollemia nobilis. Next base: position 6,853,035 of record JAQPPZ010017253.1, read on the forward strand.
TACACCTTTTTGTTTTTCGTAGCGACGGAGCAACATGTCGCGATTTCGCTACACCTTTTCATTTTCCGCAGCGACGGAGCAACATGTCACGATTTCACGACAACTTTCGATCGCGACAGAGCAACATGTCGCGATATCGCGACAACTTTCTTCCTTAGTGAAATTTTTGCCTTTTTCTTTGATTTTCTTAGCATTTGGGCTACTGTTTTCTTCTTTGAAAGCATGCAAAAAGGTGGGCCCCCAACTTTGGGGTGTGTTGTGGACTAGCCACAACAAATGGTGACTCTGCTGTCAAATGCTCCAGAGCATTTTGGTGAGAACCCAACCTAAAATATACAAGCTTAGATACAGGCATCAGCACATAAAAGATAAAAAAATACCAACAGATCAGAAGTACATGAAACATTAGAATCATTAGTATTAGCTCGATGTGTGTTATTTGTTTTCATTCCATATCGCTTGAACTTGATCAAAATTCCATTGTCAGTTTTACATGCATGCATCTATGAGACTATGAATGATTTGTGTAACCTAATAAATATGCTTAGAGATTTTGCTTTTACAAATGCATAGACCTTCTAATATCATACACAAATATTCAAGATTATCAAACCCTCTTAGGATCACCCATGTGTATAATGAATTGTTTTATTTAGATCCCAAAGTTGGTTATGAGTCACTACTATATTGAACCCATGTGTAAGTGAAAGTGAAATCAGAGCTTTGGGAAATCAGACTCCCAACCTAATCGAGATGAGAGTTTAACCCTATTCTTACTACTCTAATTTGGAATTCATTACCTCACTTTGAGCAAAATAATTTAACCAATTATGGAAGAAATGGTCATGCTAGTCTAACCCTTTGAACAGTCAATGGTCTTGTTTTTTTATAGACAAGACATGTTGTCATGCATGGGCATACCTAACCCCATAATCCATTACTTAACTTCATTTCTTTGGACCTTGGGGATGACTACCCATCCTTTGCAGAGGACAAGTAGTACGATCCTTCCAATCCAATATAAATATGAGATGGAAAAAATTAATTTTTACTTCTTAGATCTTGGGGATGACTACCCATCCTTGCCAGGGACATGTAGTACGATCCTTCCAATCCAAGTTTTAGATGAAAATGGAGAATATTAATTTTATTACTTGGACCTTGGGGATGACTACCCATCCTTTGCAGAGGACAAGTAGTACGATCCTTCCAATCCAAGCTTTATCATGAAATGAGACATAGGAGCCTTGGGGAATCAGATTCTCAACCTAGGCGAGATGAGAATTATGCCCTATCCTTACTACTCCATGTAGGTCAAATCAAAGTTTTGGGGAGTTGGATCCTCAACCTAAGTTTGATGAGGACTTAACCCTATCCTTACTACTCTGATTTTAGGCTTTAAGCTTAATGGAAGTGGTAAAAACCACTGTTTTAAGGATCATGTTGCATAATAGGATAGACATGAAATATTTCTTTCGCTTGACCTTTTCTTCCAAGTAAGGTTTTGATCATTTTGCTCAAGATCCTTTTTAATGAGTATAAAATGTGCTTGGTTCTAGATATCTCGGGGCTCAGTTTCCAACCTTAGGATTTTTTTTTTATTTATTTTTTTATGTTATAGCATAACCCTAAGAGGATTTGACACACTTTAATTATTTGTATCTGAAATGCATATGCAACTAAGATGGCATGTATATGCAAAGTGAGATGTAATATGAATGCATTGCCCTTTGAATTGCAGATGAAGTATTGCCATAATTTGTAAAATTGACTACTTCATGCATCATAAGCCTCAAACGATATTATTTAACTGTTTGTGTTACATGTGGAGCTTTTACAACATAATTCCAATGTTTCATATTTTTCCGATCTTAGGCATGTGTTAACATTTCAAAATTTTATTCTTCTTTTTACTCTTTTTTTTAACCCTAAGAGGATTTGACACACTTTAATGATTTGTATCTGAAATGCATATGCAACTAAGATGGCATGTATATGCAAAGTGAGATGTAATATGAATGCATTGCCCTTTGAATTGCGGATGAAGTATTGCCATAATTTGTAAACCTGACTACTTCATGCATCACAAGCCTCAAACGATATTATTTAACTGTTTGTGTTACATGTGGAGCTTTTACAACATAATTCCAATGTTTCATATTTTTCCGATCTTAGGCATGTGTTAACATTTCAAACTTCTTTTTTTTTTTTTTTTTTATAAGAAAATAAAACATGTCAAATAAACACACCACCTAAACGTCCAACCTGCACACACAAAAGAAACACAGCACGACATCAATACAAAACCTAAACATGTCAAACAAAAACACAACTTAAATATCAAATCTGCACACACAAAAGAAACAAAGCATGGCATAATTTACATATAATACAAACCCAGCCGCTTCAAGCCTGGAAATAATGTTTCAAGTGCAACCCATTGACCGGTAATGCCAAATCCTTTCCATCCAAGGTTCTTAGTCTAAAACTGTTTTCCCCTAGGACTTCTGAAATCTGGTATGGACCCAACCATAAGTAGTCAAACTTATCATGATCCCCTTTCTTCTCATGTCTTTTGTCCCATAACAACACTAGATCTGATATTTTAAAAGCCTTGGCTCTAGACTTTTTGTCAAACCATATTTTTACTACATCCTGGTGTTTACTAAAATGAAGCATAGCCTCATCCCTTTTTTCATCTAGATGCATTAATTGTGTTAGTCTAGACTCAAGTTTATCATCAGTTCCGAAATAATCTTTCATGAAATGCAGTGTTTATAACTTGAGATTTGCAGGAAAAATGGGATCTTGTCCATAAACCAGATGATAAGGAGATGTTCCTATTGATCCTTTGACTCTGATTCTGTCAGCCCAAAGAGCCAACTTTAGTTTGTTATGCCAATCTCTAGGATTTCTTTCCAACAATTTTTTTATGACGCATAACAAATTCTTGTTAGAAGATTCAGCCAATCCATTACCTTGCGGATAATAATTGGAAGAGAATTTTAAACTCACACCGTTTTCAAATGCCCAATTAGCAAATTCCAAAGAGGAAAAAGCTGAACCATTATCACTTACAATGGAATTAGGCATCCCAAACCGAGTGACAATATTATCTTCTAAGAATTTAATAACAACCTCCGAAGTAGCATTCTTTGTGGGGATAGCTTCAGTCCACCTTGTGCAATAATCCGTAGCTGTCAGAATGTATTTATGGGAATCGGATGAATTGGGACTGATAATCCCAACAAAATCCAGGCCCCATTGCGCAAAAGGTCTAGACTCAATTATGGATTGTAAAGGCATGGAAGCACCCCTGTCTCTATTGGCTGCAGTTTGACATGTATGACATGACCTCACATGAGTATGGGCATCTTTGAACAGTCGAGGCCAATAATAACCAGCTCTAAGGATTTGATGGGCTGTGGCATTAGCGGACCCGTGTCCTGTCCCATGTTTACCATGAAATTCCTCGAGTATTTGCACTGCCTCCTTCTGATCAACACAACGAAGGTAAATACCCTCATGGTTTCTCTTGTATAACGTGCCAGATCTAATTAGAAAATTAGCAGACTTCAAACGCAAGGCTCTTCGTTGAGTAGAATTCAAATGCGATGGACATTTACCATTCAGTAGAAAATACACCACATCTGCATACCACTCATCTTTGGTTATATCTGCGACTTCATAATGTTGACATGAAATTGCGAGGTCCTTTTCTGCGATGGCCTTAACCAACCCTTGTCCCCGCACTATCTTCATGGATTGAATCTCAAGATCAAATTCTTGCAAAGTTGAAATCCACTTCCCTCGTCTTTCACCTAATTCATTCTGGATAAACATGGCTTTGACTGCAGGATCCGGGACTATAGCAAACACCCTACTGTGGACAATGTAATGCCTAAATTTTTTAACGGTCTTGACTAGAGCATACATTTGCTTGTCCAAGATGGAGTATCTCAGCTTTGCATCTTTGAGAGGACTACTCAGGAAGGCAATAGGATTTTCAATGTTGCCTTCACTCTTCTGAGTTAAAACACTCACAAAGGAGTGATCTGAAGCAAATGTGTAGATATAGAAAGGCTTCATATAATCGGGACTCACTAAAATCGGGGCTTTAGAAATCACGTCCTTGATATTTTTGAAAGCATCTCTATTTTCATCTATCCACTTGATCTGGACTTCTTTCTTTAACATGTCGTTCAAAGGCTTTGCTATTTCTGCAAAATCTGCAATAAATTTTTTGACGAAATTGATCTTTCCAAAAAATGATCTCAACCCCTTTTTGTTGTTGGGACAAGGAATCTGTTGTATGGCCTCTATTCTTTCGGGATCAATGGAAATTCCATCCTTAGATATCACATGTCCCAATAGTTTTCCTTCGTTACCCCAAAATGCACTTCTTTGGGTTGAGAGAAATGCCATGTTCCCCCCTTTTAAAAACTTTCTTTTGCCCCCTTCGGGGTTTTCCCTATTCTTAGAAAATAGAGGAATTTCATCTACATAGACGATGATGCACTTACCTATGAGCCCCTTAAAAGCAAAGTCCATAGCTCGTTGGAATGTGGCACCTGCATTCAATAGTCCGAAAGGCATTCTCTTGTATGCAAAGGTGCCCCACCTTGTGGTGAAAGCAGTTTTCATCCTATCACTAGGATGGATAAGGACCTGATTATATCCCGAATAACCATCCAGGAATGACATCATCTCCGACCCATTTACCTTTTGGAGTATTTCATCAATGGTGGGTAACGGGTAGTTGTCCTTTTGTGAGGCTTTATTAAGATTTCTAAAATCGATACATAACCTTATTTCTCCACTCTTTTTCCTCACGGGGACCAGGTTAGCAACCCATGTGGAATGCCTAACAGGAAAGATGATCTTAGCTTCTAACAGTCGCTTTACCTCTTTCTCTATCAAGGGCTCTAATAATGGATTGACTCGCCTTTGTCTTTGCCTGAAGGGTTTGGAGTCTGGTTTCAACGGAATCGTATGCATTATGACATTCTGATCATAGGTTTTTAGTTCCTTATAACTCCAAGCTATGTAGTCTATGTATTCCTTTAATGTATTGGCAATGGAATCTTTCTCCTACTTGGTACATGCTTTTGCTATGAATACTTCTCGAGGGTTTTCTGCACTTCCAATGTTAACCAAGTCACAGGCTTCTCTGGGAGGTGGAACCTTTTTACCTTCTCTTGGTTGGTATCCGATATCGAAAATTTTTTCTAATGAAGCCATCTCATCTGGCATCTTATTACATTTTCCAATAATTTTTTCTTCCAAATCTGCCTCCTCTAGATCCCTCTCATCTTCGTCTATAACCTGCTTTTCAAATATACCATAATTAGTGACAAAATGGAATATGTGCCTGTCACTATCAAACACTTGGAAATTCGTGACATTATCTGGTATCGAGGGACAAGGGACCAGTTCTATGGAAAATTTCTTGCATTTCTTATGGTCCACTGGTTTCAACATACTCGCAGCTACGGCTAGAGAGTCTGCCAGACGATTGCCTTTTCTAGAGATCAAAGATATGTTAAAGGCATCAAACTCATCTATTAAATCTCTAACCCTGGTTCTGTAAAGTCTGAGCCACTTGTTCTTACATACGTATTGTCCCTTCACTTGTTTTACCACAAGCTCCGAATCACCAAGGACCTTGATACACTTAACTTTCTTTCAAATGGCCAATTGAAGTCCGAGAATCAAGGCCTCATATTCTGCCATATTGTTGGTGGCAGGGAACTATAGTCTATATGCAGCGAACATAGGCTCTCTGTCTGAACATGATAATTCTATACCGGCTCCCGCTCCTTCTCTGGACTTGGATCCATCAAATCTTAAAGTCCAAATGTCCTGATGTCCTTTAGTAACGTTGCATCCAATCTTTTCATTTTGGGAACTTTCAGGTGTTTCTATGTCCAAACAATATGCTCCCAACTTCGCTTCAATGTATTGGATCTCATTCGGTTTGTTGTACTCCGTGATCATCTCCTTGAGCCTAGGTTCACTATCAATCCGAATTTGGTTGGCCACTCCCCTCCACGGCAACCACATATGTGAAGAATCTATCACAATGTAACCATTTAGGTTTTTACTCCAATCTCTTCCCAAAACCATGCCATATTTGATCGGAATGTCGAGCACCAATATGTCTATGTGATGTTGAACCCTGGGTTCTGAATTGACTTGAATAAGAACATCACCCAATTCTCCCACTGCCTCCATGGTTGATCTATCCAGTTGCACCACCCTACTTCTAGAAGGTTTTGGTGTAAGTCCCAATTTTTACTAGATTTCTAGGGGCATGATGGTAGCCGAGGCCCCTGAATCTATTAAACAATTGTGCATGTTTTTACCTGCAATTCTAATGGTTATCAGAAAAGGAGGTATATCTCGTTTTTCCTTTTTCAAAACCAATCGGGACTCAACACTTTTAGCTTCATGAACTTGGGCAGGTGGATCTAAACTTTTTGGTGGACTTACTTCTTGGCCTAATAATCGGGACATATCATACATTGAAACATTGGCCTTAGTTTTCTTCATGTCCTCCACCAAGTCATAAGTGGGCTTTTCTGAATTTGACCTATTTTGCACCATCTTAGACTTTTCCACCATGGATGGAGGAGGGGGATTGACATCTCCTTTGAAATCAGGAGGGAGTAATTGGTTGTTTGGAGGAGTAGAGGAAGTTTTGGGCTCCTTAGAACTCCTAGTGTAATACTTGTGATTTCCTTTCCCAAAACGTTTGTTGGCATGAACTTCCAATGTTTCTTCATCTTCGCTTCCAAAAAATTCCACATCCTCCTCTTCTTCACTTTCTTGGGAATGTATAACCTCAGTCAATATAGACTCATGCTTCCCGTGGCCACAATGCATGCAATCATTGTCACAAGGTCCCGATTCTCCAAAATCTTTCGAGACATCTGCCTGATTGGCTACGGGATTGGGTACTCGCCCATTATTCGGTTGCGTGTTGTATGTTCCTTTTCCTCTATGGTTATGAGGCCGGTTATGACCCATGGCTTGGTCCACCTTTTTATTGACATTTCCCATCGTAACCAAAACTTTGGCCAAGGTTTCCTTCATGTTTTCTATGGCAGATTCGGACCCTTGTGATTGAGGCACTGTAATTCCGGGTCCAGTCGTGTTTGCTGCATTAGCCACCTTTGGAATAGGTACAATGGCTTGGGTTTGGGCAGGTGGATTCCATCCTAGATTCACACTTTGAATCGGAGTGATTGTTGGATAAGTCGTTGGGCTTGGCATGCTAATTAGAGCAAACCCCGACATGGTCAATAAATTACTGCCCATGCCGAACCCAGGCAAACCCATCGAGCTATTTTGAATTAATCCCTGCATTTGAATGGAGGCATTAGGATAACTTGGAAATGACGCCACCTGGGTGGGTGTTTGGAAATTTTTTATCATAGGAACCTATGGTGCCATTAACTGGTTCATCATGGCGAATTGACTGTATGGACCATATTGTCCCATCCCAGTCAATTGAGACAATCCCGCTCCTGGCAGGTTCATTTGTTGTTCAAGAGTCATTGTCTCTGCATAGGCTAAAGGAAGCGTCGTAACTTGAGGGTTCCTTCTAGTCAACAAAGAAGTTAAAGGATCTAAGGCTCCGAAATATAATTGCAAGGCGACCACAAGATCTACCGCAAAGTGATGAGTCAAATTCGTGTATAGCTTTTGGAACCTCTGGTTAAATGTTCGTATGGGCTCATTGGGTAATCTTTTACATGATACAAATAGATTGTAGATTATGGAGGGATCCAATAACATTCTAAATTGGCTTATGAAGGCAGTTTCTAATTGGGCCCATGAAGTGATGGACCCTGTCGAAAGATTTTGATACCATTCATTGGCCGTGGGGTCTAGACTAGCAAGGAAAACTCGGCAAGCAACATCCTCGTGAGTAACCCCTTGCCTAAACATATAATCCTTGTAGATTTGGACATGATCTTCTACTGTTGTGGGACCATCATGCAAGAATTTGGGTAATCCCCTTTCAATGTTTCTAGGCAAGTCGTGGACTTCCCCAGGAATATCTAAGGGGGAACTTTGTGCACCATACCAAAGGGTAGGTGGCTGTTGTTGTTGTTGTTGTTGGGCCATGTTGTTCAAAGGTGTTAACCCTGTGGGAACAATGGAAATGCTTGGAACTGTGGAGACAGATACACCTGGTGTTATTGTCGCACTTGAAATTAAGGGCTCAGGCCCGCTAGACGTACTTGAGTCCAAAGAAAACCCTAACTCAAGTATACTGGGTGGTATTTCGATCTCTAATGTTTTGTTTTTCGGCCTCCTAGCAGTGGGAGAAAGGCTTTGGAAAATAGTTTCCCCTGTGGTTTTGGACCTAGTAGCTATGTACTCAGGTTGGGCAAGCTTGGAAACTCTAGAACTCGAAAGACTTCTCTCAACTTACTTGCAAAATACAGTATCTGAATGTTATACCTCCAAGCACAATAGGTGGAAACAAAACTACCCACGTTAATTGTTAGAACAAATCATAATCACAAAGCAATAAAGAAGGCCCTCCTTCTAGCGCCAAAAATGTTGAGTGAATATTTTGTCCTATTACAAAATGAACATGCAACTGGAGTCTCAAACCCGAAGACTCTTTCTTGCAAAGAAATATATTATTTTTAATTTCTCCAAGCTTCTTGTGAACAAACCCTTATATGCATATAACCAATTTTGACTTAATGCAAATAAATGAATGTATCCCAGAATAGCTTAAATCCTGCAAGTAACTGTTAACAAGGGGCCTTTGATGATTCACAACAAACTTTGTAACCCTAATTTGTTAAAATAACCAACCATGTAAAAAAAGAAAGAAAAATCCTTTTATGTTCTGAAATTAATGAAATTAGCGTGCGGTTCATTTTACTGTTAATTGGTTCATTTTATCTTTTGTTTAACTATTCTGCTATTTCTACGTTAGCTTTTGGTGTTAGTAAAAATCTACAGAATATTCTAGAATGTACCAGAATCCGAAACTCAGATTTTCAAATGAGATTAAAAATATATCAGAAACTAAAACAGAAATGCTCTTATGCGAATCAGCTGGAAAAACCGAAGAAGGACGTTAATCTGGTTAGCAATCTCCTCCCTACAAAACCCCAAGTTATGAGATGAAGCTCTAAAACAACCTGACCTAACAGACCTGTAATAAAACATAGTCAAATCAAATCAGATGCTAGACTCTAAGGAAATAAATAATTTGCATCATTCTATCATTCACCTATCGCAACCCACATTATGGTGTAAACGAATAGATACAAAACAAAATAATGCAAAGGAAAGATATACGAAATAACAATAGTCTTAGCCTTCAATCTCCTTTTGGTTTCACACACAAAAGTTACTCTTGCCAAATAACTCCTTTATTCAATAAAAATAATGCTTTCTATTTACAATTTCTAGCCCTTGTATCTACATTCGCTTCTACTTTTAAACTTTCTGTTGCGGCTCTTGGTTTCCCTCTGCGACGCTTCGTTTCATTTCCCATAATGCTTCGTTTCATTTTCCCGCTTCTTTGATGCTTTGACCTTTCGCTCAAACCTGAAATGTTTGGTCTTCTTTGCTAAATGTAATTATCGATCTGAAGCGTTACCCTGACACTCATGCCTTTCTGCCACGTGTTCAGCGCTTTTTTGTATGTTCTGTAACGGCTCCATGTGAATCGCGACGTTTCTATGCATGCATCTTTGCTTCCTTGCTTTCACCGCGAAAACGTGACATGTCGCGATATCGCGACATTTTCCTGCCAATAGCCTTATCCGCTTTCATGCCCAGTGAAAATGAGACATGTCACGATATCGCGACATTTTTTATCAGCAGCCTTGCCAATGCAACCTGTCACGAAATCGTGACGTTTTTCATCTCCGTACGCTTCGACCGCAACCTGTCGTGATTTCGCTACCATTTTCTATTTCGGGCCATCTCGTCACAACCTGTCACGATTTCGCTACCATTTTCTATTTCGGGCCATCTCGCCACAACCTGTCACGATTTCATGCTACTATTTTTTATCTTCGGGCCATCTCGCCGCAACCTATCGCGATTTCGCTACCATTTTCTGTCCTCTGCATGGTCTTCACTTTCTATCACGATTTCGCGACGTCTTTGCCTGGCTGGAATGTTTCGCCAAAAGTTGCATGAAATCGCTACGCCTTTGCGCCTTAGCTTCTTTTCATTCACCCATGCCGTGAAAATGCGACGCGTCACGATTTCGCGACACCTTTCGACTTATGCGCTTTGCCTCAGTTTTCATCATGATTTCGCTACACTTCTAGGCCTTAGTGCCTTTGGCTCGATTTTGTCATGATTTCATGACCATTTTCTACTTTATGCCTTCTGCCCGCTTTCAAGCGGCAAAAATCAAACACGTCGCGATTTCGCGACGGTTCCGCCCACCTGCTGTCGTTGACTGCGTTGACCGCGATTTTGCGACACGTCACGATTTCACTATAGTTTTCCATTCTACCTTTCTCTCTCCTCTCTGGGCCGCGACGGAGCAACATGTCACGATTTCGCTACACTTTTTCATTTTTCGCAGCGACGGAGCAACATGTCATGATTTCGCTACACCTTTTCATTTTTCGCAGCGACGGAGCAACATGTCACGATTTCGCTACACCTTTTCGTTTTTCGCAGCGACGGAGCAACATGTCACGATTTCGCTACACCTTTTCATTTTTCGCAGCGACGGAGCAACATGTCGCGATATCACGACAACTTTCGGTTGCGACAGAGCGACATGTCATGATATCGCGACAACTTTCTTCCTTAGTGAAATTTTTGCCTTTTTCTTTGATTTTCTTAGCATCTGGGCTACTGTTTTCTTCTTTGAAAGCATGCAAAAAGGTGGGCCCCCAACTTTGGGGTGTGTTGTGGACTAGCCACAACAATAACCATTCATAATTTATTCCCTCTTTTCTTTTCTAGTCTAGGTGTTCTAGGAAATTTGTGATGAATCTTCTCATAAATTGGTTCATACAAAACCTCTTTTAGCAATGATTATCAAGTGGCCCATGGGTAAATCTAAGTTTTCAAAGAAAGGGTAAGTGTATTGTAAAAGGAAAGGTCATATTTCTAAGTCTTGACTTATGCGACTATAAAAGACTAGAGTATTTTCTAATAGGGGGTATTATTGGCTTCTCTTCCTCATATAAAGTTACAAAGGTGTTCTATGTATATGTGTGGGAGTATTTGATATTGGTTATGGTGATTATGGTCCAACCTAAGGATGTTATTGTGCAAGTTTAGGGGTAAATTTGCATAAGCAAACTTCCAAATAATGTGATGGATTCGATCGAGTCTTCCTTAATTAGAGAGGACCATTTGAACATCCATTATGGGGGAATATATTATTGTCACTAATGTCTTCTCTTTGTGGCCCCTTAGTTTATATTATGAGGGGGTGTTGAAAGTTGTAATCTGAATTAATGGTTAATGTTGACATTGTATGATGTAATTTTGTATAATCCTAAGGAAAATTATTATTTAATGTATTTATTTTTATTTATGTAAGCCTAAGATCCTATGGTTAAACCTAAACTTTTAATTAACAATAAGACTCTACATTATATCATATTAGGTTAGTGATTTTAAGTAACTATTATTATTGGGGTTTAGGTATTGATATTGGTATAAATACCCCCCAACCAACCAATCCATTGCATCTAATTGTTATGATATTTATACATGGATAATATAGATATTATTCTATGCTCAAGCAAATCCATTGTTTGTGTCTCTATCGCTTTATTTTTTTCCTTTAATGCTTTGTGTATAAGATTTAAATGAATGGATTGCTTCTATTTTTTACTAAAATTGATGTGAAATCCAACATATAATAGGTATTACCCATTTATTTATTTCATATCTTGTAAACCTCTTATTAATATTGTGCTTATTTTACATTTATCTTGTTAACCTTATTTTTTTTCTTTGTATTTCATTTCATTTTACCACATATCTATTATACTAGTTTTGTGTGTTAAAACCTACCCTTTCAACCCTTCACCTTACTCATTTACCCTTTTAAATCATTGTCTTATACATTACAATTTATATGTTCCAACCTATCCTTTCTATTTTGATCATTTTTAGTTGTTTTTTATGATAGTTTTGCGTGCACTCAACGGTGTAGTGTATTCCTTGATTTATCCAAAATTTAATAAAACTAAGAGATGTGGATGGGGTTGTTCCAACCATGTTAAATTATATTATATTATTTGGTATTATATAATCATTAGCTGAATAATTTATTAGCAGTAGTATTTGTCATATGAAAATAGTAAAAAGAAAATGAGACATATTTCTCGTGAGACTAAATATAAATATGAAATACGATTGAAGGTGAAATGGCAAGAGCTAAAATAAAATAGAGTCTCTCTCAAATGTAAAGGGACTCTTTGATGAATTTATGTATGCATAGTGTTAACAATTTGTAAAAATGGAAAATATATATTAAATGTGAATCAATGTGAAGTGTAATAATATGGTATAACATGTGTGCTTATACTCTATTATGTTTAAGTTCTTGAGTGAAATGGTGTATGAAATAAATTGTTCCTAATCCTCATTTCTAACATTGGTATCAGATACATTGAGAGAATCTATAAGATGTGTAAGAAGGAACAATCATCATCATTTGATGACAAGCCCTTTATATCTTTAATCTTTGTAAGCCTTGAATATTGTATGAGCTCCAACATTTTATATGATAAGAGAGAATTCAATGGTTGGTGACGCTTGAGGAGGAAGAATACTACAAAATAAAAATAGGTTGTATAAATCTTGGAATCCCAACCTATTTTTCCTATAAGCAATCTTTCTCAAGCTTTTATAAAATTTTTTTAATTTACTTTATTCTAGCATTCCCTCATTTTTTAAATTTAAATTTTTATAGAACTGTGTGCATGTAATTACTCTTTTTTGAAATACCCAATTCATCTTCTCAGTGTATCCCTCTATCATCTCATTTGTTTCCTCAATGTAGTGGTTTTACTTTTTTTTCTTGAGTGAAAATATTTCTTCCATCTCTATTTCAATCCTTTTTTAAGAAAGAGAACAAAATTATATTTTATACTTGCCTTCTAAAATCACACTTGCCATTATATTTTTGTAAAATAATATTTATTTTTAATAAAATGATCACTCGGAGCCTCCTCTATTCTTGCAATAAAGCTTCCCATTATGACAATGGATGTTCCTAATGATAAGCCCTTTACAATATACTCTGAACTTGCAATTGCACCATCAAGAATGCCACTTTCCACTACAACTTTATAGACTATTGTTTCCTATCTTCTTCCTACAAGCACACACTTTGTATGGGGTGCATATCAATCCTAGTAGGTAGTCACCACATTTCCATAAATAACATCCAAACTAAGATAAGCCCTCTTAACATAGGTCAGCATATCTCTTTGGTATATGAAATTTTCCCTGTGAGCTATTGAATATAATAACATTCACCCCAATATCCACAAGAAGCTTGAGCCTCTCATGCATCTCCAAAGTGACATGGCCTTTGAAGTAAAAAGAGTTTCAAAAAAAAATGTCAAAATACAAACATGTCATTCTCGCGTTTGAATACAAAGGTAAAGAAATCATTCTAGTAGAACAATTTAATGAATGTAACCCACACCAAAAGCACAATTATGCCAAGCATAAGGACAAAATATAGACTCTAAAATAAAAATATATTTTGATTGGTGAAAATTTTGAAAGGCTATGTACATAGAATCTAAGGGCTCACTTATTGATGAGGTACATTTGAATGAAAGTGTTTTGAAGAACACAAGCTTATACTGAGAGGGGGGGTGAACAGTATAAGATCACTTTTTACTTTTCTTTTCAATTCAATATTATGCAGTGTATAGACAACAATATCAATAGCAAGTAATCAAGCAATGCACAAAACACCATACACAATAGAGACACCACAGTTTACGTGGTTCACCCAATGTGGGCTACTCCACGGAGAAAATATTTTACTAAAACTTTCTCAATCAATCTCTTTGGGAATCCTTCCCAATTACAATGTTTATGGATCTCTGTCCAAAGGAGATGTTGATCCCCTAATCTCAAGTTCATGGATCTCTTCCACAGGAGAACTCTTTCCCCTTCTGCTCTGGCTAGTGATCTTCTAGAAGACTCTGTCTCTCTGCTGCACTGATTGGTGGATCTCTCTCCACTTGAAGACTCCTCACTCAGATCTGTCTTCAATTGTGCTGGCTGTTGGATCTCTATCCACTGAGACTCTATCCTCTGTACTCTATCACCTCCAAAGCTCTATCAATAGGCTCACTCAGAACCTGCTCAATAGGCTCACTCAGAACCTGCTCAACAAGCTCACACAGAACTTGTCCAAATCTGCTCAACAAGCTCACACAGAACTTGTCCAAATCTGCTCAACAAGCTCACACAGAACTTGTCCAAATATGCTCAACAAGCTCAAAACTTTCAACCATCCAACTTCCAAATCTCAACAAGCTCACCAAAACTTCCCACCTCACCCAAACTCCAAATCTCACTAGCAAGCTCACCAAGAACTTGCCCAAAACTTCTCTAGCAAGCTCACCAAGAACTTGCTCAATAATTCAATCTCATAGAAGCATAAAGAGAATTGTTAGAGACTCAATATGTTCTATACTCAAATCCCAATCTCAACTCAAATCAATATTATAGAAGCATAAAGAGAATTGTTAGAGACTCAATATGTTCTATCCTCAAATCTCAATCTCAACTCAAATCAATCTTATAGAAGCATAAAGAGAATTGTTAGAGACTCAATATGTTCTATCCTCAAATCTCAATCTCAACTCAAATCCAGAATATAGAATAGTTTGTTTCATGGAACTTGAACAACCACTTCACACAATCACTTGACTAGGCTCAAACAACTCTTCTCAACCAACTACCACAAGGAACAACTCTTTCTTACAAACCCTAGTCCAAGCATGTATCAACCAACTCAAATGTTTCCAACAATGCTCAACCACAAATCTCACATAACAATGATACTCATGTTCTTTTCAAGTTCAAGTTCTTTGCATAACCAATGGGCTTCAACAACAATGCTAATAAAACATTCTTCACATAACAATGATACTCATGTTCTTCTCAAACCCTATCTCAGGTTTTTCACACAACTAATGGCTTCAACAACAATGCTTATAAAACAAGGTTTAATAGCAACTCTCAACCCAGAAAACCTTGAGGCATTCAACCAACTACTTTCAAAAAGGAAACCACAATTAATCCTTTTCTCTCCAATGATATTTCAGAAATCAACCACCATAAACAATCAATAGGAGAATGTGCCCATACCTTTTATGAAGATGAAGAAGCCTTTTGGTTGTCCACAAAATCTGTCTCACTCAACACACTTTCTTTTTCAACTTTCAACAAGGGTTAGAGATCTTGATTAATAACACAACAATAACATCCAAATAACACCTTATTACTCCTACTCAATAACATACACCATGTCACTTCATAAATGAATTAATCTCTTTTGAAAAAGAACAAAGCAACCTTCACTTTTGAACCTCTTTACAAAATCAGAAATATCTCTTTACACACACCTTATTTCTCCCTCTAAGCAAGTTAATCAAATAGCCCTCGGAATAAGCTTTCCAACGATATATAATATGATATACTTCTAAAAAATAAATCACCAGAAATCTCTCCTTTTTTAAACATGCATCATAACCCTTATTCCTCCTAGGGCAACTTTAGAAAAATAAAATATATCTAAAAATTATTAACTTGCCTCTGTCCCTGATGGGATTCGATCTCGTGACCTTCCTTGCTCAGTGCCTTAACCATAGCCAACCTGCCATTGGGCCACATGCCCTCACGTGCTCAAAAGGAGCACACAACAAAACCTTATGCCATGAATATCTGCACCCTTCGAAAACAAAACGCGCTTCACGCGTTTCAACACAACAAAACACCTCCGACAAGAATCGAACGTAGGACCTCCTGCTTCACACACAGTGCATGAACCACTAGGCCAAGGAGGCCTATACGTTTGGCTTTACTCCACAATAGTCTCTTCAATGAACGCGAAAATCGTAAGCCTTTTAAAACCCTTTTCACACACACTTCGACACACGATGCGCAGGCTCTTTTACCATTCGAATCCAAATATCAAATCGAGCGCTTAGAGAAATAAATCGAAACTTTGGGCATATATATATATATGTCCTCCTCCTTTCCTTTGATGTCGGTGCTATAATTTAAATATTAGTTTTATGCCTTTTCCTTTCTTTGACGTCGGCGCTATAAATTAAATTTTAATTTTTTATTTAATAATTTAAACTTAAATATTTAAAATTAAATATCTCCATCACCGGGGCACATTTTTCGATGAAACGAAAAGCCAACCTAGGTTTTAAGAAAAACCCATTTCAAATCTGCCATCCATGGTTTTAAATAAAACCTTTTATTTTGCCTGCCTTGGTTTTCACAAAAACCCTGTATATATCCATGCTCTCCAAAATATCATAAATGCTTATTTATGAAATGCTTTGGCCACCAAAACTCAATGTGATCCATGTGACATCAATGACAACATAAAATCACTCAAATTTCCAACAATCTCCCCCTTTGTCATTGATGGCAACACCTCTATTGTAAATCACCACAATCACTGCAAAAACCATCTCTGAGAATCAAAGTTGCTCCCCCTGACTCAATACTCTCTATGGAGGCTGCTCCCCCTAACTCAATGCTCTCTTTGGAGGCTGCTCCCCCTAACTCAATGCTCTCCCCCTTACTCAAATCTCTCCCCCTTTGACATCAATGGCAAAAGGGACACCTATGGGGCTAAAAGATATGACTCTTAAGCTTAGCCCCCTCACCACCTTCTCTATTGAGGTGATTAAATTTGGGGTGGGAGTACTTTTACTCCCATATTACATTGTTTCTTTCCTCTATCAACTTCCTTCCATATTTTTCTGATATCCTTCTCTTGATGAATTACTTGATCTTCTTGTCTTGAACCTGTTTGACCTTCTTGCCTTGAACCGCTTGACCTTCTTGTCTTGAACTTGTTTGGAATTGAGTCCTACACCATTTTGCAATATGTCCAAAGTTATTGCAATTAAAACACTTGATATTGTAGCCTTTGGATGGTGCCCATATCCTGAATTCTTTCTTGAAATAATTTCCATATCCATTCCTTTCTTGAACCCTGTATTGTGAAGTTCTATTTTCATGACCATTATGACCATGACTTCTGATTTGTGTAGCTCTAAAACCAAAACCATGTTGCTCATTTTATTTGCACTGAGAAGCTCTATGACCAATCCTGTTGCATAAGAAGCAATGTCCCTAAAAACCATACCTTCTTCCTTTGAAGTTTCTTCTAGAAAAATCAAACTTCTTTGATCCATGGATCCTGTAGTGTATAGCCCTGTGTCCAAATCCATTACAAGAAAAACAATGTCCTTGAAAAGCCCTTTGTTCATGCCTTGGTTCCTCATACCTTTCTTGATCATTATCCTTGTAATCATCTTTGACTTGTGCATTGTATCCTTGAATGTTCTTTGTAGCATCTAAATCCTCTTCCTTAATTTCTTCCTTGCTTTCCTCTTCAAGAATTTATTTTCCTTTTGAACTTGATTCACCTATCTCAAAACAAGATCCAAACTGGATGTTTGGAGCCATAGGAACTTTGGAACTTTCTTCATAAATCTTAGGTGCTTCCTTGCTTTCATATTTTAGAACTTCCTTTCCTTTTGAGTGTGACTTTTCTTGGAAATAAGATACAACTTTAAAATAAGTTTCCACTCCTTTTTGAACCTTTTCATTTAATGTGTCATGTCTTGTCGTTATTGTCCTTAATTCTTCATTCATCCTTTCCTCTATCCTTTTTGCATTTTGAAGCTCATCTCTTAGATCACTGATTGTCTGAAGTTGTTCTACTCTGATTTTTACATCTGTTCGAATCTTGTTTTCAAGATTCCTAATTTCTTCTTTTAGCCTTTTGACTTCTATTTTTTGTTTTCTTGGCTCATCCTCTTCTTTTTCTATTACCAAAAGTGAGACTTCTTCTATTTCTTTTATCCCATAGAAAAACCCTTCTTCATCTTCACTATCACTAAGATCATTATAATCTTCTATAGCAAACAAACTCTCATGATTTCTTTGACCATACATGTTTCCTTGATGTGTCATCTCATCTTCACTATCACTGAAGCCATTGCAATATCCTGATCTGTGATCTCTTTGACCACACACAAAGCATTGTTCTCTTTCATCTTCTATTCCTAGGAATAGATGTTCTTCCTTTTCATCATTTGACTTGTCTCTATCATTGTGATCTGAGCTATCACTTGCTTCTACAATGTAGAAGGTTTTCTTTGTCTTATGAAAACTTTTCTTCTTCTCATACTTGCTTTGCTTGTATCTGTCATCTTTGTCATGCTTATGCTTTCCATATTCTTTTCTTTTGTGACCCTATTTTTCATCATCACTATTTTCTTCATGTGGACACTTGTATGCATAGTGACCAAAATCACCACACTTGTAGCATCTGACTTTCTTCATATCCCTATAATTTCTTAAGTCCTTTTTCCTTTTGATGAAGTTAGCTTCCTCATCATTATCTGAATCTCTATCTGTCTCTGGAACTTTCCCTTTCTTTTTCTCTGAAGCCTTGAATGCAATTTCTTTTATTGGAACCTGATGCTTACTTCTCCTCATCTCATAAGTTGTGAGAGTTCCTTGTAGTTCTTCCATTGTTAGCTTGTTGATATCCATTGTTTCTTCTATTGCTTGAAACCTTTGCATCATACTTCATGGGAAGTGATCTCAAAACCTTTTGAGTAACATCTGATTCTTTCATCTCAAATCCTAGACCTCTCATGGTGTTAGCAATCTCATCAACTCGAAGTAAAAACTGTGCAATATCTTCAGAATCTTCCATTTTCAATTCCTCAAATATTTTTCTATGAGTTTGTAGTTTTGCCAACTTTACCTTGGAATCTCCTTCATAGGTATTCCGCAACTTGGTCCACATTTCATTTGCTGAATTACATACCATGACCTTTGCAAAATCTATCTCACGTAGCCCACTCAGAATACAATTCATTGCCCTTGCATTGATCTCAACCAATTTCCTGATAGTCTTATCTACCTCGGGATCACCTTCAACCTTATACTCTTTTGCAACCATCTGCCATACCTCATATCCTTGTGATATCAAGTAGTTCTTCATTCTCATGCTCTAGAAAGCATAATTGTTACCATCAAACAGTGGAGCCTTATTTGTAGATGATCCATTCTATGAAGCCATCTATGTTCTTGTAGAATCTACCCTCAAGTTATTAGCCTTTCTGAAGGAACCCGCTCTGATACCAATTGAAGAACACAAGCTTATACTGAGAGGGGGGGTGAACAGTATAAGACCACTTTTTACTTTTCTTTTCAATTCAATATTATGCAGTGTATAGACAGCAGTATCAATAGCAGTAATCAAGCAATGCACAAAACACCATACACAATAGAGACACCACAGTTTACGTGGTTCACCCAATGTGGGCTACTCCACGGAGAAAATATTTTACTAAAACTTTCTCAATCAATATCTTTGGGAATCCTTCCCAATTACAATGTTTATGGATCTCTATCCAAAGGAGATGTTGATCCCCTAATCTCAAGTTCATGGATCTCTTCCATAGGAGAACTCTTTCCCCTTCTGCTCTGGCTAGTGATCTTCTAGAAGACTTTGTCTCTCTGCTGCACTGACTAGTGGATCTCTCTCCACTTGAAGACTCCTCACTCAGATCTATCTTCAATTATGCTAGCTGTTGGATCTCTATCCACTGAGACTCTATCCTCTGTACTCTATCACCTCCAAAGCTCTATCAATAGGCTCACTCAGAACCTGCTCAATAGGCTCACTCAAAACCTGCTCAACAAGCTCACATAGAACTTGTCCAAATCTGCTCAACAAGCTCACACAGAACTTGTCCAAATATGCTCAACAAGCTCACACAGAACTTGTCCAAATCTGCTCAACAAGCTCACAATAAAAACTTGTCCAAATCTACTCAACAAGCTCACCAAGAACTTGTCCAAATCTCCAACAAGCTCACCAAGAACTTGCCCAAATCAACAAGCTCACCAAAACT
Source organism: Wollemia nobilis (assembly GCA_028583015.1). Lineage (NCBI taxonomy): Eukaryota > Viridiplantae > Streptophyta > Pinopsida > Araucariales > Araucariaceae > Wollemia > Wollemia nobilis. Next base: position 6,873,212 of record JAQPPZ010017253.1, read on the forward strand.
TACCCAAATCTACACTAGCAAGCTCACCAAGAACTTGCCCAAATCTGCACTAGCAAGCTCACCAAGAACTTGCCCAAATCTGCTCTAGCAAGCTCACCAAGAACTTGCTCAATAATTCAATCTCATAGAAGCATAAAGAGAATTGTTAGAGACTCAATATGTTCTTATACTCAAATCCAATCTCAACTCAAATCAATCTTATAGAAGCATAAAGAGAATTGTTAGAGACTCAATATGTTCTATCCTCAAATCTCAATCTCAACTCAAATCAATCTTATAGAAGCATAAAGAGAATTGTTAGAGACTCAATATGTTCTATCCTCAAATCTCAATCTCAACTCAAATCCAGAATATAGAATAGTTTGTTTCATGGAACTTGAACAACCACTTCACACAATCACTTGACTAGGCTCAAACAACTCTTCTCAACCAACTACCACAAGGAACAACTCTTTCTTACAAACCCTAGTCCAAGCATGTATCAACCAACTCAAATGTTTCCAACAATGCTCAACCACAAATCTCACATAACAATGATACTCATGTTCTTTTCAAGTTCAAGTTCTTTGCATAACCAATGGGCTTCAACAACAATGCTAATAAAACATTCTTCACATAACAATGATACTCATGTTCTTCTCAAACCCTATCTCAGGTTTTTCACACTACTAATGGCTTCAACAACAATGCTTATAAAACAAGGTTTAATAGCAACTCTCAACCCAGAAAACCTTGAAGCATTCAACCAACTACTTTCGAAAAGGAAACCACAATTAATCCTTTTCTCTCCAATGATATTTCAGAAATCAACCACCATAAACAATCAATAGGAGAATGTGCCCATACCTTTTATGAAGATGAAGAAGCCTTTTGGTTGTCCACAAAATCTGTCTCACTCAACACACTTTCTTTTTCAACTTTCAACAAGGGTTAGAGATCTTGATTAATAACACAACAATAACATCCAAATAACACCTTATTACTCCTACTCAATAACATACACCATGTCACTTCATAAATGAATTAATCTCTTTTGAAAAAGAACAAAGCAACCTTCACTTTTGAACCTCTTTACAAAATCAGAAATATCTCTTTACACACACCTTATTTCTCCCTCTAAGCAAGTTAATCAAATAGCCCTCGGAATAAGCTTTCCAACGATATATAATATGATATACTTCTAAAAAATAAATCACCAGAAATCTCTCCTTTTTTAAACATGCATCATAACCCTTATTCCTCCTAGGGCAACTTTAGAAAAATAAAATATATCTAAAAATTATTAACTTGCCTCTGTCCCTGATGGGATTCGATCTCGTGACCTTCCTTGCTCAGCGCCTTAACCACAGCCAACCTGCCATTGGGCCACACGCCCTCACGTGCTCAAAAGGAGCACACAACAAAACCTTATGCCATGAATATCTGCGCCCTTCGAAAACAAAACGCGCTTCACGCGTTTCAACACAACAAAACACCTCCGACAAGAATCGAACGCAGGACCTCCTGCTTCACACACAATGCATGAACCACTAGGCCAAGGAGGCCTATACGTTTGGCTTTACTCCACAATAGTCTCTTCAACGAACGCGAAAATCGTAAGCCTTTTAAAACCCTTTTCACACACACTTCGACACACGATGCGCAGGCTCTTTTACCATTCGAATCCAAATATCAAATCGAGCGCTTAGAGAAATAAATCAAAACTTTGGGCATATATATATATATATATATATATATATATATATATATATATATATATATATGTCCTCCTCCTTTCCTTTGATGTCGGTGCTATAATTTAAATATTAGTTTTATGCCTTTTCCTTTCTTTGACGTCGGCGCTATAAATTAAATTTTAATTTTAATTTTAAATAATTTTAATAATTTAAACTTAAATATTTAAAATTAAATATCTCCATCACCGGGGCACCTTTTTCGATGAAACGAAAAGCCAACCTGGGTTTTAAGAAAAACCCATTTCAAATCTGCCATCCATGGTTTTAAATAAAACCTTTTATTTTGCCTGCCTTGGTTTTCACAAAAACCCTGTATATATCCATGCTCTCCAAAATATCATAAATGCTTATTTATGAAATGCTTTGGCCACCAAAACTCAATGTGATCCATGTGACATCAATGATCCATGTGACATCAATGACAACATAAAATCACTCAAATTTCCAACAATCTCCCCCTTTGTCATTGATGGCAACACCTCTATTGTAAATCACCACAATCACTGCAAAAACCATCTCTGAGAATCAAAGTTGCTCCCCCCGACTCAATACTCTCTATGGAGGCTGCTCCCCCTAACTCAATGCTCTCTTTGGAGGCTGCTCCCCCTAACTCAATGCTCTCCCCCTTACTCAAATCTCTCCCCCTTTGACATCAATGGCAAAAGGGACACCTATGGGGCTAAAAGATATGACTCTTAAGCTTAGCCCCCTCACCACCTTCTCTCTTGAGGTGATTAATTTTGGGGTGGGAGTACTTTTACTCCCATATTACATTGTTTCTTTCCTCTATCAACTTCCTTCCATATTTTTTTGATATCCTTCTCTTGATGAATTACTTGATCTTCTTGTCTTGAACCTGTTTGACCTTCTTGCCTTGAAACCGCTTGACCTTCTTGTCTTGAACTTGTTTGGAATTGAGTCCTACACCATTTTGCAATATGTCCAAAGTTATTGCAATTAAAACACTTGATATTGTAGCCTTTGGATGGTGCCCATATCCTGAATTCTTTCTTGAAATAATTTCCATATCCATTCCTTTCTTGAACCCTGTATTGTGAAGTTTTGTTTTCATGACCATTATGACCATGACTTCTGATTTGTGTAGCTCTAAAACCAAAACCATGTTGCTCATTTTCTTTGCACTGAGAAGCTCTATGACCAATCCTGTTGCATAAGAAGCAATGTCCCTAAAAACCATACCTTCTTCCTTTGAAGTTTCTTCTAGCAAAATCAAACTTCTTTGATCCATGGATCCTGCAGTGTATAGCCCTGTGTCCAAATCCATTACAAGAAAAACAATGTCCTTGAAAATCCCTTTGTTCATGCCTTGGTTCCTCATACCTTTCTTGATCATTATCCTTGTAATCATATTTGACTTGTGCATTGTATCCTTGAATGTTCTTTGTAGCATCTAAATCCTCTTCCTTAATTTCTTCCTTGCTTTCTTCTTCAAGAATTTCTTTTCCTTTTGAACTTGATTCACCTATCTCAAAACAAGATCCAAACTGGATGTTTGGAGCCATAGGAACTTTGGAACTTTCTTCATAAATATCTCCATCACCGTGGCACCTTTTCGACGAAATGAAAAGCCAACCTGGGTTTTAAGAAAAACCCATTTCAAATCTACCATCCATGGTTTTAAAATAAAACCTTTTATTTTACCTACCTTGGTTTTCACAAAAACCCTGTATATATCCATGCTCTCCAAAATATCATAAATGCTTATTTATGAAATGCTTTGGCCACAAAAACTCAATGTGATCCATGTGACATCAATGATCCATGTGAGATCAGTGACAACATAAAATCACTAAGATTTCCAACATGTTTTTCTTTTTATGTTGAAATTATTTTAGTGGGATTGTTGCTTATTGCAAGTAAGCTTTAAATTTTATAACTACAAAGTCACGAGTTCCATTCTGATAGGGGTGGATTTTCCAAGAAAAATTTTTCTTTTTAAAGAGAAAATTTTTGAGGAAAAGGATTAGAGAAAATTGATAACCTAAAATGAAAACCATGAAAGTAAGAGCTTATCCTGAGGTGATATGCCAAGATCTCAAAACTCTTTTTTAAGACAGCAAGAGTGATAACCACATGCATCGTTATTAAAAATGTGCATGGAACACGGTTCCATAAAACACGACATACCCCTAATATGCATACACAAGAACCGAGATAAAAAAGAAAAAGTTATAGATTTTATATATTTCATAATCATATTACATTCATACTAAGAAAGAGGCTCAAGGATTATTGACAAAGTGACTTAAGGTATGAACTATCACATATAGGAGAGGTGAAAGAAAAATTGGATACAAGGCGAGATACTAGGCACAAATACAACAATTTTTTGATCCTTTACAATGGAGAAGTAGATATTTATAAGAGAAAATGGAAAAAATTTACCTTCAAAACTCATGCAAGAATTCAAAATGTCCAGTTCAAAATTTTTCTTAGGCTTTCTAACATCAATTTTAGATGATCCCAAGGTTTTTGGGTTTGTAGCCTTAAATATTGCATGTAGGTTTTTATAATGGTATGTTTGCTTTGTTGATTTTCTATACTAGGATTCCATCATGATTATACCCCCAAGATTTTTTGTTATTAATGTCCTTGGATCTAGTTTCATCCCTTGTATCACCTTCATGTCACAAATTTAAATGTACTATCTACCACCTAGGGTGTTGTGGTCAGTTGTTGAAGATGGTAAGACTAGAACTGGACTACTACACTTTATCTTGCATCTAGTTGTTTTGGGTTCATCCAGTTATGTGATGGGGTCTATTGATTTTCCCTTTCCATGGTTTAATTGGCTCCTTTGGTGGGGATCTTCTCTTCATGCCAGTTGAGGTTTTATTTTTTGCCCTTTCAGGTTTTTTTATTTGAAGGGACATCCTTTGTCGTTGGCATGTTTGTCCTTCCTTTCCATTATTCTAATAGTTATTGGGACTACCTTATTTTACTCTAGTGGGTGTGTCTAAGGCATCCTCTTATTTCAATCTTAGTCAATTGGATTTCTTTTGCTCCTTTGCAATAGATATTTGGTATATCCTTCATAAATACCAACAATATTTGATGACCCACAAAGTTTCCATAACTTGAAATATCTAATATGCTTTAGCTTCCATAAGTTTCTAGGAGTTAAGCTCCTCTTAAGGGAGGAAAAGGAGCTTGCCTTACTGATTTCCTATTAGATCATATCAAGTCTTCCTTCTTCCTCCATGGTCATTGGGCTCTATTCCTAGGGGTTTTGAGTTGGTGTTGTTTCGTAACCACACCAAATATTACTAACTAGTAAGATATCCATTGTTAACCGAATCAAATATGGAGGGTATACAGGTTTACAATTTCTTCCCTCCAAGGAGAAGAAGATTCCATAAATGTTATATTGGATGAAACCCTACCAAAGGTATAGCCCCTTTAGCTATCACCAAAAATGATTTAGAAATCCAACCAATGGTAGATCTTAGCTTAGTTACCATAAAAAGCTCATAAATTATTGTTATCTAATGTGATTGGTCAGCATGGCTTTGTGGCGTAGGGAGCTTGAGATTCACCTTTAGCTTATGGTGGAGGTTTTTCCTTGATGGTATTCTTGATGATATTCTGGCATTAGTTGCTTTATAAATTATGGTGGCTTTAGATCCCCTAATATTATTTTTCTTCAATTAACTTTGAATGGCAGCTTGCTCAAAGTTACCTCTTTGACAAGATTTTTCTAGTATAGTGAATTTTCACTACAACTATGCTAAAAAAAGTTGATGAATGCTCTAATTGTTTTGTTATATTACCTATTGATGTAGAGAAGATAATATATGTAGCATTACTCATTCTTAATTTCCTTAAGGGGAAGTAAAAAATGCAAGATGAAATTATTAAAAATTTGAATAATAAACCCAAGATGAAATATGTGAGTTGTGACACTAGTGATATTTGTCAAAGGAAAAATATGAATTAATAATTTATGTGATTTGAAAGTCCTAATGGTAGATAGTTTTTATGATACAATTAATTTGGATCCTATATTGTCTCATGTGAGTTGTGATACTAGTAATTTAATACCCATGATAGCATATGTGTGTTGCGACACAAGTGATCTCATAAAAGGGATAAATATAGCATGTAACACCAATAATTTACATATTTTTTGACTATAAATATGATGAAGAAAATTATTGCAGTGGTCATGATAAAGGTCATGTTGTCATTATTGATTGTGATAGAGATAGTAACAATGAAACTTCAAAATATGTGGAAGTACATTATGAAAATGGTCATAGAAAGCAAAGTGGTAATATAAAATTTGGTTATTTTGAAAGGTATAATTAAAGGATTGGTTCAAAAAAGTAAAATATAATGAAATACAATGGTACAATTTTGGAAAAATATGATCAAGGCATGAAATATCACTATAAATAAGGTCAAAATACGAAGGCCTTGGATATACAAGACAAGCTAGTGAAATTGTGACAAGGACCACTAATACCAATTTTGTGATAGGTAACAATGAAGGACAAACAGGTAATAGTGAATCAGGGAATGGTAAAAAATATTTTGTGATAAAGAAATTTGTAATAGATAATAATGAATGTATAACAAGGAACAATAAAATAAAATGAGTGTTAGACATCATCCATGCAAATTTGTTAAAAAAATAAATAGAAAAATGGAACAAAATTCGTAATGTGAACAGTTATAACCATTGTGACAAACATGGACATAATATAAAAAATATTGGGACCTCCATTTGTTGAAATATATTACATTATTTGGTACATGCCAATGTACCACCTTGGGCACATCTCTAGATTAGGATTTTGTTTTAGATTAAAGTTTGATTAGTTACTTCATGCAATGTAATAAATGCACAAGTGTTAGAATGTGCATGTAGTCCACATGTACATGAGTCATAGGATAGGTAGATGAAGAGTCATGGTTAGATGAAAGGCCAAGAGACATATCTTCCCTATATATATACCTTTGATAAATGCTAAGTAGAGGGAGCTAGATAGTTAGGAAGTTTACTGAGTTTAGTAGGTACAATATAGATCATGCATAATTTTTGGAGTGTTTAAGTCCTCTATTATATTACATTGTACTATTTTTGTGAGATTTCATTAATGGCTATTTTCTGAGTTATTGCAAAAGTTTCTCATATACTTTTCATGTATATTATATTGTCATTATCATATAGTTAACATTGCTTGCTCATTTTACATTTTATGGTTTCATTTCCTTAAATATAGATCATAAAAATTTAACAATAGTATTAAAGCACGAGGTATATTTATAGGAAATAAAAAGAGCCACAAGAGAGATTGAGAGGAGATATAAAATCTCATTTTCAAAAAATTTGAAATTATATTTGGCTAGTCTTTCCACGGAATTTCAGAAAAACTTGTAAATACTAGGACTCAGTATTGATTCCACTAGATTGACAAATAAAGTAGTAAATATTCATTACCTAAATATTTAAAAAAATTACTATTATCATTTTCTAAAAATTTGTTGCAAAAAAAAGAATATTCAAATAAATTTGGAAAGCTTCCTACAAGAGCTAGAAATAATATCTTCTTTATAATAAATCCAGCATTTGAAGCAAGAAGTTGAAAATTGAATATTTGAAGGTCCAAGAAAGAAGGCCCCATTGAAGATTGAAGGTTGAGATGATTTAAAATGCCAAAGGAGCCTTAGTGAAGATTGAAGGAATAAGAGACTCAAGGAAAAGAGTCCCAGAGAATATTGGATATTGGAAATAAATGATGCCCAAGAAGGAGGTTTCCATAGATATTGAAGATTGTAGATTGCAGAGTGAAGTAGAAGAAAGTATCCCAAGAAGGAGGAGACCCAAGAGAAAGGTCTTGTTGAAGAAATTATAGATTTGGAATATTGAAGATAGAGAAATACTATCAAAGGTCCTATTGCAAATTTTAGAAGTAGCAAAATTAGGAGAATCAAGAAAGAGATATCATTGCAAAATTTCTATAGTTGAAGATTGGAGGGATCAAGGAAAGGTCTCATTGAATTTTTGAGAAGATAATCTACAAAATTTAAATACCTAAGAGAAGAGGTCTCAAGGAAGGATTGAAAGTAGAAATAATGAGAAGGCTAGGAAAACCTCATTGAAGGAGAATTGAATAAGTCCATTAGATAAGACTTGAGGAGAACTCAAGGCAGAAGATTGCTAGGAAGGATAAGTTCCTAATAGAAGGATTTGGGATAATTATCACCACCTGATAACAAGCCCAAAAGAAAGAAGGTATTTGGTAAGAATTTTACCAAATTTTGGAGAGATTTTACAAAGACCTCAAGACATTAATATTCTTGAGAAGAAGGCCACTAAATAGGCCAAGATTGAAGTTAGAATTAGAAAAGGAGGTTGAATAATAAAGGATCTAGAAGAAGCCATAAAGTATGAGAGATTTGAATATTACCATTTAAGGCCTGAAGGCTGATCTGGAGGAAGGAGTTTGTTGATTTTACAACAGAAAATTAAAATTTTCTAGAAGGCAAGTTTCAATTGCAATTTGGAGGAGTTTCCTACCAAATTTAAGAGGATTAAGAGCAGCATATCAAAAAATAAATTGACTATGTTATAATATAAAATTTTAATATTTGAAGTCAGCAATATGGCAGTAATTTGGGTAGCATTAATAGCTGCTAATTTTCAAAATTTTAGAGAGCAACTTGGAGGATAGTTGCAGCCATCAAACTGCATCTATGGGCAGCAAGTCAAAGAAGTGATAAAGCTACAAAATAGTCAATTTTCAGGGGATGAAATATTAAGGAGTTAGAGCTATGAAAATTACAAAACCAAGGCAACAAACAGATGAACCAAATCACCTAGCAAGATTGCTACAAGGAGGTCAAAATAAGGTTTGATAGTTGGTGTTATTAAATTTTCTTATTTAGTATTATTTAAGTTCTTTTAAAATACCATTTTAAGAGTAATTCAAATTAGCAATAAGTAGGTTTAACTTAAATGTTTTCAAGTTGAGTAAGGAGGTAGAATTATTATATTGAAACCTACAAAATATATTAACATGATTTTATGTTAGAAAGTTAATTAAAAGGAGTAATAAGGAGGAATTGATAGTGCATAATACAAGTTATTTCTAAGAGCTATTAAAAGTGCATTAAGTATTAAGCAAGAAAGGAAGATTAGTGTGCAAAAAGAGGTTGATTTAGAGTGTCAAAAGATACCATTGATCGTAGTAAAAATTACAACAAGTTTTACTGAAGAGAAGCCGCCAAAGAAGCATTATAACCACAAAATAATAGAGAGGGTTCTACCATACTAAATTCAAAGAAGAAAGCTACTAAAAAGGAGACTAAACAGTCTCAAAGATCCAAATGCAACTAAGGTATCATATCTTAGTTTATAATAGATTTATTTCATGTTTTAATATCACCATATTTATCTTTTACAAAGCAGCAAAAGGAAGACAAAAATCGAAGTGTCTTAAGACACCAAAGTAGCATAAATTTGCAATCATCAAGTGGTAGTTTTTATTAAGGTTAAAGAAAAATCCATGAATAAAATGAGAAAGAACCATCTAAGGGCTCAAAATCATCTTATTCAAGGTGTCTAAAGATACCAACCATATTTAGTGACACAGTATCATGAAGACAGTGTTCACAATGCATAAGGAACCTAGAGCAAGAAAGAGACTAAGTAAGGATAGGATAGCACCAATAGCAAGGACAACATAAAGTAATAAAATTGTAAGTTGCAAGAAATATAACACAAGTGTGAGACAAGCAAAGTCTCCCCAAGATCGAAGAATGCTCCACAAGATCAATCACACATAAAAGAGGTAAACCCACAACACAAATATTGAGTGGTAAAACCCTACTTCAAATGAAGAAGGGAAACATCCACTATGAAGCTCACTATATTACTCAATGATTCAACAAGACAAGAATGCTTCAATGTTATGCAACAATATGCATCAACATAAACTACAACACAAGTCAATATGACAAGATATGATAATATGTAGTAGAAAACACCCCTATTTAAAGAGAAGCTTTTCTACTACAACCCTAAATCTTATCACAATCTATCAAATATTAGAAAGTGCTTTAGTTACTTTCTAATTTTATCACAATCTAATCTTTGAGATATGTGATAAGTGGCATCTATCAAATATTAGAAAGTGATTAGTTACTTTCTAATATTTTCTAGAAAAGGGAAATAACTTTTTTCCAAGAAATTAAATATTCCTAGCACCCTTAATTTATTTATTAATTGGGTGGGAATATTTTACATAAGATAGAATTATATTCTAATTCAAATATTATTCTTTAGACTTTATATTTTAGTCTAAGAATAATTTACACAATGTTGCATTACATATTCCAACACTCCCCCTTAATGCAATATTGGGGAAAGGAATTATGAGACAAAGAAACATTCTCCCCCTAAAGATACAAACGGGGGTGAGAATCAAATGAGTAATATAGTTACAATGAGCTTCTATGACCAAGAATGGTCTACAATAAGGCACCAATACAAAATGGGCCAAAATGAGACTGCAAGCCCCCAACGGAGTAGCTTCAGATACAAGCAACTTACAAAGCCATCCATCAACCACAAGTGGTTGCAAATGACAAGAAGAAAACATCACAAGGGTGTCTTTAGTAAGCCTGCAAAATCCCAAACGGAAGTACCTGCAAGCTACAAGCAGCTCAACATAAGATCAGTTAGATACATCATCATAAATATATTCACCACAACATATATGAATATCCAAAGATGATAACAAAACTGATCTAACAAATAGTGAACTATAAGTCATCACAAAAAGATGCCAAGCCATACTTATAGTCACGTGCTATATAGTTGATCAAAAAATATCATGTACAAAGTTGCATAAAGCAAACAAGGAGTACCATGATAATGCAAACTCTAAAGTACCATGTACAAAAGTAGCACAAGGCTAACAAAAAAGTACCATGTACAAGAGTTGCATAAGGTATATGAAAATAATAAAGTGTGCACACCGGTTGCATAAAGCCAACCATAAAATATCATGTACAAAAGTAGCATAAATGCTAACAAGAAAGTACCATGATAAACCAATTGCATAATGCCAACTACATAAAAAAACATGTACAAAGTTGCACAAGGCAACAAGAAAGTACCATGTAAAAGAGTCGCATAAAGCAATTGCATCATATACCATAATTGCACAATGCCATCTACAAAGTAACATGTACAAAAGTTGCACAAGGCAAACAAGAAAGTACCATGTTCAAAAGAGATGCAAAAAGCAATTATACCACCAAAGATCAACTCATATATATAGCACAAAACACCTCATAAGGATGAAGTTGTCATCACACAAGTGTAACTACACTTCATTCCCCCTTGAGGACAACTTCACCAAACCAAGTGAGTCCCTCGACTTACAAAACTGCTCCTTGGGAAGAGGTTTGGTGAACAAATCAGCAGAATTAGAAGATGATGGGCAATACTCCAACTGAATAGTCCCATCCAATACCTTCTCTCTGATAAAATGGGCTTGGATTTCAACATGCTTTGTCCTTTGATGCATTACAGGATTTTTAGCCAAGGCAATAGTTGATTGATCATCATGAAAGATAATCATGAACTACTATAACCATCTTGCAATAAACAACTATAACCATATTGCAATTGAATAAACCAAGATCAACTTGCAATAGATTAACTTGCAATAAGAAGGTAACTAACCATAACAATCATCTTGCAACAAAATAAACTAACTTGAATTGAACCATAAAACATTTGTTAAATGTTAGATAGTCAATAAGTTAGTAAGTTAGTGTTCATTTTAGGTTTTGCTATAGCCTAATGAATTGCCAATTCATCTCACCCAAGGTCAACCAAGCTACCCAAAAGGGTACGGGTACGAGGACCCGAAAAGGACTTGCTACCGATAGAGCGGATTCTTTTGGATTCAATAGGTGTTTAGCAAATATAAATTGTGTTGCAAGATTAAGTAAATTTTAATCAAATACTAAAGTTGTGGTTAGGAAGTTGATTCATTTTTAACCTTCTTGATTAATATGAAAATTAGTAAATTGCAAGTTAGTTGGTTAGTAGATTGTTTAGTAGCAAGTTAGTAGTTAGATTAGTTGAGATGCAAAATGTAAGAAAGATGAACAAGAGATAGTGGAGACACAAAGCAAAACACAAATACACTCTCTCTCTTTCTCTCTCTCTCACTCTCACTTTCATTCTCTTTTACTTTCATAATGAGAGATACAAGTTACATTAATTTACAGTATGCTTCAAGCAAATACTGGAGAGAGATTAGAAGAAATTAATAAAAATAGGGGAAGAGAGTGAAAAAGTTGATCCGAAATTGCCTTGTATACTCCAAAACATACTTGGATAACCTTGCAAAACAAGCAAACTCACAAACAACCATTGTTAATGTGAGACAAAAAAATATTGCATTTTAAGGAGAATAATAATAATTTTTAATACAAAAAATTGCTTAAAAAATGCAATTAAATTAATAAAATTTATTTTATTAATAAAAAAAATGGCATGAAAAAGTTTAAAGATTTTTATAAAGCAAAACTTTTTCAAAAAAACAAAACTATTTTTTTTTTATAAAGCAAAACTTTTTTTTTTTTTTATAAAGCAAAACTATTTTTTTTTTTTAAACAAAACTTTTTTTTTTATAAAGCAAAACTGTTTTTTTATTTATATATATATATACCACTATTTTTTTTTAATAAATAAAAAAAATGACTATATATGGAAATAGGGGTTTTTGGGTCTTCCGGACGCAACCATGGGGTCCGTTTGGCTCCAAAAACCTTTCCAAAAAAAGCTTAATGCAAAAAAAAATTATAGATTTAAAATGAAAATACTGTTTGCAAAAGATCTAACAACTAGATCTAAAAACATAATAAATCTATAAACCCTAATGGCAGATTTGCAAAATAAGTTTACATAAAATACCCAAATATCAAATGCATGCAAAAAAATATACCTTAATGGGTTTTTCACCTCAAAGGATTGAAGAAACTTGATGGAGATCCCAACCGCTCTGATACCAAATGTGAGACAAGCAAAGTCTCCCCAAGATCGAAGAATGCTCCACAAGATCAATCACACATAAAAGAGGTAAACCCACAACACAAATATTGAGTGGTAAAACCCTACTTCAAATGAAGAAGGGAAACATCCACTATGAAGCTCACTATATTACTCAATGATTCAACAATACAAGAATGCTTCAATGTTATGCAACAATATGCATCAACATAAACTACAACACAAGTCAATATGACAAGATATGATAAGGTATGATAATATGTAGTAGAAAACACCCCTATTTAAAGAGAAGCTTTTCTACTACAACCCTAAATCTTATCACAATCTAATCTTATCACAATCTATCAAATATTAGAAAGTGCTTTAGTTACTTTCTAATTTTATCACAATCTAATCTTTGAGATATGTGATAAGTGGCATCTATCAAATATTAGAAAGTGATTAGTTACTTTCTAATATTTGCTAGAAAAGGGAAATAACTTTTTCCCAAGAAATTAAATATTCCTAGCACCCTTAATTTATTTATTAATTGGGTGGGAATATTTTACATAAGATAGAATTATATTCTAATTCAAATATTATTCTTTAGACTTTATATTTTAGTCTAAGAATAATTTACACAATGTTGCATTACATATTCCAACACCTAGTCTCAATAATGGTGATAAAATTCTTGAACTTGCTTGACAAGTTCCTCAAAATGATAAAGCTTAAGAGCTTCTCACTTATCCAATCACAATTACAAGCCAATAGTTGAGTTCTCATGTCTTTCATCTTTGAGAGGAAGATCAAGGCACTTTCTTCTTCACCTTGCATAGTGCTAAGAATTTTGGACAATAAAGTGAATGGTTAAGTTGTCAAGGAGAAGAATGTTGCCTTGAGTGCCACTAAAGCTTCCTTCAAGAAGAAATACAAGGGAAGGAAAAATTAAAATTTCCAACCCAACAAGCCTAGAGTTGATTTCACTTGCAATTCATACCCTCATGAAGGAAATTGGCTTTGAGCAATTTGGTCGTTCACGTTTGCTCTCCGATAATCAATTAGCTATTATCTTGGCTAAAGATCCTATAATGCATCAAATAACAAAGCATGTTGAAATCCTAGCCCATTTTATCAGAGAGAAGGTATTGGATGGGACTATTCAGTTGGAGTATTGTCTGTCATCTTCTACTTCTGCTGATTTGTTCACCAAACCTTTTTTCGAGTAATTTTGTAAGTTGAGGGACTCACTTGGTTTGGTGAAGTTGTCCTCAATGGGGAATGAAGTGTAGTTACACTTGTGTGATGACAACTTCATCCTTATGAGGTGTTTTGTGCTATATATATGAGTTGATCTTTGGTGGTATAATTGTTTTTTACATCTCTTTTGAACATGGTACTTTCTTGTTTGCCTTGTGCAACTTTTGTACATGTTACTTTGTAGATGGCATTGTGCAATTATGGTATATGATGCAATTGCTTTATGCGACTCTTTTACATGGTACTTTCTTGTTGCCTTGTGCAAATTTTTACATGTTTTTTATATAGTTGGCATTATGCAATTGGTTTATCATGGTACTTTCTTGTTAGCATTTATGCTACTTTTGTACATGATATTTTATGGTTGGCTTTATGCAACCGGTGTGCACACTTTATTATTTTCATATACCTTATGCAACTCTTATAAATGGTACTTTTTTGTTAGCCTTGTGCTACTTTTGTACATGGTACTTTAGAGTTTGCATTATCATGGTACTCTTTCTTTGCTTTATGCAACTTTGTACATGATATTTTTTTTATCAAATATATAGCACGTGACTATACGTATGGCTTGGAATATTTTTGTGATGACTTATAGTTCACTATTTGTTAGATCAATTTTGTTATCATCTTTGGATATTCATATATGTTGTGGTGAATATATTTATGATGATGTATCTAACTGATCTTATGTTGAGCTGCTTGTAGCTTGCAAGTACTTTCGTTTGGGGTTTTGCAGGCTTACTGAAGACACCCTTGTGATATTTTCTTCTTGTCATTTGCAACCACTTCTGGTTGATGGATGGCTTTGTAAGCTGCTTGTATCTAAAGCTACTCCATTGGGGGCTTGCAGTCTCATTTTGGCCCATTTTGTATTGGTGCCTTATTGTAGACCATTCTTGGTCATAGAAGGTCATTATAACTATATTACTCATTTGATTCTCATCCCCGTTTGTATATTTATGAGGAGAATGTTTCTTTGTCTCATAATTCCTTTCCCCAATAATGCATCAAGGGGGAGTGTTGGAATATGTAATGCAACATTGTGTAAATTATTCTTAGACTAAAATATAAAGTCTAAAGAATAATATTTGAATTAGAATATAATTATATCTTATGTAAAATATTTCTACTCAATTAATAAATAATTTAAGGGTGCTAGAAATATTTAATTTCTTAAAAAAAAATTATTTCTTTTTTCTAGCAAATATTAGAAAGTAACTAATCACTTTCTAATATTTGATAGATGCCACTTATCACATTTATCAAAGATTAGATTGTGATAAAATTAGAAAGTAACTAAAGCACTTTCTAATATTTGATAGATTGTGATAAGATTTAGGGTTGTAGTAGAAAAGTTTCTCTTTAAATAGGGGTGTTTTCTACTACATATTATCATATCTTATCATATCTTGTCATATTGACTTGTGTTGTAATATCATGTTGATGCATATTGTTGCATAACATTGAAGCATTCTTGTATTGTTGAATCAAATGAGTAATATAGTGAGCTTCATAGTGGATGTTTCCCTTATTCATTTGAAGTAGGGTTTTACCACTCAATATTTGTGTTGTGGGTTTACCTATTTTATGTGTGATTGATCTTGTGGAGCATTCTTCGATCTTGGGGAGACTTTTCTTGTCTCACATTTGGGGAGGATAATGTAACACAAGGAGAATAATATCAAAGAGTTACCCAAACAGAATATGAGAGAATATTGGATGAACAATAATCTAGAAGAAATCATTGAAACACCATAGTAGGAGCCACCTTCATTGGATAGGAGCCATCATACATTGGATGTCAAGAAATCATGCTAAAAAATAAGTCAAATAGCTTGTAAGGAGTTGTAAGAGCATTAAGGAGATAAGGGACATTAAAGAGCTTGGTTACATACAAAGGAAGAAGCCTACACTTGTCACAAGCAAATAAAATAATCTTATACCATTTGGCACAAAGGAGGAAGGTTCCAACAAGTCTTAGTAACACCTCAAGAGGAATATTTCTCAAATAGCACTTGCACCTCACCCACTATCTATAGGCTTTGATAACGCTCCATACAAGCATGAGAGAATAAAGCATCATTAGTCCAATATCCATGGGTAAAGATAATGCTTGCACCACCTAGATCAATGTATCATAAATATTGTAATGTCCCTACACCACCTAACAAGGAGATCAATGTAAATGCCATGTGGCATGCATTCCAAAGGGAGACAAAGAGGTATTAATAGCCCTACCTAAGAAGAGTGCATAGATTGAGCTTCTACAAGTCAAAAAGAATTAAAAGAGGAGAAGATGATAGTCTAATATTGAAGAAAGAGCATCATAGAACATAGAGCATTTAATGCACACTACCATACCTTGAAGATAGAGAAGAATACAACACTCAAAAGCTTTGAAAGTGCAGTCAAGATAGAAGCCAATCAACACATAGCACATCACATTACAAGAAAGGTATATTTACATTGAATTAATATTTTCTTTCCATTAAGTGCAAGGAGATATAAGGTGCATTATCTCTAAGGTTAAGTTTATTTAATTATTGCATTGGAGATATAAGGAAATTACAACCTTAGTGGATTAGAAATCCAATTAAAGCAAGGAGATTATATCATTAAGAGCTATTTCAAATTGCATTATTTGAAATTCAAATATTATCAAAGTATTTGCAAATTATTAAACTAGGAGATATAAGGATTTCTACCTTGAAAATTGAAGCATTATTTTTTGCAAATATTATCATTTTCTAAATTTCTAATTAGGGAGATATAAGGAGTTCAACACCAAACTTAGATCATTGAAATTTAGAAAACTAAACCATTGAGAGTTAAAGGGTAAAAGAAGTTTTTCATAGCATTGCTTAAAATTTGGAAATTATTATTTATACTTATCTCTTATACAAATTGAAGGGACAAAAGGAATCCAACTATAGAGTCTTTAAAAATATAGAACATTATCAAATTGAAAGTGCATATATAAATAGGGAGAAATAAGGTGAGAAATAGGAGTTGGACACTATATTAAAATTATCTTCAAAACATTATGAATTCAACTCAAAATGATATCTAAATAAATCTAAGCACTTTATCAAGACTATAATACACTCAAATACTTGGGAGATATAAGGGGTTATACAAAACTTGAGAATTAGAAAACTCTTATCAAGTTTGATCACATACTTAAAACTAGGGAGTCATAAGGTAGACAACTTCAAAGGTTTTGAAATACAAAACTTCCATCAAAATTGTTCTAAATACTTGGGAATTAAAAGGTATTCTACCTAGAGATTTGGAAAAACTAAATTCTTATCAAAACCATTGATTGAACATTAATATTCTCAAGGTATTCTCAAAACACTAGGGAGCTATAAGGAATTCCACTTCAAAGATTAATCTAGAAGAAACATGGATGAAATAATGAGGAATGCATTCAATAATGAGGAACTATTTCATGAGTTGGAATTTTACTCTCAAAACTTAATAGATACCTTTGAAGGATACAAGTATTTTTCCACTAGTAAAAAGGAAATATTCTCATTATTCCTCAAAGAAGCAAAGGAAGGAAATTTTACAACATTAATTGGTTATCTTCATGAAGTACTTTTCAGAGCCTGGTGAAATAATCAAAATATAGTTATATTCACATAATAAGAATGTTTGATGATATATCCATCATTAATTATTTTTGAACTCTTTCAAAACATGAAATAAAATAGCAATCCTAGTCAATATTATTGTGATGATATACTAACTCATCATGAAGAATATATTCCTCTAGTAAAAATGCAGAAACAAAGAAGGAGGAAGAGGAAGCATGACAGGAAGGAACAAGATGAAGATACTCATCAGGATACAAATGAAGAGTGCAATGAAGAAAGTGTTGGTATCACAATGGCACTAAGAAGGGGGTGAATTAGTGACTTAAAAAAAAAATCAAACCCTCTAAATATGATTTTTCAAATTTGATTTTTAGGACAACAAAGAACATAAATTCAAATCCACACAAGACACATAAAATGGCATCACATAACACAAGGATATGACGGGGAAACCCAATATGGGAAGAAAATACCTGTGAGAAAAAGCTCCCTGAGTCTACTGCTCAGATCGAGCCTCACTGCAAATGAAGTACAATGATGTTTTTATCAATGGGGCAAAATGGATCCCAATGAAAGGAACCCACACCTACCATCCTTTTGATCTGAAATATGATAAAATAAATGGCATAAAAATTCCTACAATGAAAGCAAAACTCACAATAGTCTACAAGTACAAAACTCACCACATACAACTGCTTCAATGTAAATAATGAATCATGAAAATCCCCGTAAATGAAATACCACTTTAGCACTATCACAACACCTGCAAATGATATACCAATCTGATCCAAATAACATGCTCAATATGCATCCACAACTGCAATAACAAAATCTGAAGTATTCACACTCTGCTAAAAATTCGACAACATTCCGACAGCACCTCATTACGCACACCAAAAATCCATAGAAACAACGAAATTCTACAGCAAATATATAGAGGATAATAAAGAGGGAAACCAAAAATTGTTTCCAAAACCATGTGCAAAACTCACTCCAAAAACCATCCAAAAACCACACACCTAGCTTAGGAAATTGCCAATTTCAACATTGAAATTTAAAATAACTTCCATATGGGCACTCCACACTCCACCAATCAGCTCTAACCTGCACTAACACTCCAAAAATTATATGCCACGACCACTACAGAAAATGGGACCAATATAGATGCCACTTACTCAAAAATTTCCAAAAATATGCATAAGATATTCCAAAAACTACCGAAAATAGCTCCATACTACACCACATAACTCCAAAATGGGTCCCACCAAGAGTGAACGACTTCTTTTCCGATTTCCCATATTATGCAACATAAAATTAAATTATATTCACTAGGAATATGATCCCTATCACCTATTTTGCAAAAAAAAATTAATTAAATGTATTTTTCCCTCCATTCCTAAGTCCCGAAACACATTCCAAGGAACTTGGAGATGACAAAGAGTGGGAAATATTAAATTAAATAATTAAACCAATGATCGTAGGATAAATAATACATTAAAATACATATGAGCAATAATCCATGCCATCAAAAATCAAAAAATAACTTTCTCACCAAAATTGCCTCCAAACTAGGTGTGCTGGAAAACACACTACGTTATGCAAACATGGACAAATTTGCAAGATGACCACCAATCTGAATGGAAACTCTGAATACCATGTAATATGACATGTATAATGGTGTTGAAAACAATGAAAACACTCCAAGAGGCCAATAGAAAGCACAAATATTGAACCAAAAGAAGGACCAAATCAAGTTGAAGAACATCTAAAAGACAAAGATCCATATTGAAGAATAAAGTCTTCAATACCCAAATAATGTAATACAGGGGGTGTTGAAATGTATTACATTATTTGGTACATCCCAATATACCTGCTTGGGTACATCTCTAGATTAGGAGTTTGTCTTAAATTAAGATTTGAGTAGTTACTTCATGTAATATAAAAAATGCACAAGTGTTAGAATGTGCAATGATGTAAATGTGCATGTAGTCCACATGTACATGAGTCATAGGATAGGTAGATGAAGATTCATATGTGGATGAAATGCCAAGGCACATATCTTCCCTATATATATACCTTTGATAGATGCTAAACAGGGAGAGCTAGACAGTTAGGAAGTATAGTGAGTTTAGTAGGTACAATGAGATCATGCATAATTTTTGAAGTGTTTAAGTTCTCCATTATACTACATCGTACTATTTTTGTGAGCTTTCATTAATGGTTATTTTTTGAGTTATGGTTACATTTCTTTAAATATAGATCATCAAAAGCTAACACCATTGTTATGAAATTTGTGGAGAAAATAATCATTCCAAAAGATATTTTTAGTACCAAAAATTAATAAAATAAAAATGAATTGTGGATAAATATGTGTATGGGATAAGATGAAAGAAAACCAAATATAGTGAAAAATCAAAGTTTGTTGAATATAAAGAATAGTGTGAGTTTTCCCATGGTGAATTGTGTTGGGAGACTTGAAATAAATTGTTTTAGAATATTATGATCCAATCACAGCTTGAAAGATGACCTACAATGACAAGGACATGTAGAAGAATGCTTATGTGGATGATTTCAAAGTTAAGTTTTTCCAAAGGTGATGACCTTATGGTTTTTCCAGCGGCTGACCCAGAGGTAATGATGGTCGAGTGGCTACCCAGAGATGCGACCTAGAGGAAATGATGATCCAAATATGACCCAAAGGTAGAGACCTAGAGGTAACCCTGAAGTATTGATTATCCTGAGGTAGAGACCCATAGGTATTGACCCAAAGGTAGACCCAAAATTCAGAGAGGATCTATTGGAGGTTACATAGATTCAACTAAGATAGAACCAAAGGAGCCAAAGCCATAGCCAAAGAATAGTTTCAGTGTACCACTCTTGAATGCATGGGGGTAATGATATTTTTACCAAATAATGTAATATAGGGGATGTTAGATAATATTATATTATTTAGTATTATGTGATCAATAGGTGAATAATTATTAGTATTATTATTTGTCATATAAAAATAATTATAGGAACACAAGAGATATATCCCATCAGATTGAATATAAATATGAAAAGACAATTGAAGGTGAAATACCAAAGCTGCAAGAAAATAGAGTCTTCCAAATGTGAAGGGACTCCTTGATGTATTTATGTATGCATAGTGTTGGCAGATTGCAATGGTGGAAAATATGTATCAAATGTGAATCAATGTGAAGTGTAATATTATTGTATAACTTGTGTTTATACTTTGTTGTGTTTAAGTTCTTGAGAGGAATAGTGTATGAAATAAATTGTTCTTAACCTCCATTCCTAACAAACCATGTATAACTAATTAATTTTTTTTTAATTTTACTTTATCATATTTTATATATTCTTGAATGATAAATTATAGATTTGCATGAAAGACTTTGGAATAAATCATGTATGAAATATTTTTGTTCAACATTTCCATACACCATTTGTGTCCCATATTAAAGAACTAAAATAACCATAGAATTAAGATAGCATGATGTTCTAAAGTTATCTAAATTCTTGAGGATAGGAGATAAATGATGTCTTGAAATATTTAACACAAATCCCACATACATGATGTATTCCAAAATATATCATACAAATTTGATACCTCAAGCAAATCTAATGATAAATTTCATTGAATACTATGAGCTCTAAGTGGTCAAAAATGTGAACTATCAAGGCAAAGGCATAAGTTTAAATATTGCTAGGCAATATACATACAATTGCCAAATACTATCCAATTTGTTGAAAGAACCACATCAGGTCATGATGTAATGCATGTGGGAGTGTTTCAATCCCAAATAGTTAAATAAAATTTTAAATTGCTTATATAGATATATGTATGCATATTGTTCATTAAAAAAATACTTAATACATATATATATATACATATTAAATTTTCTAAATTGACCAATTTAGATATAGCAAAAAATTGTTCAAGGAACCCTACCTAGTGGCTTGGCAACATGGAACTTCATATCAAATAGTTTGCAATTGAACAATAAACATATTAGTGGCCATTCAATGAGAGGTTTTTTGCAAATTTTAATTTTAATGCTTTGGTTGAAGCCTTATCCTCTTATTTTAAACCAAAATGGTAGTCATTGGTTTGAGCATGTATAGCTTGTAAAGGTTTAAAGGTGAAAATAATATTGATATGGGCAACAACTCTAGATCACGAATTTCTACTAGCAACTTGGTTGAAGGAGAGAACCTCAAACAAAGAGTGGATGAGCTTCAAAGGATGCTTTAAGAGTTCTATTTACCTATTTTTATGCAAAAGGATGATTTGGTTTGGAATCTATCAAAATATGGTAGATACTTGGTCAAATTGAGATATAAGGGTTTAGAGCAATCAAAATTTCCTACTCCCAAAGATTTCTCTTGGAAGAATGTTTGGTCACTTGAGGTCTTCCCAAAGGCCTCAACATTCATTTGGTTAGTAGACAAAAGCAAGAATATTATAGGTCAGATTTCATAGATAAGAGGATACCATGGACCTCTCAAGTGTGTCTTAGGTAAGAAGAATATAAAAAACTTCCTCACTATCCCCATGCTCATACCATTTAGGGTCACTTTTTCAAAAATATAAAAACATATTAGATAGCTCTATCAATATTGAAAGAATTCATGAAACATGTGATTAATGTTTCAAAGCTAAAGCTAAAGCATTGTGCATCCTATTGATGATTGGTCTTGCCATTATTTATTGGAATTTATGGCTTGAAATAGAATTTTTAGTTTTTCTTGTAAAATATTTACATACGTGGTGCTCATCATGGTAAGTCTCGAGTGCAAAAAAATAGGCAAGTACTTCTTTGTTTTAGGATTTGAATTTACATGGAAGGATCATCTGCAACAATTGAGTTACACAAAAGATCTACTTCAATCTATATTAAAATGAAAATGTTGAAAAGTTGGATTTATCAATATTAGTTTTGATGCTACTTCCAAAAGAAATCCGAGGAAAACTAGTGTAGGTGATCTTTTTCAAAATAATTAACACAAAATTCTACTCACTTATGATCATATGGAACTTCAACTAACAACTATGCAGATGTTATGGCACTTCTTATAGGGATAAAAATTTAAAAATATTATTTTTATATCCACCATTATTGGAGGTAATATCCTGGAAATGTCATTGTATTTATAAAGAAGAAATCAAGTAATAGATAATTTAGCCAAATGCAATGTTGATCTTTGTCTTGACAAAATATAAATTTTAGAAGGCATTTGGATAGGTAAGAATGTTGTCAAGGAGTTTATTACAAGGAAGGTAAAAATATTTAATAGAAAGGCAAATCAAAAATATCTTTGATAAAAAAGTAAACTAGATATGGCTTAATTCGCCTCACAATAATCTGATATTTTATTATTTTTATAAAAGTGACCCCATAAAAACCACAATATACTATTTTTAAAATAAAATGTATGAGCAAGGCTTATGAGTGAAAGAAAATGCATGTTCCTGAAGTTAGAAATGAGCAAGGCTTATGATAGAGTTTCATGGAGTTTTTTTGATAAAATTTTTGTTGCCTTTGGTTTTGTAGACAGTGGAGAAGATGGGTTGGAAGCTGCTATAAGACTGCAAGGTACTTTATTCTGATCCATAATAAACCATCAAGTTTTTTTAGTAGTAGTAGAGGTCTTAGACAAGGTGACCCCTTCTCTCCTTATCTTTTCATCATTATGGTTGAAACGCTTGGAAGATGCCTCAATGTTGCCAAGGCTTCTGGTCGGATAGGGGACCTTAAACCAGTTTATAATGTTGAGGGTATTACTCATTTATATTTTGTGAATGATACCATTTACTTGATAATCCTACTGTGGCAGAGGCAATTGAATTTAAAAGAATATTAGACCTCTATAAGCATGCCTCTCACCAAAAGATCAATTTGGACAAGAGCGAGATCTTCTTCATTAACACTAAAGTTGCTCTCCATAGAAGGATGGCTAGAGTGATAGGGTGTCCATGTGTCCTTACCTTCTTATTATCTTGGAATACCTATGTTCGTGGGTTCTTGCAAGGCACCTCTTTGGAATGGTTTGGTTGATAGGTTTCAATCCGAACTTGCAGGATGGATAAGTTAACCTCTTATCTCAAGCAGGTAAAATGTTGTTGGTTAAGAGTGTTCTGCAAGTTGTCCCCATTTATCTTCTCTCCCTTTTTAAGATCCTTGCTAAATTTTTCAAAATTTTAGAAGGAATTAAAAAACAATTCTTATGGTTAGGATTTGAAGAGAGGAGGAGGATTCCTCTTATAGCTTGGAAAAAATATGCCATCAAAAGAAGCATGGTGGTCTTGGTCTGAGGAGACTCAAACTAGTTAATAGTGCTATGGCAGCCAAGGTGGAATGGAGAATTTTAAGAGATGTTCATACTCTTTGGGCAAGGATTCTTAAAGAAAAATGTCTTGATAACCAGGCGGATACCATATTTCTCATAATTTAAGATCCCTGTAGTGGCTCTTCTTTATGGAACCACTTAGTGGAGGCTAGGGAGGCCTTGTGGAAGGGTGTGAAATACCATGTTGGATATGGGGCCTCTATAAGTTTCTAGGAAGATGCCTGGTTAGATGACAAGCCTTTAGCCAACAATGTTATTTTCTATAATCTGAAAGAGGATCTAGAAGATAGATATGGTAAAAATGTATATGACTACATGGCTTTATGGGATAACCAGTTGAGCTAAAAATATTGAGGCAAGACCTAAGGATTTGGAGGCTTTAAACCTCCTTAAAGCTAAACTAAAGGTTTATTACTTAGGTGTTGTCAGGCAAAGAGACTTTGTGGTTTGGAGCAAAACTGAGAATGGTGAATTCAGTGTGAAGACAACCTATGATCTTTTGGATCCTGTTGTAGATAATGGTTTCCCTTGGAATAAAATTTGGGGTAAGAGAGTTATTCCTAAACTGGAATTTTTTCTTTGGGAAGCAATCCATAATAAGATCCTAAAAATGGATAATCTTAATAAGAGAGGTTTTCAATTACCTAAGAGATGTAGTTTATGTGAAAAGGCAGAAGAATCAGTGGAGCATATCTTCTTGGAATGTCCCTACACTCTAAACATTTTCCAGCTCCTCATCAATAGGATGAGCATCTCTTGGATGATGTCTTCTAATATGGTTTTGTGGTTGCAACAGTGGGAGAACTCCTTTTTTAGTCCTCATATTAATGTAATCTAGAACCTGATTTCATTTAATTTTGTGTGGGGGGTATGGTTAGAGAGGAGCAGGAGAATTTTTAGAGGGGAAAAAAGGTCAGCAATGAGAAGTTTTGGAGGTATCACCCATTTTTTAGAGAATGCTAAATATATCAAGTACCCTATCAAGCTAGAGAATACTCAAGAGACTATAATAGCTAAGGCATGGAATTTGGAACCCATTAGTGGTGGAGAGGCCAATGCTCAGGTTATAATTGATGTAAAGTGGCAACCACCCCAAAATGAATGGTTGAAGTTAAATTTTGATAGGGCATCCAAAGGTAACCCAGGTAAGACCGAAGCAAGAGAAAATTTTGAGGGACAATCAGGGCAGATTGGTGGGGACAGCCTGCAATTTTTTGGGAATTACTAGTCATAAAGCTGAAGCTAATGTTTTACATCTGGGTGCAGAGCTAGCTAAGAATCTAGGTGCTAAAAAATTTATCTTTGGAGGAGACTCCTTGAATATTATCAATCTTTTGAAAAAGGAGGGAGAATCTAATTGACAAATTGATTACATTGTGCAAGATATTAGAGAGATTGTAAAACATTTTGAAGAAGTTGACTTTGTTCATGTCTTTAGAGAAGGTAACAAACCAATAGATTGGCTAGCAAACTTTGGTGCCATTAAAAAAGAGGATAGGAGATGGATCCCCCAGGGGTGGTCCATAAGGACTTAGAAAAGTTCACTAGGGAGGACTGAAGCTAATTAGGGTCCAAGATGGATATTGTTTGTCTTGCATCCAAGGGATTTTTGGTTACTTGCCCTTGGCAGTTGTGCAGTTGATGGGCTGACTTTGTGTTGTAAAAAGGTTTGGGCCCTTTTAAAATCTCGTTTTTACCCTAATAAAAAAAAATCAAATCTATGAGATTTGTGTACCTTTAAAAAGGTTGCATAATTGAATTACAATTTATTGTATTCTTTATTTAAATATAAATTTACTATTATCTTCATCGTGCATAATTATTTTTTTTCAATTGGTTATATGGGATTGAAACGGGCCTCACCTATATTACATCATCACCACGTAGTAGTATTACAATAAAGCTTGGATATTATCCATATATCGCATGGTACGATTTGAACCTTGATCTCTTCCTTAAATGTTGAGGAATCTAACAGGTTGAGAAAATGTTACTTGATCCTTCATCATGCATAATAACACATCTATTGTGAAATAAATTTTCTTTTTTATTATATGAAAAATGTTTCAATAAAATATATATTATTGAAAACTTTTTATTTCAATAACACAAAATATATATTATATATTAATTTTTTAACAATTATAAAATTAAATAATATTATATACAAAATTGATAAATCCGCTCTTTTTATCCATATATTATATTTTTATGCAAAATATTAATATATTTTAATAATTTTATTCATTTTAAAAAAAAAAAAAAAAAAAAATTATTAGAAAAATCAACTACTTAAAAAAATATTTATAAAAAAAATTCAACAAAAGTTATTTATAACAATTAAGTTTATATATATATATATATAATTTCATTCATTTGAAAACCAAAAAAATAATAAATTAATAAATTTTATTATAAAAATTAACTACTTAAAAAAGCTTATAAAAAAATTCAACAAAAGTTATTTATAAAGTTTATATTTAAAAGCTTATAAAAAATACAACAAAAGTTATTTATAACAGTTAAGTGTATATATATAATCTTGTGTTTGCATAGTTTAATGTTATTAACTCACTGTTGGATACATAGGGGAGTTGTTGGATACATAGGGGAGTTGGTTACATCTACATTATTTTTAGTAATTGTCAAGTGTGGGGTTTAAACAGTAGGGGCTACTTCCAACCTATACCATCTCGTTATAGTTTAATGTTATTAACTCACTATTGGATACATAGGGGAGTTGGTTACATCCACATTATTTTTAGTAATTGTCAAGTGTGGGGTTTAAATAGTAGGGGCTACTTCCAACCTATACCACCTCGTTATTGTTGAATCGACGTGAGAAGAATCATCGGTATATCGTCATTGGTCTGGTGTGCACTCAGAAAATTCACATCAGACTACTACCTTTGCAACATGCATGCCCCCAAGGTTTGAACCTAGGTCTCTTCTTGATAAGTGCCTAACCAGACAACTACCAATCCACTTAGCCCTCGAGGGCACAGTTAAGTGTATATATATATATATAACCCTATGCTCGCATGGTTTAATGCCATTATAGCAAACAAGATTTTTTAGTTTTTTTAGTTGGTTAGTGTGAGAAACTCCTACAACCAAGCCATGATTTTTCATAAGGTCGAGAGCTAAGCTTATCAATAGGGGTTTAATACACAACCACACACAACCATGATCCTTTGTAATATCGAGAGCTAAGCTTATCAATAGGGATTAACACAGCCATAAGGTCGAGAGCTAAGCTTATCAATAGGAGATAAATACACAACCACACACAACCATGATCCTTTATAAGGTCGAGAGCTAAGCTTATCAATAGGGGATTAACACAACCACAGTTTGAACCTTGAACCTCTCAAAAAAAGTCAAAATCCGTACCATTAAACAATCCCTGAAGCTTCATGTTTTTTTTCAATATGGGTGAAGATATCTCTTACAAATAATAGGTTATTGAGATCATTCTAATTAAATAATTTGCTAGAAATAAAATTTAAAAATGGTTAATTTCAATGTTTTATATTTTTTTTTTTATGAAAGGCCATTTTAATTATAAAAATAAAAGTCCTTTACAACCAAAAAAAAAAGTGGGTGGAGAAAAAATCACACCCCGAAAGCCACTAACTTATCCTAATAGCGGATAAAGAAAAACAAACTCACCACACAGGCACCACGGCCATCAACATAAAACGAGAAACATTCTACAGCCAAAAAAGCTTTAAGGAAGGGAGCTCGTGGTAGACAAAGCTTTATCCATTTGAAGTGGGTGGTTCCCCCCACCCATCATAGCTCTCCTCACCCTAGCCTGAAGCATGAGTAATTGGAGAAGGATGGGACCATCTAGAAATATACCCGTAGCTACCCAAAGCCCCCAACCATCATTAGGCATAGGCACAAATTACAGTGTGATCACGAGCGTAGAATACTGGAAGGTAGATAGATCCGGCTACTGTTGCGGCCCTCCATAGTCACAGGATCTGCTCTGAGGACGTTGATGTCATGCACGATCAGGGCGTCGACAAGAACGGGATCTAGCTAGGTGATGAGGCGAACGATCAGGGGCCTCCCTACTGACGGCTCAAGGGATGTCACCCCAATATTTTAGCAAAGCCTACAAATGGTCCATCTCCATAGCCACCTTTTTAGCCTGGTCACAAATTTGAAACCACACATCATGAAAAACTTTGAGCTTGTTAGCAAATGAAAAATCCTGAGACGGATCAACCTGCTTGAAAATAATTTTTTTCTAGATTTCCAAATGTGAAACAAGAGGCTGACTCTAAAGATTTACCACACTTCCCTCAACGGGAGAGAAAATTGAATGGGATCACCCAGAAGGACATGATGTCATGAAAGTTGCAGGGACATAAATGGAGCAAAGAAAGAACCCACCCAACTCCAAGCGATACTGGCCCATCTACAGGCCCATAAAAGATGCATACAAGACTTTGGTTCTTGACAAAATGATCATTGAGGCTCAGGAACCCCCATATAAGAAAGTCTGTGGCCAAGGGGCAAACCCTGACACAGTAAGATCTAGGTGAAAAAAGCTTTCTTTGGCTCCAGATAAAACGCCCAAGCTGAATGAAATCTGGTTTTCCACCTAGAGGGTGATGAGAGGAGGTCTTGTTTGACATTGATTTTGGGCACCGTGGGGGTAGTTGGCGTAAGCCATTCATATCCCTGTCTGGATTTGTAGTTGAGCAAGAAAGTTCTCTTATACCAGGCCTAATATTTCCACCAGGGTTTCTGGGTTCTGACACCTAAATTCTGCCACAAGGATAAAGGTGTATGGTCCAGAACAACATCATATGTAGCCTTGTCAACATTGGATAAGCGGAACAACCTTTTAAAATCATTCTAAGGAATCCAGACTCTGTTTTCCCTAGAGTAGAAATCAGCAATGGCAGCAATGACCCGTTTAAAAAAAAATTGGGCATGGACCCAGGGAACTTGGCCCAACGGCTTACCCTGAAGCTTGAAGATAGGGGACCACCAAACATTAAGAAGATTAATGGAAAGGCCTTTATGTGAATGGACCCCCTTCCAAACAATCCAAGGGTTTAATTGTTGCCAAGCCTTCCATATGCTTTTGATGACAAAGGAACCAGGGATTTTAATGAAAACTGGGGCCAACACCAGAGAGGGCAAATCCATTCCTGCCCAGGCTCAACGGTTGAGGGGAAGCCCAGTCGAGATGCAATGTCTGATAAGAACTTTCCATGCTTCAGGTCCTTTGAGAGCCCGCACAATCCATTTAGCACATAGGGCTAACCCTTGATGCTTACAGTCCAGAAAACCCATACCCCCTACTTGTCATGGGAGATAGCAAATATCCCAAGCCACTATGTGAAAGCCCTTCCGCTCAGACCCACTAGACCACAGAAAATCTTGCAGCAATTTTTCAAGTTGTTTGTAACAAGCCTGGGAAGGGACCCAACAAGAAGAGTAATAAACATGCGTGGAAGCCAACACTTTTGAGCAAATTTGAAATTTTCTAGCAAGAGACAACTTCTTAGTATTCCAATATTCCAACTTGCTTTCCACTTTGTTGATGACATAATACCATAATTGGGATGGAGAGCCTTGAAAGGCAAAAGGAATGCCCAGGAATTTGAAGACTTCACCAGGATGAATCCAACTCCACTGCACATGCTGATGCCAGTAGGGAAAATTTTGTAGGGATTGCCTGTAACAGGAGGTTTTCCTCCATTGGATATTAGACCCGGAGGCTTTGCAAAAAATATCAAGACAAGACAGAGCTTCAAAAAAGGATTTCTCATCCTCATTTAGAGTAAGGAAGGAATCATCAACAAAGTGGTCGTTAATGAGTTGACCAACATTCCCAGGAAGGGAAATACCCCGAAGCATCCCAAGAGAAGCACGATGAGCCAAAATATAACCAAAGGCTTTTTCTGCTAAAATGAATAGCGAGGGGGCCAAAGGACATCCCTGCCTTACTGACCTATGCAAGCCAATAGTGTTAGTTTGAAACTTGTTGAGAGAAAGCACAACTGACGCATCCTAAAAAAGCATTTTAATAGAGGAAATAAACTGAGGACCGAAGCCAAGAGCTTCCAGTATGGAAAGAATGAAAACCCACTCAATTCGGTCATAAGCCTTTTCAAAGTCAAGCTTGAGGAAGAGGCCCTGTTGACTAGACCTGCGAGCCCACTTCATCCCTTCCTAAACAGTGAGAACATTGTCCAAAATGTAACGATTCTGGATAAAGCCAGTTTGCTCAGACATCACAATAGAGGGAAGCAAGGGCCTAATCCGCAAAGCAAGCGCTTTGGCAATGATCTTGTAGCTGACATTGATCAAAGTTATTGGCCTCCAAATTATGATGATTTTTGAATCCCTGGAATCTGGGATAAACTTGATATTGCCCTTATTGATAATAGCACCTAAGGAGCCAGTATGCAGGGCTTCCAAATATACTTCATGTAAGTCAATACCAACAAACTCCCAACAAGTTTTGTAAAATTTGCATTGGAAGCCATCAAGCCATGGGGCCTTAGCGTTTGCCATTTGAAACAGGACCTCCGTAAGATCCTGCTCTTATAAGGGTTGTTCACATTCATTCTGTTGCGCTAGGGAGAGGCAAGTTGAGATAACCTCTTTGCAACATTGAAGGGCTAATTCTCTTTCAGGTGTGTATGGCTAAGCAGCAAAAACATGATAATAATGTCAAGCTGTTATTTCAGGAAAAGAGGTGGTGTAAACCCCATTAACCAATAAAGCTTTGAATTGAGTGGAGTGACACGGAGGCTGGAGCCTCTGGAAAAACTCTTTAGAAATGTGGTCACCCACTTTGAGCCAATGCAACCTGGCTTTAATCTAAGCCCCTCTAGCCTCATACACTTCAACCACTTTGAGCTCATGTCAGAGCTGAGTGACATTGCTTGAATAGCATAGTCAAATGGGGAGGTCTCATGTCGGTAGGAGGCCTACGCAAGCTCATTACACATAGCAGTATTAGAGCAATGACGCAGCTGCGCCACCTTATTTCCCAGGCTTCTGAGAAGAGTAGTGTTACAAAAAATGGCATCATTCCACCACTCAATCCATCCTGAATCTCCATTGGGTCTAGGTACAATGTTCCAGATCCTTTGGATGTGAAAAATAGTGGTATCATGTTGCAAGAAAGAAGTGTTAAGAAAAAACTGAGCATGAGTAGGCCATTGATGGATGGAGGAAACATGAACAGAGAACATTATGGGGGAGTGATCGGACGAGACTATACCAGGAATGGTTTCAACAAAAGGGACCGAAGGGAGTTGTTGCATAACTTTATTATTATTAGCATAAACCATTCACAAATATGCAAAAATATCAAATCATTCATCCACAATATATTATCCACAATAACAATCCACAAATGAGAGAGAGATAGATAATACCCTTAAGGTAGGGAAACACCAATAAGAATCCTTAAGGAAGGAATAACTCCACAAGATCTCCCAAGATGAGAGGCCACTTCATGGGCACGACGATTACATAAGATTCTTCTTCGATGATATGAATCCTTACAATGATAAATATCTCTTCTTTATATATCCATATTCTTATTCTACTTTGGAGAGCCTACTACTAATATTATATTATATTAAAATATAATATAATATTATAATACAATCAACCTTGGGTTATGTGTGGCCCATGCCAACCCTTATACAATATAATAATATATCCCCAAATAATATTATTAATATATCCCCAAATATATTAATAAATATACCCTTAGCCAAAACAATATTAATAAAATTATATCTGCTACCAGGGTCAATGGAAATAATAACCTGTTCCTTTTGAATGCTTCCATGAACCTGCAAAATAGACTTTTTAGATTTAAACAAATTCCTTTGTCCATTTTCTAATTTATCTTCCACCAAAGGTATGGTTTCCTCTGTCGCATACTGACATCTTTTTTATCTTCCCTGACCTTTTCCTCTTTCTTCTTGAGTAATTTTATTTCTTTTTCATAGTCGTTGATCAAATCCATTAGGCGATCTACATAATATGGGTCCCATTTACTCAAGAATGCATGCTTCACTTCCTCCAAAGTGTATTCATTATTTGTTTCTTGACAAAAATTTATCCACCAAAACAAAGCTTTCCCTTGAAGAGATAAATTAAGGAAGTATTTCCAATAAGGATTACTATGATGTCGATAGACAAACTTTTTCCACCATTCCATAGCATCAATATCATCTTCTCCAGAAAAACTTTGGAGTGCCATTGTGCATGCCCTAATGCAACTAGGGTTTTTTGATAATAAATATCATGCCCTAATGCAAACTAGGGTTTTATGGAAAAAAATATCTTCCCACCAAGTTGAAGCTAAAAATCCCAAAGACAACTACATCTGCAATTTTTCTTCCAAACAAAATAAAGTGCAACTGATTTGCTTACCCGAACTAAACAAATTGTCTTTTGAAAAATTCGTGACTTGAAAATTCGTCACTTTCCTTGTTCCAGATGGCTGACTTCAAAAGGTCGTATCTCCCTCAATACTGCTCGGATTCCTTCATATGACCACTCATTTTAAAGCTCTTCAAATTCTGCACAATCTGATCCAAGAATCGCCTCAATCAGATTAGCTGTCGCAAAGATATGGCTTTTGAAAGATGAGACGTTTTTCCAAAAAAAATCTGCGAAATTCGTCACTATCCTTGTTTCGGATGACTAACTTCAAAAGGTCGTATATCCCTCAATACTACTCGGATTCCTTCATATGACCACTCATTTTAAAGCTCTTCAAATTTTGCACAATATGATCCAAGAATCGCCTGAATCGGATAAACTTGCGCAGATATATGGCTTCTGAAAGATGAGACGTTTTTCCACAAAAAATCTATGAAATTCGTCACTATCCTTGTTCTGGATACTAACTTCAAAAGGTCGTATCTCCATCAATACTGCTCAGATTCCATCATATGACCACTCATTTTAAAGCTCTTCAAATTCTGCACAATCTGATCCAAGAATCGCTTGAATCGGATAAACTTGCGCAGAGATATGGCTCCTGAAAGATGAGATGTTTTTCCAAAAAAAATTGCCCTAATTCTAGGGTTTCACACAAAAATCCCCACTTTGCCAAAATCGTTGCTCTGATACCACTTGTTGCATAACTTTATTATTATTAGCATAAACCATTCACCAATATGCAGAAATATCAAATCATTCATCCACAATAACAATCCACAAATGAGAGAGATAGATAATACCCTTAAGGTAGGGAAACACCAATAATAATCCTTAAGGAATAACTCCACAAGATCTCCCAAGATGAGAGGCCACTTCGTGGGCACGACGATTACATAAGATTCTTCTTCAATGATATGAATCCTTACAATGATAAATATCTCTTCTTTATATATCCATATTCTTATTCTACTTTGGAGAGCCTACTACTAATATTATATTATATTAAAATATAATATAATATTATAATACAATCAACCTTGGGTTATGTGTGGCCCATGCCAACCCTTATACAAGATAATAATATATCCCCAAATATCTATTCCTAGGTGCCCTACCAGGAGCCGACAAGAAAAAGAAAACTCGCGTTGGTCTGACAACATAGCCCTATCCAACCTTTTTAAAACTCTTGCGGGGCTTGACTAAAAATTAGACCACGTGAACCACAAATACTCAGGAAACTGACCCGCAGAGAAACAAACATTGAGATCGAAGACCCCCAATTTATTTTTCATAAAATACCATGCATGTCGCTCTCTCGAGGCCCACCTATTGGGGATTTGGCCCATTTTATCATAAGGCTTCTCGACCATATTGAAATCACCACACATCAACCAGACCGCAGTAGGTAAGGACAAAGCACACCATCTCCACAGGGCAAATCTATCTTGGACCTCATTAGAGGTGTAAATATTAATAATCCTGAAGGAAAGACCACCAACTTCGAGCAGAATCCAAACCACGTGGTGAGAGGGGTTAGAACCCCATGTGACAAAATTGCTCGCCCGTCTATTATTAAGCAAAATGACAGCGCCTCTGCTGCCATGATTGTGGTTGGTAGTATACATCTGACTACCAGGCCATAACATAGAACAAGCAAATTGCAAATTGAAACCTACCACTTTGACTTCTTGTAAACACAAAATCTAGACGACCATAAAGACTGGAACAGGTAGAGAGTTCATCCCGAACCATGTAACGACGAACAGGGTTCGTCAGCCCACGCACATTCCAATATAGAAACAACATTAAAAATAATCGAGATGCATACCCCCACTGGCCTCAGTCGCATTATCCATCAATAGGTGATAGGGGTTATTCCTGAAGGCGTCCATGGTGGCGGAGGAGAAAGAAGTTTGTCGCTGCTTGTCCAAAT
Organism: Wollemia nobilis; assembly: GCA_028583015.1. Lineage (NCBI taxonomy): Eukaryota > Viridiplantae > Streptophyta > Pinopsida > Araucariales > Araucariaceae > Wollemia > Wollemia nobilis. The sequence continues at coordinate 6,907,571 of JAQPPZ010017253.1, forward strand.
GAGCCAGTCGCTCACCTCGTGGGGGGCTATGGGACCATCGTCCTAAGCTCTAAGAGAAACTTCCTTCAACCACTGCCTTGTCCAGAGAACCCAAGGGCACAGTGGACCGAAACCCTTCGCCGTGGTCTACAGACTCTACGGCCAATGGAGGAGAGTGGACAGGGGTTGACTCCATAACCGGTTGCTACATGGGAGGCTTAGGCGCTAGGGCCTGAGCATATGTTGCCACTATGTGCCTCGCTTGAGCGGGCTTGCCACCTTTCCCTTTCTTGCGCGAAACCTTAGTCCACTCGCCATCTTTTGAAGGAGGGTGCGGGGTGGTGGGAGAGAAAACAACACCAACTGCCAGGGTAGACGACTTGGCCTTGAATTTTTCAACCATCAAGAGGCAATCCTTAATGCAGTGGGAGGCTGACTGGCAGTGGTAGCATGTGTTAGGTAGGTTGATATACACCACCCGTTGATGAATACGAGTAGAACCAACCCGAATGTCAATATACTCCTTCAGGGTTTTAGCCAAGTCAACCTTGACACACATTCTCCTACTAGGACGAACCGACATGAATCGAGAGGGTTCATCACAGACAAATTCATCCAGGGTGGACACCAAATTTTTCAGAAAGGGCCAGCATGCAGTGGGGAGGTCCGGGAATTCTACCCAAACAGGCACGACCGGGGAAACAGAATTAGAAACCGTGAAATCTCGGCTCCATGGCTGAAAAATGAGCAGTGAACAATTAATGTAACTAGGACCCTTATTGAGGACCTTCTGGGCTTGGTCGGGACTACCAAAATGAAAATGAAAAAAACCCTTGGAGAGATTTTGGACATGATCGACTTGAATCCTATACGGACGCCAATATTGCTCAATCCAGTTCTTAATGACATCCTCAGGGGGAATCTGACCCAAAAAATACCCAATAAGAGTATTGTTTTCAAACCAAGAACACGCATGTGTTAGGTAGGTTGATATACACCACCCGTTGATGAATACAGGTAGAACCAACCTGAATGTCAATATACTCCTTCAAGGTTTTAGCCAAGTCAACCTTGACACACATTCTCCTACTAGGACGAACCGACATGAATCGAGAGGGTTCATCACAGACAAATTCATCCAAGGTGGACACCAAATTTTTCAAAGAGGGCCAGCATGTAGTGGGGAGGTCCAGGAATTCTACCCAAACAGGCACGACCGGGGAAACCGAATTAGAAACCGTGAAATCTCGGCTCCATGGTTGAAAAATGAGCAGTGAACAATTAATGTAACTAGGACCCTTATTGAGGACCTTCTGGGCTTGGTCGGGACTACCAAAATGAAAATGAAAATGAAAAAAACCCTTGGAGAGATTTTGGACATGGTCGACTTGAATCCTATACGGACGCCAATATTGCTCAATCCAGTTCTTAAGGACATCCTCAGGGGGAATCTGACCCAAAAAATACCCAATAAGAGTATTGTTTTCAAACCAAGAACACGCCTGATTGAATTCATGTAGAGGAATCACAAAATCAGGTTCAGAATTACCTCGTGGTACACCTTGGGAACAAATTTCCTGGGTTGTTTGTTCGCCTCTAGAGCCATTCCTCTCGCCGCCAGCTTTAGATAAATTCGAGGGAGGAGAAGTTGACATAATAACACCCACGGAGCAAGCGCAACACGAAGGCCAGCACAAGCTCCCAGAGAATGAATGGAAACTTCTAAAAACCCTAGCACAACACGCAAACCGACATGCAAAACCAACTTCGAACTCTTTTTAAGATCTTATATATATATATATATATATATATATATATATGAATGATTTATATAAAACGATTTTGATACTTTGAAATTGATTCGATGTATATAAAAACCTTTAAAATATAACTTATTTATAAATTTACATATTTTTAAAATATATAATGTGAAAAGTATTGTACTTTTGTAATGGTTATAATATAACTATATTTGTATTAGCTCTTACCTTATATGGTTAATGTTAATTTAATCTATAAAGAGGAAGAATTATATTGTAGTTGAAATCATCGTTACATTGTTAAAATCATCTTTTATATTTGAATCTTAATCGACTCTATTGTACATATGAAACTTTAACCTCCCTGAGTCGTACATATGAGACTTTACCCTCCCTAAGTGGTTATAAGACTTTGTACTCTCCAAGTGTCTAAAGATCTATATTGATTTAAATTTGGAATTTCTAAGTGTCTAAAGATCTATATTGATTTAAATTTGGAATTTCTAAGTATCTAAAGATCTATATTGATTTAAATTTGTAATTTGATTACTTGTAAATGTTTAGAGCATCAATCTTAGCTCTCTATAGTGGGGTGAATTTGCAACCTAAGGGCACGGAAACCATTCGAAAACCTTTGGCAATTAGTTCTACTTCATGTTTCTTGGTAATTTTTGTTGTTTTCTTTGGCTCATCTTCCAACGCATTTTTCTTCTATAATACTGTGAGTTCATTATTGTTACATTTCCCAAATTCGATTTAAAAATTAGAATAAAAAAATGTATCTAACGTGACTAGACCCTTGTGGAAGACCTATCCCATTGCGATCATCCCTCCGAACCAATCAAAACAAAGGGTATTTTCAAACACTTCATAAAATTGAGGGAGGCCTATCTCTTTAGAATCATATCTTATAAGCTGATCAAAGTTAAGTGCTTCAAGAATTTTTTGGGTTTTGCATTTGCCACTAATGTATGAACGCAAATGTTGCTTCTACATTACAATGCTTTGATCATTTAAAGGATGTGTATTAGCCAAAAAAAAAAAAAAGGTCAATCCAAAAATCCTAATAAAGCATCACAATACTCCTCTAAATATCAATAATTTTGACCGTCGTCTTTCTTCTTTGAATGCCATGACATTTGATTTTCTATAAATAAATAAAAAATGTCACATATGAGACTTTAAATTGCCAAGTGACTAAGAAACTTTGTCCTCTAAGTGGCTAATTCGTACTGATTTGAATCTGAAATCTAAATACTTGCATATTTGATTTCTAACATTGGATCTGAATTATTGTTATCAATGGACGTTAAATTGCACATTATTGAATTGTTACTGTCATTATTCTTGAGGTTTTTCGAGGTTTTTTGTTACAACTTGTCGAGCTTGTTCTAAAAGACTTAAAAGAACAACATGCAATTATCATGCTAGGACCATATTCAAAATCATAACAATTAATTTCCTAACCGTACTAAATTTCCAAATCTTTCCTTGCACATTTCTGTCATCCTATTCTTAGATCCTAAACCCTGCTTATTAATAAATATAGGTATGAAACTGTAATAAGTTGTCCATACAATAAACTACAATAAGTGATCATCGTACTAAATTTCCTTGCACATTTCTGTCATCCTATTCTTGGATAATGATATTCACTTAAGATCTCTTGGTCACTATTCTAGATCTGTTATCCAATACCGGTGTTTTTGAGCATGAATTTGAGTCGAATAAGAATCAGGCAGTTTCACAGAACATCTTACGGCTTAATATAGATCTTTGAATTAGTCTAGTGCTATGGTTCATCTTATAACTATAGGTCTTGGAATTAATCGGCGGCATATGGTTCTTCAAATGCCATCAGCTTATGCTTTTCCAGAGTCATGCAAGCAGTCTGCGTAGGCTCATTGTAGATAATCAAAAGCGTGCATAAAGAAGAAAAACCTTAATGCACACCCATCTAAAACAATTGCCCAGAGAAAATGATTATATATACTGAAGCATAGCAAGCAAAGGTGCACTTTTTGAAGCAGGACACGATAAAAATTCTTTGAAATTATCAGTCTTGTCAGAACATCATGTAAATGAAAGTAACTGTTCATGAATAACATATTACAAGTATTGAATTTACATCTAATTTACAGCTTCTACAGCCGGATCAACCATTTTATTTGATTGCTCTATTGATCATATAATTTGCTTTAGAATGAAATATATTTTGCTAGTCTTTAAAAAACAAAAATGACTAGTTCAAAATTCACATGGCTATAGTTTCCCCAAACGTGGAAGAATATTCAACTGTAAAAGTGAAAAAGGACTAATCTAATGTACAACACGTTTGCCTTTGGGTTGACTGGAACTATAAAACACCCAATGAACAACCCAATGTAGGCTTCTGACTGAACACCAACTGACAGCTTTTCAGATCTCTTCAATGTTGAATGGCCATAAAAACATTCATGCATTTTTCCTTTCCTACCAGAACCAACCACGGCCACCTCTGGTATGTTCTTGATGTATACTGCCTTCATGTTCATTATGGCTCTGGTCTGTATCCTCACTATCATCAGCTGGACTCATCTTTATTCTGTCAGCATTATGAAGAGCCCAATCTGCAAACTCTGGCGTAGTAACCATCTCCCTTAAAGCTTTTCTTGTGGAAGCTCTGGTAAATGCCTCCCATTCTTCATCTGAGAAATGTTTGCTTCCAGATGTCTTATGGAATGTGGAATAATAGTCTTGCTTATCAATCCGAGAATATGGAGATGGAGTATTTATAGGAGTAACAAAAGATGATCCTGCGTACAAAAAAGACAATAAACACAGACCACACATTCTTATGCATATCATAAGGAGAGAGATCTATGAAAAAAACAAAAGATCTAATCAAACAAGTCTAACTAAGATACTGAGAACTCTTAGATAATGTAAATTGCTCCCAGAAATTATTTCAGCACAAGGAAGATAAAACTATGTACCAAGCATGAGAAACCTAGGAGATGGACTTTTCTTTGATGAAGCCAAAGATAAACCTACACTATATATGGGATTAATCAAATGAATGACCAATTTAATGAACCATGTTAAGACAATCTGCCCGAAACGTATTTTGAACATTTTACTTAGCATCAGCAGTCTGTTCAAACAAATTTAATCAAACAGTGCAAGTAACTGGCGTTACTAAGATAATGTCTGCATGGGTTTGATACGGGAGGGTAAATTTCTTTTTGAAAAATTTTTGCTGCATTTGTTAAATTTTCTTCTATATTTGTGCTTTATCCTTTTTTCTTTCTTTTTTATTCGGGGGAGTGGAGGTGGGGTTTAGAAGTTTTTGCAAGCATTCCGTTCTATTTATTGGTGGGGTTTAGAAGTTTTTGCAAGCATTCTGTTCTATTTATGATCTCAATAATAGTTTCTGGGCTCCTGTGGGTTCCATAGCCATATGCCTCCCCTCTTAGGCTAGGCATAGCCCATAAACCTGCAACTGACATGCAAACATCCAAATCACAGTACATAATGAAAATGGTTTCTCCATGCATTTCTTGGCCATTGCCATTAGTTGGACAAGTGCACCAATATGCAAGCCAGATTAACTTGAGGACAAAAATGTAATTCAGTGCAGCCAAAGGTGTTACACCAGGCGTACAGATTAGGTTGATAATATATGAAGCTTAAATTTGTACATAGGGCAACACCCTGACAATGTTCAGAAGATGGACCAACGCACCTGGCATGTATGATACTGGAGATGGAGTGTTCATGGGTGAAGCCAGAGATGAACCTGCAGAAGAAATGCAAAATTTGATTAGATGCAGACAAAGGCCAACGTCGACCACTTATATGTGGCAGCAGTGACCTGTAACTATAAATGATCATCTGGTTGTATAACACAAAGATGAATAAGATTATAATAATCACAAAAGGAAACACAATAAATAAGGCTGAAGAGATGAACTTCATACTGGCCATGTGTGCATTATAGGGACTCCACTTCAACCCTGTGCCTTGGGCTTCCAGAAGACGTGCATCTTGTGATGGAAGCCTAGTCAAGAATTGAGCACGAGCATTGTTCAGATCAGAATTTTTAGCCCATCTTGGACTATTCTGCTTGCTTCTTAATAGCAGGTTCATGCAATAACAGAAGAGATCAAGTCATTATAAAGAAAAATGGAAAGCCTGTAAACCAAAAAACAAACGAACAAGAAGCATGCAGAAAAAACAAAGAGTAGCTACAAAATTAAAAGTGCTTCTGATAGACCCAAAAAAGCAATTAGATATGAGCAAAAATAGCCCTTCCAAAAATCATACACTGTTACCAGTTCCAGTTGAACTGTATGTTACCTGTCTTATCAAAGTAACTTGTCATAGTTCATACTATTAAAACAGACAACCAAAACAAATGACTAATCTATGGAAATGAAATGTGACATGAATCTACTGACATCCACAAATGACAAAAGCGGACGGTGAGACTGCAATGAAAATTTTAGGGTAAAAAAGAACCCTAGAAAATCAGAACTAAGAACTAACACGCAAAATACAACTAAAACAAAAAAGCCATATGTAACAGAAAACAACGGGGGCTAGATCCAAAGAGACTAAACCCTAAAACAGAAGATCTAAGCAAAAAGCATAAGAAGCTTGTAAAAGGACAAGACTACAAGTTCCCACAAAGAAACAGAGGTCAATGAAGACCAAAACTGTATATCACGTGTATATCAAAAATGCAACACACACATCTGAAGCCATATCAGGGGCCAAAGAGTCAACAGCATCAACGTCCACCATGATAAAGGGGTCAACACAAGATATGATAAGTATCCAGGACTAAAAGGGCCTTTTCTCATGATCCTCAATGGAAGCAAGTCACTACCCCTAGAACCTCACCTAAAATCCAAGGTCTATGAAACCCTAGATTTAGAGAGGATGCTGGTCATGTGAGCTATCCAAAATGACCAGGATTTGGGTCAGAAGAACAGTTTTCAGCATGGGAGTGAAGCAAGGCCAATTTGCCACGCAAGGTGGTGAGTGGGATTGGACAACCTCGTGGCAATTCACAGAGAGGAACCTTGACTTACATGTCTCCATCAGCGTGCAAAGTAACAGTACCCAGAGAAGCTTAACACCTCGATGTTAGAGGAGAACCTTCCACAATCTCCTTATTAGACCCTTTACAATTATTTCATTTGCATCATAATTGTCGCTTTTGGCATTAACCCTCTGTTATTTGGCTCATTTTCTCTTCATCAAACTTTGATGTATTGGTTCACAGAAATGCTATATTCAAAGAGAGTCCATAGGTATCTTTCTTTGGACATAGAGACATTAAAAATCGGGGTTGTGACAATTTTTAACTTCCACCTAGGGTTCTTCAATATTGCATGGTAGCACTTTCCTCTTCACTCCCCCGTAGAGATTGCTTTAATAGCATTATATCAACAATAATATTTTTAAAGCAAGATATAGCTCTAATAGAACTGACAAACGATATTCTCGTGTACATCCTCAATGATCAATTGATAGTAATGTATATGCATTCCAGAGTACATCCTCAATGATCAATTAATAGAAACCAATGCATATACTAAACCTGATTTTGGCAATCTAGACAAGTGATTCCTTCTCCTTCTTTTTCCCCTTGTTCAATAACCATTGCCACTCACTCTACCTTTCTACTCCAATTTACTATTCCTGCTGGACATTTTCCATGTTGTTTCATAGGGCATATTTTTAAATTAAATATTTTGATGTATTTTCCCTTTGGTAGAGGTTGGCTTATGGACCTCTTTTTGTCATATTACTCGTTGATGTGCTTCAAGTCCCGCAGTCATATTTGTTCATTAGTAGCCACTATCATACTTTATTGTTAATACATCAATGGACATGATATGATTCCTTCCCATCTCTTCCTTTTTTTCTCTTGATTTTGGGAGAAATTTTGTTATAATGAACAAAATGGCTGCCTACATGTATTTGCATGGAAGTAAATTCAGTATCCAATACGGATACGATATTGGAGATGGATATGCCAAATTTTCCAGAACCCCTAAGATGGATACGGCATTTTAAAAAACATATATATATTATATATTAAAAGAAAACTTTTAACACAAATGTTTCCACAAATATATGTTTTAAATAAGATATATTCATCAATTAAGAAGAGGATTGTCATTGTTTTTTAAATTTAAATTATATATTTTTTCAATTCTGTATTCTTCTTTTAATCCCATGACATGCCTAGGTGATATCCAGATGTATGTTGGACCAAACAGGGGCATATTTTCAGATATGTCTGGATATGGTACCCATGTATTCGGATATGTCTGTTATGATACCCATGTATCCGGATAGGTTTGGATATGGTATCCAAGAAATATCATATCCCTATCCATATCTGATATGCAGGTATGGGTATCGAAGCAGGAGGTTTGCCATATACAATAACTCTGCAACAAACAAAGGCTGATAATGTCAAAAAAGTCCCCTAGCCAAAAAGAAACAGGATTGTTCCCTACAATATATAAAGAAAACTGACAACTACAGTTGTCATGTATACACGATCAAGGACTAAGCAAATAACATGCACTCACTCAGGCACCTTATTAATGGAACCTCAGTTTTCACATTACTAATGATTGTAGCAAATGAAAACACAATGGAATAGCAGATTTATGAGGGGCTCTAGTGCAATAAGAAATATTGTGTCCACATGGCATGGCAACCACAGGTTTATTATTGCCTGATTGATAAGAAACTACATCTTGTTGATAGTAACAAATGCATGGATGCCTTTTATACTTGATAGGGGAGAAGCATCCTTTCCCTTTATCATCAGACAATATAATTTGTGTTTTATTTATTCTATTTTTCGATTCCTTTTTTGGTCAAGCAGTTTCCTTGTTAAAAGATTTTGAAAGAGGAGAAATCCCTGCTGCATACTGGGCAATCTGGCATACCATTTCTAGAAACTTCTCTCATCCATACCCAAAAAAATTTGAAATTCCAGGTATTGGCCAGCCATAACCAACTAAAACTAGGACATTATCTATGACCGTTGCATCCCCAAGACCATTACCACACATCCCGAAGTAACAGAGCTTACATGTCTCCCCTGGCTTACACATAGGGTGATATTCTTTTGCATTGAAACCTTGTACATGTTCCCCCGGATTCCCTAAGAGGTAATTCCTCTTTGCATTAAGATGACTTTAGGTATTCATATACCAAGTACCTTGGCTAATTTTCTGTCCATGTCTTTAAGGTTACACAGTATCATATACTATGTATAAATTTTAAACATGGAAAATATTTGTCAACATTTTCAAATATTAGCTGCTTGACTACTTGGAAGCAAAATTTTGACCATGAAAGTTTCCCCTTCAGATGTAAAATATGTTTCAAGCATGGCAAGTGAGCAAGAAGTTGTCCCAGAGAAGCCAAGAAAGCCCAACACAACATACAGTAAAAACCAGTACAACAAATGAAAAGAGTATAGAGGGAAGTGGAAATAAAAACAAGTCTAGGAAGCACAACACACTAATACAAATCAACAATAAACACATTTCAAATTCTAGAAACTGCAGACTAATTATATACGACAATCCTTTTGCTCAGATTGTCACATCCGCAAATCAGATACAGATACAGATATAATACTTCTTGGATACCATATCTAAATACATAGATACCGTATCCATATGTATCTGAACACATGCCCTTATTTGTTCCATATCCAATACATCCAAATATGGCCCAAGGCACATCTGGTGTTGTATCCATGACATGAGATTAAAAATATACAATTTTCAAAAATAAATTTAAAATTTTTAAAAATGTCAATCGTCTTGTTAATTAATGAAAATAGCATGTTTAAAACTTATATATGTGTAAAGATTGTTATATGTTTTTTTAATATAATAATATAAACTAATTTTTATAATGTCGTATCCAACCGTATCCATGTTAGAGGGTCTTGAAAATTTATCGTATTTTTATTAGTATCCATTTCTATGTAACAGAGTCTATTATACCATTCTTTATTAGTATCCATTTCTATGTAACAGAGTCTATTATACCATTTTTTATTAGTATCCATTTCTATGTAACAGAGTCTGTTATACCATTCTTCAAACGCAAGTTTGAGTTCTCTTTTTATGAAAAGCAAAATTTAAAGTGTGACTATAGCCATTGATTTTATTAAATAGATCCTTCTTTGATGCCTCTTATGTAACTCTTGTACCTCAACCTTACATATGAGGGTATACCAAAGACTTTCCTCCCAATAACCTTTTACCTGTGCATTGTGAGTTCATCCACTTTATACTGGTTTTGCAAAACAACTCTCTGCTATTAGCATTGACGACAATGCTTTCTTCACCATCAAAAATATCATGTTTCCCATTACTAGAGCATTGGTTTCCAACCCTTTCACCCTTTCTTCCTATTTTTCTTTGTCTTCATCTTTAGTTCCAAGCCTTTGCTTGTGCACTTTATGTGAATCTTATGCTTTATTTTCATGTTACAAAAATCGTTACAAGTAAAAAAGTTGACAAGAGAACATCAAAAATGACAGCAAATTTGACTTTTTGTATTCGCATAATCACTCATCTACACAAGGCTAGAAGCTTATATACAATAAAATAACAACTTAAAATCTCTCTAGTTCTAAAAATGGAATTGCCTTATTTTCTCTTTTAGTTCTTTGCATATGGTGGATATTATCAAACTAGTTCTATTCTAAGCTATGTTCCACGAGTATGTATCCCAATTCTTAATACTCGTGGTATGCATCCCATTAAACAGAACATAACCTCTTCATTTGCCATTCATTAACATGTTTCTTGGCCATGTGTTTACAAGTGTAGTTCTTGTCATTCTTGCAATAACAAGAAATGGGCATGAATCTAATTTTTTGAGGCTGAAACTTCCCGTTCAAGCATTATTTATAGTAAAAACGGACTATGCACTTAAAAACTTTTTATTTTTTTAATTAAATACTTATCATCATTATTGTTGGTTTATGTATGGCTGTCCTCCTTGCTATCCCTTTTACCTAGGATTTGGAGGGGGAACGTCTAGGGGTCGACCCCTTTATTGCATCGTCATGTTCGCTTGTCACCTCTAAAATGGATCCCAGTGGAACAAAGATTCTAGGATTAGACTTAGCATTATAGAATATTTTCATGCGAAGGAGTTTTATGATTCTGATTTCTTGATGCACAGTTTACGATACATATAGTAACTATTTTATAACTTTATAGATCCATGTGATGGACATTTTGCTATTAGCCTATTTCCATGGGAATTTATATCAATTTCATAGTATTCTAACTACGGAATCAAACTTGACTTCCTATGCCATATTGCAGTAGGTTTTATGATAAATTCCCATGTTGTATGGAAACAGATACATTCTGATATGGATACAGTATCATATACAGGTATGGTACAGAATACAAATATGGTAAATTTTCAAGACCCCTTACTATAGATGTGACTGGATATGACATTATAAAAAATCATTTATTCTTTACATTTTTTACAATAAAAAACATATAACACGAAAAACTTTGCAGACATAAGTTTCAAACAGGGTATTTTCCTAGTAAGAAGGCGATTGTCATTGCTTTTTAATTTAAAAATTATTTATTTTTTTAAAAGTGTGTATTCTATTAATCTCATGATCTGGATGCAACTATAATTTCACCTTAGGCCAAATCCAGATGTATTAGCTATGGACCTGTTGGTCAAGAGTCTGCCCTAGGATAAAATGTATGTATGCGCCCTAGACCCTGCCACCATTGAAAGGCTGAAGGAAAGAAATGTCCTTCAGGCCAATCTCTAGAGGGGGTTGGTTCCCTTGCTACTCTAAAAACTGGTATAAAGATTAGGGAAAGAAATTAACAAAAAGGAAGGGAAATATGGCTGTAAGCCGAAGAGATAATGCGGGGATGAATTAACAGCAAGATTAACAACCCAGTTTAAACTAACAACATTCAATAGAAGGACAGAACAAAAACTGAACTTAAATCATATTATAAAGCATGACTTCCAATAGCATTCCAGCATTCATTCCCATTGAAAAACTAAATCCAGACTTAGAATTTAATCTACCAATGACATATAAATCTAACAGAAATGCAGAGCAAAAAGTATAAACATACATAAAATGATCAGGAACTCAGAGCCAAATAGTCCTTGAATCAAAGCAAATGTTTAAACTGAGAGAGTTTCACAACCAAATATCCCCCTTTTTTACATCAAGTTTCCTAGTATTTATAGAGGATTTCGCCTCCAAAATTGAATGATCATTAAATAAAATGATGGCAAGTCAAAGATTGGTCGGCAGCAACTTTCTCCTCAGTAGCAGCAACGAACCAACCGGTGGTACACTGGGAAGCAACGAGCAATTTCGGCAGATGGCATATCGGGACTTAGCTTGGGATCATCGGCAAAATTTTCATCTTCATGGCGGTGCCTCGAAAATGAACATTCACCACAGTGGACAGCGCCTCGAAATCAGCAAGATCACACCAGAGTCGGACAGCATTCAATTTCGACAATCCTCTGGTTATCTGTCGAATCTGATTTTCTTCAGCAATAATCTCGGAAACATTAACTTCTTTGCCCAAAAAATTGAATTTGCCAGCCTTAAAATCTCCCCCTAAAATGATCTTCGCTCAAAGCGCCATCGAAAATGACTTTCGCTTGGAAATGAAATGGCGAAAATTAATTTCGCCAAGGCGAGGCTCGAAATGCGCTTTCGCCAAGAATTTCGCCCGAAATGGGATTTTCGCCACGATTTCGCCCGAAATGGGATTTTCGCCAGCAAAAGAATTGTCACCTACCCGAAACTGAATCTTTTGCCCGAAAACGATATTTCGCTCAAAGCGTTACCCGAAAATGGATTTCACTGAGCAAAACTCATTGCACACTTGGGCAAAATTTTAAATCTAATTTTAGTGCAACAAAATGGCAACACTTCTGGCTGCTCACAAGGTATTCAGCTCGCCTTAATAAAATTGGTCCCAAGGCCTTTATCCATTGGGCTTACTATCACCACCGCCAACTGCATCAGATTGCCTGTTGCTTGCACCAGTCTCTTCCTGCCCTTTGAGATGCGAACATGTAGTTTCATATACTGCGACGGCTTCAGCCCAAGCATCAATACTGCTCACCTAACGAGTCTGGAGTGTATCAACAATGTAACGAAAGGTCTGAACCTGCTCCAGGTCAATGTAGTTGGCCCTCTGGCTGAGCTGTAGTAAACCAGACTCAATGCGAGTAAGCCTCTTCATCAATGGCAGCACATGCACTTCGGCGATGGGCTCTTCCCAGCCATCAATCTCTGAAATGTTACTTTCGAAAGCAACCCATATTGCATCTAGGTCCTTCGCCAAAATATTCCTCTGAACATCAGTGAAGCTGGGGAAACCATTGTTTGCCACAGTCTCAAAATAGACCGGTGAAATGCGCCTCTTGTTCAAACGTATCTAGCAGCTTTCGGGCTTTCCTTGATCAAATCCAACCTAGAAAAATAAGTGTGCAGTGTTATCTTGGCATTTGCCCAAGCTCGGGCCATGTCACTCATTGGGCCGAAATTGAAATCCATTTTAGCCATTGTTTGGATCTTCATCGCCATTTCCAGTTTCGGTTTGAAGTCCTCTTCCGAATACTCCACTACGTGCAAGCCATACGAAACAACCTACTACACCTCTCGAAGGAACATGAGAACCAATGTTGCTTTTGATGCCATTGCCGAACAATCGGTAAGCAGATGACTGCGAGCTTCCTTGACTTTTTCCTTCGTGAGAGCTACCGATTGCGTCGCCTTGTCTGCCAACTGATCCTGCAGACTCTGGATTTGGTCCTTCAAGGCTTGGACTTTTTGCTCTGCTTCTTGTCGTGCTGCTTGATGTTGTTCGGCCTCCTGCTTGTATCCTTCAATTTCGCCCTCCAGGCTTATCACTTTTTGTTGTCATCGCTGATATTTTGACCGTGCAGTGGCCAGTTGGGCCTTCTGCTCAGCTAAAGTGTCTTCTAGTTCTGCTATCTTCGCTTCAGCTTGGAAGAAACAATCCTTGAAATGTTCACCGTGCAAGTAGATTGAACTCATTTCCACCTGTATGTTGCCCATTTTCTCAGCCGTATCAATTTTCATGAGGTCCTCAATGATGACCTGATATGAATAATCATTCAGCATCATTTCTCCTTGGAATTTTTGGACCTAAGGGACCATCTTCACAGTGTGCGCCTCCATAGCCTCCGGATCAAAAGTCACCTTCTTCACTGTCTTAGTCGAGGCTTACGCGTCCTTTTGCTTCCTTTCAACCATCACGAGGAACTTAGTCATGCTCGGCTGATCTTCTCTGCTGCGGGGTGCTCTGGTAGAAGTTCCATTTTTGAAGCCAATGGCTCCTGTGATGCAAAAATTGGGGAAAACGGGAAGAAAGCCTGCTGAGGGTTGGCTCAACAAAGGGAGCAGAAATGGAAGGCGCTACAGTTACACTTACCCTTGGAGGGGCTTGCATACTTATAGCGACAATGGGATTGACCGGGGTGGGACATGGAATGGAGGATATTGTCGAAAGCGATGGAGGAGATTGTTGAAAAAGAGAAAGCTGACGTATTTTTGCTGACGCAAGGAATTGTCGTTAGAATTTTTGGTTTCTCCGGCAAGCCTTTTCTTTTGCCATATTTTACCATGGAGCATTGATTTGCATTGGAAGTAGCCCGACAGAATGACTTTACCAAAGACACATATTGGTCAAGCAGGATAAAGCCAACCATATGCGCCATGCCTTTTCGCTTTGCCAACATTGAAGTGACCCAATGCGGGCAGAATGAGTTGATTGCCGAAACGTTGTACAACCTTGGGTTAATAGAGCTTCCCCAACAATGGTGATACGACCCTTTGGACATTTTCGAGAAGTTTATCAAGGCTAAGAATTTTCATTGTTGCTCCAAAGAAGATATCTTGCAGCAAAGGAACAATCCCAAGGGACGTGACCTTGAGTGGCATATTGAAAATATGATGTCGCTCCCTCCTTGGCACAATTTCTACAAAGTGGAGATCGAGTACGATCCCGCAAATCATCTAGAGCAGGTTCCTCCTAAGAATTTGTTTAATCAAATGAAAAATAAATTGCCCGAATGGTCTGAAAAGAAGATCGCCAACTGGTGGATCATGAGAATTCACCGAGGGAAGCCTGGGTCAACTTACGCGTTGGCTATGTGTTTTCGCAAATTTATGATGAGCATTGTGATGAGTACCATCCCATCTCTTTCGTTGACTTGGTGCCTCGAAGTATTCAAAGTCCTGACAATGAAGAGGTCACGGATGGAGAAGAAAAATCGTTGGTTGAAGAGGAACCAGTTGTCGAAGAAAAAGAACACTTGTCACTCAAAGAACAGCTTTTACTCAGGAAAAGTAGAGCAGGTACAAAGTTGTCTTTCCCTAAAATTGTAAAGAAGCCCAGAAGTGGTGCAATTTCTGCTTTTGGCGCCAACCCTCTTTGTTCACTTGCGGTTGAGTAGACTGGTTTTAGGGAGGCACCCTCTTCGGCTCAGTGAAGACAGACAAGCCAGATGATGAAGTTGGTGGATCATGAAGCAAAGGTAGTAAAAGACGAGGAAGAGAAATATCCAACAATGCAGCAGCCTTTGTCGTCGGCTCAAACGATGTCGAAGCCCGCAAGTACGCATTTTCTTTCTTCTCTCAATAATAAGCATCTGGTGACCACTGCCTCTCATCTTGCAGTTTCTACTTCCACTTCGCTTCCATTTGCCGTGTCTACATCTTCTGTTCCCTCCATTTCACAATCGCAGATCACCAATGCTCCTCCTGTTTCTTCCGTTCCTTCCATTCCTCTATCTTTTAGTTCGTTTGCATCCGGCCCTAATCCATTTTCCCTTCCATTATCCTCCATTCTATCTTCCACCCTTGTCAACCCCATTGTTGCTATAAGTACGCAAGCCCCTCCAAGGGTAAGTGTAATTGTAGCGCCTTCTATTTCTACCCCCTCTATTGAGCCAAACCCTCAGCAGACTCTCTTCTTGTTTTCCCCGATTTTTGCATCACACGAGCGACTGGCTTCAGAAATGGAACTTCTACCGGAGCACCCTGTATCAGAGAAGATCCGCCAAGCACAACAGAGTACCTCGCGATGGTTGAAAAGCCGCAAGCAAAAGGACGCACAAGCCTCGGCTAAGACAGTGAAGAATGTGACTTTTGATCCGGAGGTTATGGAGACGCACATTGTGAAGATGGTCCCTCAAGTCCAAAAACTCCAAGGAGAAATGATGCCGAATGATTATTCATATCAATTCATCACCGAGGACCTCACAAAAATTGATACGACTGAGAAAATGAGCAACATACAAGTGGAAATGAGTGCAAGTAGTTCAATCTACTTGCACGGTGAACATTTCAAAGATCGTTTCTTCCAAGCTGAAGCGAAGATAGCAAAACTAGAAGACGCTTTAGCCGAGCATAAGGCCTAACTGGCCACTGCATGGTCAAAATCTCAGCGATGACAGCAAAAAGTGATAAGCCTGGAGGGCGAAATTGAAGGATACAAGCAAGAGGCCGAATAGCATCAAGCAACACGACAAGA
The DNA here is from genome assembly GCA_028583015.1 of Wollemia nobilis. Lineage (NCBI taxonomy): Eukaryota > Viridiplantae > Streptophyta > Pinopsida > Araucariales > Araucariaceae > Wollemia > Wollemia nobilis. Next base: position 6,923,925 of record JAQPPZ010017253.1, read on the forward strand.
AGCAGAGCAACAAGTCCAAGCCTTGAAGGACCAAATCCAAAGTCTGCAGGATCGGTTGGCAGACAAGGCGACGCAATCGGTAGCTCTCACGAAGGAAGAAGTCAAGGAGGCTCGCAGTCATCTGCTTACCGATTGTTCGACAATGGCGTCAAAAGCAACATTGGCTCGCATATTCCTTCGAGAGGTGCAGCAAGTTGTTTCGTACGGCTTGCCTGTAGAGGAGTATTCGTAAGAGGACTTCGAACCGAAACTGGAAATGGCGACTAAGATCCAAACAATGGCTAAAATGGATTTCAATTTCGGCCCAATGAGTGACATGGCCCGAGCTTGGCCAAATGCCAAGATAACACTACGCACTTATTTTTCCAGGTTGGATCTGATCAAAGAATCCCGAAAGTTGCTAGATACGTTTGAACAAGAGAGGTGCATTTCGCTGGTCTATTTTGAGACGATAGCAAACAATGGTTTCCCCAGCTTCACTGATGACCAGGGGAATATTCTGGCGAAGAAAGACCTGGATGCAATATGGGCTACTTTCGAAAGTAACACTTCAAAGATTGATGGCTGGGAAGAGCCCATCACCGAAGAGCATGTGCTGCCATTGATGAAGAGGCTTACTCGCATCAAGTCTGGTTTACTAGAGCTCAACCAGAGGGCCAACTACATTGACCTGGAGCAGGTTCAAACCTTTCGGTACATTGTTGATACACTCCAGACTCGTCAAGTGATCAGTATTGATGCTTGGGCTGAAGCCGTCGCAATATATGAAACTACATGTTCGCATCTCAAATGGCAGGAAGAGACTGGTGCAAGCATTAGACAATCCGATGCAGCCGGCGGTGGTGGTTCTGAGCCCAATGGATAAAGGCCTTGGGGTCGATTGCATTCAGGCAAGCTAAATACCCCGCGAGCCGCTAGAAGTGTTGTCATTTTTGCCACACTAAAATTAGATTTAAAAATTTTGCCCAAGTGTGCAATAAGTTTCGCTCAGCGAAATCCATTTTTGGGTAACACTTTGAGCGAAATACCGTTTTCAAGAAAAAGAATCAGTTTCGAGCAGGTGACAGTTCATCTTCTGGCGAAATTTCATTCAGGGCAAACTTCATTCTCGGCAACAATATCTATTTCGGGATTCGCCCTAACAAAAATCCCATTTCCGGCAAAATCATGGTGAAAATCCCATTTCAGGCGAAATCCTAGCAAAAATCCCATTTCGGGCGAAATCCTAGCGAAAATCCCATTTCGGGCGAAATCGTGGAGAAAGTTCTTTCCAGCCCATGCCTTGGCGAAAGCGCATTTTGGGCCTCGCCTTGGCGAAATTAATTTTCGCCATTTCCTCCAAGCGAAAGTCATTTTTGAAGGCACTTTGAGCGAAGATCATTTTGGAGGGAATTTTAAGGCCGAGAAATTCATTTTTTGCGCAAAGACGTTAATGTTTCCGGAATTATTGCCAACGAAAATCAAATTTGACAGATAACCAAAGGATTGCCAAAATTAAATGTTGTTCGTTTCTCAATATGCTTCGCTCTTGACTCTGGTGTGATCCTACTGATTTCGAGGCGCCGTCCACTGTGGTGAATGCTCATTTTTGAGGCACCACCATGAAGATGAAAATTTTGTCGATGATCCCAACTAGGTCCCGATATGCCAACTATGGAAATTGCTCGTTACTTCCCAATGTACCACCAAATTGGTTCATTGCTACTACCGAGGAGAAAATTGCTGTCGACCAATCTTTGACTTGCCATCATTTTATTTAATGATCATTCAATTTTGGAGGCGAAATCCTCTATAAATACTAGGAAACTTGATGTAAAAAAAAGGGGATGGACATTTGCCTATGAAACTCTCGCAATTTAAACATTTGCTTTAATTCAAGGACTATTTGGCTTTCCTGATCATTTTATGTATGTTTAAACTTTCTATTCTGTATTTCTATTCGATTTATATCGTCATTGGTGGATTAAATTCTGAGTCTGGATTTAGTTTTTCAATGGGAATGAATGCTAGAATGCTATTGGAAGTCATGTTTTATAATATGATCTAAGTTCAGTTTTTGTTCTATCCTTTTATTGAATGTTGTTAGTTTAAACTGGGTTGTTAATCTTGCTGTTAATTCATCCCCGCATTATCTCTTCGGCTTACAGCCATATTTCCCTTCCTTTCTGTTAATTTCTTTTCCTAATCTTTATACCAGTTTTAGAGTAGCAAGGGAACCAGCCCCCTCTAGAGATTGGCCTGAAGGATATTTCTTTCCTTCAACCTTTCAATGTTGGCCAGGTCTAGGGCGCATACATACATTTTATCCTAGGGCAGACTCTTGACCAACAAGACCAAATAAGGGCATATATTCAGATACGTTTGGATATGGTGCCCACGGATAGGGATATGTTTGAATACAAAGGCCAAGATGTATAGTATCTGTATCCATATCTCATATGCAAATATGGGTATCAGAGTGATGATCATCAAATATGGTAGCTCTGGAGTACAAGTCTACACATCAAAAAAATAATGGCAGAGGTGGATGCATGTAGTTCTAATATGCATATTATTGAATTCTTCCATTCTATGGTATATTTGATATTGCATTAGTATTTGTATCAAGCCCTCAATGAACTGTCCATACTCTTTCTTATCTTACAAGAGGATTTTTGGACATAAAAGATAAAGTTTGATGCAAAATAAAGGGTTTCATTAATGACTAGCTTCAGCAAAGTCCACGCGAGACTAACCCAAAAGCATTTCATATTTCTGACAACAATTTTATCAAGATTCCATTACATAGAGATATGTTTTAAGCACAGCCATATGATGGGTCAGATTCATCAAGACAAGCCCAAACAGCTTTAAAAATTGTGAGCCTATTTGCTAAGACTTGAAAAAACAAATCCGACTCTTATACACATTGTTTAACTTGGACATAGGAAGATTATATGAGACTCAAGGAGACTCCATGACTCTCAAAATGGTATGACCTAAGACACAAAAGGATATGATCCCTTAAATTAAAATGTGCCACACCCAAACACAAAAAAGTGCAACTTGATATGCAAAATTGTATGATTCGAGAGACAAAAGGGCATTATTACTATATACAACACAAGAAGGTCCCATTAAACAAGTGCAACTAAGATATGAACAGATGCCACCTAAGATACAAAAAGAGTGCAACCCAATTTACTAAGGTTAACTAGATATGAAAGATAATAAGTAGAGGCTCCTTGTACCTAACTTTTCAAGAAAGAAATATATGGAGGTTTGGCAGAATATCTACAAAGGAAAATTCTATGTTTATGAATTGTTATGTACGGATTTATTTTACAAATCAGGCAAAGATTTGTAGCACAGCCTTGAATTAAATAACAAAATATTTAACCCATGTCAAACTTGAAGAGACTTGTTTGGGAAAATTATCTATAAAGGTCTTAGATAATGAAAGGCTACAACAGAAACGGCAGTGTGAAGGGTCAAACTGAAAGAACAGAAATATGAGATCCTTAAATTAAAGGATCAAAATAGATTTATGCCAATACAAATAAAATTTCTAAAAAAAGAAAATGAACCCCACAAGAAGCCCTTACAAGATTTTTAAGGGCCAACATGATGAGATGCTTGGACTAGGGAATTTAAACGAAGCTTTGACAATAAAAGATATAGCTTCTAGAAATAAGATTTGCACGATTTTAATAAATTTTAATAAGATTCTATGTGTTAACGACAAAGACATTGCTTCTTTTATAATCATAATCATTTTTTGCTCATGGAAGTCAGAAATTGGAAGAACAATTGAGAGTTACTAGCTAAAATCACATTCCAAACTACTGACAAAAAAACATCTACTAGCAGAATTGATTATGTTGGTTAGATTATTGTTACTAACAATGCAACCATGATCATTTATTGAGAGCACATTGCCACCATAAACATTATTGAGAGCCTAGACAATAAAACTAAAATAAGGAATGATCATTTACAGAAAGTTCCTAAAAGGCATTCTAAAGTTGAACCACATTGACATCTTAACAATGAAACTTGTCAATGCACACAATCTATTTATAGACACCCTCATCATTCTAAAAGACCACGATGTTTTAACTTCCCTTGAAAACAGAAAAAATTATATTACAAATTTTCAAAGACAAATGTATTCAGTATTGAAGCGGTTTTTCTCAAAAATCATTTTCCATCTGATGCCTCTAAAAACTTAGTTGTTCAGGGATTAATCCTGAACCAGTGAGGTGATATTCTCAATATTTGCAAAGTTGATATCTTCATGTGCTTCAAAGAAGATGTTTTTTGTTTTAACACTTTGTGATGCAAGAGCATCCAAGTGGGGTCAGTGTTTTGGTATTTGTGCACATGGATGTTATGTACATGGTTGTTGGTTCTGTAGACATGGTGTAACACTTTGTGATGCAAGAGCATCCAAGTGGGGTCAGTGTTTTGGTTTTTGTGCACATGGATGTTATGTACATGGTTGTTGGTTCTGTAGACATGGTGTTGCGCACATGGTTTGTGCATATCGTTGTTGCGCACATGGGTGCTGTGCACATGGGTGTTGGTTTTGTGCACATGGTGTTGGCCTTTTTGGTTGACTATAAAAGGAAAGAGGATGGGACACAACTTTCCATCTTCCAGCATTGTTTCTCATTGCTGGAAGGTCATGCGTAGAGATGTGGTTGTTAATTCCAACAACCGAAAAAGGACCGGGCAAGGTTGCAAGGAGACAGCAAGAGACCGACAAGGACTGGTAAGAGGTCGGCAAGGGACCAACAAGAGACTGGTAGTGGAGTCAACAAGGATCCAGGATGACAGGCAAAGGGGACTGGAAAAGGACCGGATAAGATCAATAAGGAATCAGCAAGGGACTGACAAGAGACTGGTAGTGGAGTCAACAAGGATCCAAGATGACTGGCAAAGGGGACTGGAAAAGGACCGGATAGGGTCGATAAGGAATCAACAAGGAACTGACAAGAGACCAATAGTGGAGTTGGCAAGGATCCAGGATGACCGACAAGGAGTTGGCAAGGGCCAGCAAGGAATTGGCAAGAGAACGCCAAGAGAGCCATCCAAAAAGTTAAAAGTCAGATTTGTGGCGCTCTGTGGAGAGAAATTGTGAAGTCTGTGGCAATTGTGGCCATTGTGGTATTTGTGGTGTTTTGTGGAACTATGTAATGTTTTAAGTAGCAGTTTGGGGACAAATTGTGAAGTCTGTGGCAATTGTGGCCACTGTGGTATTTGTGGTACCTATGTTATTTGTGGTGCTATGTGGAAATTGTGAAGCCTGTGACAACTGTGGCCACTGTGACATTTGTGGTGTTTTGTGGAGCTGTGTAATGTTTTATGTGGCAGTTAAAATATTAAAAAAAATAGTTTTTTTTTACTATGGTATTTATTGTTTTTATGTGTGATGGCATGGCGATGCCTGAACAGCTTGAAAAGGCTTTCTTTCATTTAGAGCCCCTTTTCTTGACTGTGTCAAATGGTATCAGAACAGGTTGAGATCTTATCAGAGCTAAAGGTTGATTCTTCGTGGTGCAACAAAAGAGTGGTGGTCCCATAACCCACAAGTACCAAGATCAAAATGCAAAGTGGCCGTCAAAAAAAGATGAGTGGTTGTCAAGCAAATCTTGTTATAAGAGCTCTGTGAGCAGGAGCTCACATTTTCTTGCTACCTTGGGTGGGGTCAGTGTTTTGGTTTTTGTGCACATGGATGTTGTGTACATGGTTGTTGGTTCTGTGGACATGGTGTTGTGCACATGGTTGTTGGTTCTGTGGACATGGTTGTTGGCCTCTTTGGTTGACTATAAAAGGGAAGAGGATGGGACACAATTTTCCATCTTACAGCATTGTTTCTTATTGCTGGAAGGTCATGAGTGGAGATGTGGCTGTTAATTCCAATGATCGGAAAAGGGCGGAACAAGTCCACAAGGAGACGGCAAGAGACAAACAAGGATTGGTAAGAGGTCAGCAAGGAACCAACAAGAGACCGGTAGTGGAGTCAGCAAGGGTCCGAGATGACCAGTAAAGGGGATCGGATACATATCGAATAAGGTCGATAAGGAATCGGCAAGGGACTGACAAGAGACCGATAGTGGAGTAAGGCTCCAGGATGATTGGCAAATAGGACCAGAAAAGGACAGGATAGGGTCGATAAGGAATCAACAAGGGACTGACAAGAGACCGGTAGTGTAGTCAGCAAAATTCCAAGATGATAGTCAAGGAGTTGGCAAGGGCAAGCAAATTGGTAAGAGAACGCCAAGAGAGCCATCCAGCAAACTAAAGCCAGATTTGTGGTGCTTTGTGGAGAGAAATTGTGAAGTCTGTGGCAACTATGGCCACTATGGTATTTGTGGTAACTGTGTTATTTGTGGTGCTCTGTGGAAATTGTGAAGCCTGTGGCAACTATAGCCACTGTGGCATTTGTGGTGTTCTGTGGAACTGTGTAATGTTTTATGTGGTAGTTAAAATATTAAAAAAAAACGTTTTTTTTTTTACTGTGGTATTTACTGTTGTTATGTGTGATGGCATGGAGATGCATGAGCTGCTTGAAAAGGCTGTCTTTCATTAGACCCCCTTTTCCTGACTGTGTCACTTTGCAACCGAAACTGAGAATCAAATCAATAAAGATCTTCATCACCACTCTGAAAAATTCGAAGGATGCTTTGTGGTTCAATGCTTTCAAGAAAAGGCCAAGTATTGAGCATCATTCCCCTTATTTATAACTCTATAGCATAAAATTTATAAACTCACTTTTAAAATAACCTGTTAAAAGATTATTTCATAAACATCAAAGTTGGCTTCAAATGGCATGAGCTCAATTAGTTAAATTCCTCAACTTTCAAGTAGGAGACCCAATTTCAAATATTACCAAGTGATACATGCATAATTGCCAAGCTTAATACCACTATGTGGTCAAGATGTAATATGGGTAGGGCCCCTTTCAATCCCATAAAACCAATTAAATAAATTAAAATAAACAGATTGTTAGTCGAGGGGTCTCAAACATGTTCAAGCAAGCTCCTCTCTTTTGGACTGCAGCCCTCCCCCCTCTGCTCTCCCTTTTCTTTTCCCTTTCTCTTTGGCCCGGTTGTCGGGTTTTGTCTTGTATTTATCTTATTTCTTTTCTTTGTTGGGCTTTCTAGCCTGCTAGCTGGCAGTCATTATTGTCCTTCTTATAGTCCCTTGGGTCTTATTTTGGCCCACAGCAGACATTAATAATATTTCATTTCATTTCTACTAATTCAAGCCATCTTGCTTGTTTCCAAAAAGATATTGACTATCTATCTATTGGTGCTAAAGCATAGGTACTTTCCTAGCAATGTCGATGTCTATTTGACTTAAATACTTTCATTTTATTGGACTAATATATAATACACTCTTCTTCCAAGAAAAGTAATTTTGTTGTTAGAACTCACCAGCTATTGGGTTACTTATCACAATCATGAGTCAAGTTCAAAACCCAATCAAAACACCCTCCATGTTAAGCAGTCTCCTTGTTAACATGGCTTAGTGGTTATGACGAAGAAGTTGGATCCTAATGAATCCTCAAACCTACGGCAGAAAGACTGGGTGGCTGGCTTCTGAGCTAGAGATATATAATGTACTATTGTTAAGATTGTATAGTGAGAGGGCAGCCCAATCCTTGATAATAAAGAGGATAGTATACCTATCAGAAAAAAAGAATAGAGAATTCTAGATACTGTTTTGTTACCAAAGAAGCTCATGCTCTTTCTATTTTTGTAGTAGCCTAACAGTGGAGACTTTGGAACTCTGAATAGAGGTCCAAGGTTCGAATCCAGCGAGGGATAGGGTTGTACACCATGCTTCGATAACCATAGTATGGTTGGGGATAATCATATATTGGGTAAACAATATCCGTCTCATATGGCCTATGGCCTCGCAGACATTAAAAACTACTTTACCTTTTATCCCTTTATAGAAATTCTACTTCTTGTTTTCCTGTGTTATGGTTCTTTGGTCAGAGTATTTACTTGTGATGAGTTTTACAACATTATAAGTTACTTCAAAAGATTAACAGCAACACACATCATCCTTCTTATAAGAATTCTTCCAAAAGGTAACTGAACCCATGTTGAATAGAGACCAAGTATTTCACTATTTTGTATTGTTTAGTTCCAACAATTTCTAGAGATGAAGTTTAAAATATTCAAAGCATTAAAACCTCAATAAAAAAAATTGAATATGATAAAAAGATTGCACTAAATCCTTTGAGAAAAAATAAAGCTAGAGACTTGAAGCAAAATTTTGTATTAATATTTAACAAGGCAAACAAAAAGGAAATGCCTCATCATGTCTATATATATTGAAACTAATGCGACAAAACCTTCGAGAATGCCATCATGTCTATATGAATGGAAACTAATGCGACAAGACCTTCAAGAATGCCAAAGTATCTGGGTTACAACAATATCTAAATACTAAACCTCAATAAAAAAGATTAAATATTGGAAAACATTGAGCCAAATCCTTGAAACAAAAGCTACAGACTAGAAGCAAAATTTTGCACTAACATTTCCTGAGGCAAACAAAAAGCAAATGCCTCATCATGTCCATATAACTTGAAAATAATGCAACAAAACCTTCAAGAATTCTGAAGTCTAGGGGTTACAACTTAAGGATAAAAGTAGCAGCAGGTGCAAGAAAAAAGCACTATCTACATCAAAAACAGGCATATGGGCATAGTACTCATTCCTCATAACAAATGCAGATAAAGGACAACCATATAATAAAATTAAATAATGTGTGAACATAAATATGGAGGCAACTTCTTATTGCAAAAGAGCATAAAGCTAAACTCAGAAACAAGAGAGGAGAGATGATATGTAAAAGCCAAGCTCATTTTACGTTTCCATCTGTTCTAAATTATACATGACAATCCTTAATTGTACACTGCTGAAATTTTCAAAGCCATACAACTTTTCAGTCATCCACAAAAACTGTGTTTTCAGCTAATATTTCAAAATCATCCAATATTATGGAAAACTTACCTCTTCCTAGCATGCCAAAATGTAGGTCGGATATATCTCAGAGCTGTTGTACATATTGCTCCAACTATAAGCATCAGCGTTGCCAACAGTGAATCATATGAACTCTGACAGATGTTAAAGAATTAGCTTCAGAAGAATTGGTTGAAATATTGCAATTTGAACTTCTACGATCCTCTAAATTAAAATACAACAGACGTATTGCAGAGTAGTTAAAAAAGTATGAAACTTGAATATTGGTGAATGGATGACACACATTAAAATGCATGAGAATTCTCTTAGCTGTCTACATTGAAAGAAAAGTTAAAACTAAAAAGATTTTAATACTTACTAATTTTAGTATAAGTATTTCAATGAAATTTAGTTAGAACATAACATGTTTTATATTTGTAAATAGTAAGTTCCTATAAGATAATAATGCTAATCTTCTTAACAGTTTGAAGAGCTGTAAAAGCAAATAAAGTGATGCTACCTGAAATAAAGATTGATAAAACTGCCTACATTATAAAAAAACATTAAAAAGGCAGCATATAAACAGTTTTAAAGTTGACAATAAATAATGTCATTTTGCATGTCAAATTCCAAGCAAGATCCAAATCAAACAGTTGAAAATACCTGGAGAATCATAACAGCAGCCACTATTCGAATTGACCATGCAACAAACAGAGCTGTGCCTTCGTCCACACTGCCATCTTCTGAAAGGACTAGTTTTCTTACCCCCCAATGGCCAACCCATGCTCCTACAAAAACAATAAATAGCAGCACAAACACTGCTACCTGTCACCAAAACAAGTCAGAAATATGTTTTCATAAAAATCTTGAGTTTAAAGAGCCACTACTGCAAATCAAAATTGCTCAAAACAAAATGACTAATATGTGAACTATAATTATTCACCTTTAGAGCTAAGTTGATATAGTGAGTGTCACATGGTCCAACCAGTGTTGATGCTTCTATGAAAACAATAAATAGCAACATCAACACTGCTAACTATAACCTCAACAAATCAGAAAAAAGGACGTATACATCTTCACAGAACACAAGTTTAACAAACCATGGCATACTAAGCTGGTCAAAAAATAATTCAGCAAAGGTTAAAATGACTCTGCTGAGGTAACTCTGCTCGTAGACTTGCTAGTACTCGAGAAGACTCTCAACATAATGATCTCTAATTATCCAGTTTTGCAAAACATAAAACACTTCACTGCTAAATTGAAATTATGTCGTATAGACTACCCACTGCCAAAGATAGTTATGCAATTGCTCAAAAGCACAGTCCAGTGCATGCAGACAGCTTAGTTTTAAACTTGCGAAAATGTGTATGTTTGTGTATTAAATACAATTGACTTATTTAAAGAATTCTAGAAAAATGAAAATATTACATGAAACTTAGTATTTAACATTTGTTTCCAATCATGGGTTCTCTTGGGAAGATATTATGTCTCTTGTACTTTAGCACTCTCTAATTGGTGGAATATTAATATGGACAGGACCTGTAGGGGAAACTTAGATGAAGCTAGTATGGACAGAAAATTGCAGTAATCTTATCCAGTAGTTGTTATTCTGCATTGTGGAGAGTCTGAGCTTTCAGACCAACAATCAGATAGGAATGCTTGGCACTAGGAAGGGCCTGAGAATAGAGAGACAAGTTCACTGTTGGCAACAAGTTCTCAAGTGATTGCCTTCTATCTAGGAGAGGAGCACTCAAAAGATCCTCATAATTAAGAATTAAACTTAAGTGTAAAGCAAATTAAAGGTATCACAGCAAATATCATGAAGGTTAATGTCAGTTAAACTTCTACAGATTGAAATAGGATACTGGATCTTCTTGCAAAGTCTGCAACTTCTCTCTAATTAGGAGAGTGCATTGTTAATAAATTGAGAGTTAAGAATAGAATCCTAAGTAGGAGAGATTTGTAGAACCTCATCTCCTAAAGCACTGCCTAGCCTCATGCATCTACGGGCAACAGAGTATAAAGGCTTATACCCTTAGGTACTATGGTGAGTATTGAAAGTCAGCTTAGCCTTTAGCTAATTCTATTTACACTTTACATATGGTCAGAGGTTTATGAACTATGACTCTCATTGTTAGTACTTAGTACCAATCCCTTCCTCCCATGGCTCTCTTTGGATTACATCAAGAGATAATGAATTTTAACTGGCTAAGGATTAAAGAAAAAATTATGAGTGCTTCCATCTCCATCCCCTGTTCCCCTGCATTTAGCCTTGTTTTCTGTTAACCAGGATTGCAAAGTAGTGCAGATCATAGCAGAGTAGTCCTAAGTGGGTTTTTTTGGGCTTGACTTGCCAACCTTTTTTTATTTTGAAAAACACACTGAGAGTCATGATTCATTTTTTACTCCCTTCAATCAATGACCATGTTATCATGGTATTACAACAAACCGTATCCTCATGGCCAACATTATCACAGAAGCGTCCATCACAATGTGGGGATTTGAACTTGTGTTGTGCTCATACTATTGCTCCACAATGCCTTGGACAGAACGTTTTGGGCTTGACTTGCCAACTTTTTTTTATTTTAAAAAACACATTGAGAGTCATGATTCATTTTTCACTCCCTTCAATCAATGACCATGTTATCATGGTATTACAACAAACCGTATCCTCATGGACAACATTATCACAGAAGCGTCCATCACAATGTGGGGATTTGAACTTGGGTTGTGCTCATACTATAAATCTTTGCATCATTAGGGTCCCTTCTACTTCACAATGGAAATTAACTTCAATTCTGCCTTTCTTAAATTCATGCACAACCACCATTGATGTCCTTGCAATGCTATAATTAAAGTGAATGAAGTTGTCTGAGGAGAGGACATTGTCTCTATGTATATCAAGCAGTGGCTGGTCAAAGATCCCCAAAATAGGTGCTTGGCTGGATGGCTGAATGAGGACAAAGCTCAGATTAGCAGAGTACTCTGTGGGAAGTTGTGGTAAATATTTTTTACATCATCTTCAGACGATGTTGCTCCAGGAAGGCATTAAGTTCTAATCTCAGCGTCCTCTGTCAAGTACTATATCTCTACTGTGATTTTTCCAACAATAGGTAGAGACCCCAAAGTAAAAATAAGTAAAGATGTGGGATCCAGATCCCTGGAAATGAAATACAGATTCTCTAGCCAGATGACAAGGGAAGAATGGGATGCGAAACAGTGATGGTCTTAACACATAGCCAAAAGGCTTTCCTCATGCAGTCTGAAGATCATGGAAATTCGGATGCTTGTTCTTAGAAACGGAATAAGTTGATACAGTTACCTAATGCGGATTGGTCTGTTATGAACCGTTTGTTTTAGTTTAATTTCTTTATTATAAGACTTCTAGGGGATCCCCCGACCTACCTTTTAAATATTAGGTCCATTAGAAACTCAATTGTAAAAATTGTTTTTAGGTGCAAGGGGCCCCTTTTTTTTGTAATTACATAGAAAACTAATAATCACACATACACCCAGCCAAAAAAAATTAAAATATGAAATAATTATAAATAAGAATTTGTTAAGAGAAAAATAGGACTTTGGAGAATTTATTCTACATGTAGTCTATGAGAGATTACCTGTTTGGCCAAGTGCAACACCCATACTGTCTTTGACAGTTTGGGCCTAAGTTGGAGCCCATTCCTCATCAAAAAATGTTATCTTTTCATTTTAAATACCATGACTTCATGTCCAATTTAAGTTCCAGTGTTGTTACTTTTCTGTCATATATGTGAAGACTATGTATTATGATGTAAAGTGTTCCATTTTCTCATTTTGAAATTCAAAAGATTGAATGAACATATCAGAACTTCGAGATTTTTAGATTTCTCCATTCAAGTTTGGTTTAAGTTTCAAGTTCAGATTTGGGTTGCAGAGTTGAAACACAACTATGGTATCATGTTTAATTTCCATGTTTTCAGTTCAGATTCGGATTTCAAGTTCAAGATTTTAACCAGAGTAAGGAACAAAACAATGGTACCAGAGTTAATATTTTAGATCGGACTGTCATTTAGTTTCCATTCGGATTTTAGATTTTAAACCTGAAATACAACAATTAAAATTTTAGGTGTTACTTCTTTGTTTCAAACTCAGATTAAGAACATACTATGATCGGCAAAAGAAGACCCAAATACCATCAGAAGAAAGTTCTTTTCACCTTTTGCCTGATGCTAGTGGGCATCCATGATGCTTCCAAGCAATTTACATAAAGTGGTTAATATGATGACTTAAACAAAAACAAAACATATTCGGAATGCTATTACTGTCTTGACTAGCCAGATTGCAAGTCTAAGTAACCAGTTGAATGGGCAGCATGCACACTGTTACCTTTGTTGCCAATCTAAAAAAAGGAAATTTAATAATGTTGAGACTCCTGCAGGAAAGAAAAATAAAGACATTTTGCCTGCCAAAGGGGAAAATATTGTCCACGCATTGGAAAACATATTACACTTCAGACTCCAAGATGATCAGGATTCAAAGCATTGATGTCTCCAGGGCTGTTAAGAATGTTAATGTTAGCATCTCTGTTAATTTTAGTTGTTTCAAATCTGTGAAGAAGATCTAGGAATCTACATGTTTGCTCTATACTAGAACAAACACTCCAGAAAATATTCAAACAAGTCTAGGTACTTAAGTCGATATGTGGCTTGAAGGGCATGTTGGAAGGTCAATCCACACTCCACAAATTTACTTGAACTAAAGGGCCAGTGCTTCAATGGTAGAGCCTGGAGCATTACTAGGAGGTCCAGAGTTTGACTCCTAGTTGGTCCATGCTTTTCAACAATTTGGATGAAAAAAATTCCAAATATCATCCAACAGGTAAAAAAGCTGAAGGAACCTATGGAAGACATCTATGGTGCGAAGGAATTGGACACCAATGTTGATAATTTGAAAGAGAAAGTTACCCAATCTCTGACAGTTCTCAGAGAAATCATGGAGGGAAGTCCATAATTATGAAACTCAGCTAGTTTGTTCCGAGCCAACTCAACCTGAACGAGTTTTTTGGACTCAACTCATGAATGTTATATTTTTTTAACTAACCAGAATCAAAATTCCTAACAGAAAAAACTCGCTATGTAAGGACAGGTTGTCCAGGGGGCATAACATGTCAAATTTATGGATTTTGCCTCATTTCTGCATGTTTCCAATGACAAAGAAAGCTGAAAAGAATTCAAGGCAGCCTGTTCAAACAATCATTCAAAGTCCAAACACAAACCATTACAAGTGTAGAAGGATCTACCAAACACCCAGCAATAGCTTTTGAGGTAAAAATTTAAGATTTCTGTTGTCTATGCTTAAACTCTAGTTGCATATTTTAACATTTTGAGGTTCTAATTAGTTGTTTATCTCTATGCAATCAAAGTTAAAATGACCAGGGAAAAGAGATCCATCTTTGAAGCATGGGACAGAAGGAATGAAAAAGGGCAACTGCAACGATTTTAAGACCTTGCTCCATGGAGACATGAACCACCTCAAATACCACTTAGCGAGGATCACTTGCTGAGATGCAGCATTGTGTGCAGGTGGATCCTAATGTTCAGAGGAAAATGAGTTCTCTCATAGAGAGATATCAGGAGGAGAAGAAGCAGACAAGGAAAAGAAAAAATACATAGAGTGCTTACCCATGACTCGTCAGCCTCCTCCTATGGAGGTTACCAGAGTTGACCTTAGAGTGTGGTAAGGAAATTTACCATTAGTGGCAGGGTCCTCTTCTTATGTTGCCCCATGTTCTACCCCAAGTTCACAACCCTCACTTAAGTTGATGCCTGCATTGAATGAGGATAGGTGCAGTAGGGTAAAGAAAGCTTGGGCAAAGTTTTGGTACATTTCCTTCAATGTGGGAGGCCTCCATATTGGGTGGGAATAGCAAAGGCCATCTTTGTTTGTGGGGCAGGATTTAGGGTTCCAACTTCTGATGATTTTAGAGGCCCTCTCATGAATGATCCACAGAGAATTTACAATTTCAGGTTGAGAAGCAAAAGCAAATATGGAGAAAGAAGGGTTGTATGATCATGTCCGTGAGTGGACTGATGAGAAGTATCAAACATTGATCAATTTTTTTGGTTTCCTCTGTTAAAGGATAAATGCTCCTCAAATAAGTCGATGCATTGGCACAAGACAAAAGTGCCCAAACACTTGTCTAAGCGTCGCAAGACATCGTGCAAATGGTGGGGAAGGAAAACAGTCCATATTATCATAGAAAACATAGTAGAATATGTGGCAGCAGGAGAGGTCTCAAAACTACGGAGGTCTGTGTTCGGTCTTTTGTTCGGTGTCTAGCTGTCCTGAACTCAGGTCCATCATGAACACTGCCATCGAGCTGAAATCAATTCACCTTATGCGCACCTGCACGCACGAACAAAACCCACAAAAGCATGATCACCGGTGCATGAAACTATAGGTTATATCACCCTATAATGCACAATAATAACACATTAAGTGACTTCCATGTTTTACTTTATTTACTTTCCCACCATTTTTTGGACTCCATGTGCAGCCCACTATCTCAATTTGATTCTCAAAGACATTTGACAAATTAGAATGGATTACCGAGGTTGTAGATAAGGAAAAATGGATCACAATCATCCACAACCACCACATGGATCCTTCACCTGACGAGGCAGTTCACCGAAAACAAGGAGCTTGTGCAACTTGGCATGACATGGTTTGCCAGTGTTCTAGTTATGTTGCAGAGCTTGTCCAAAGCAGGGGGGCCTTGAAGAGGATATTTGTTAGTGAGGAGTGGATGAAACATGCAAGCATAAAATATCAATCCACCAATGAGGGTAAGAAGGTGGTCAAGTATGTGTTTGAGGACCCCTTTTGGACAGCCATGCATGAACCTGTTCAGTTGTGTACATGTATACAAGTTTTGTTTTTCCCTTTTTCCATTTGGAAATTTGAATAGAGTAAATTTAATTTACTCCATAACTTTAGTCTTTATCTTCTATGATCTAATCCAAGATGCAAATAACTAAGAAAAAAATTTATTTTAATTCAAATGGCAAAGCCTGTGGTGAGAGTTCTCTCACTTGTTGATCCAAACAAATCACATATTGGCCATCTTTATGAGGCCACTGATTGTCTCATTTTATAGACATGTGGAGATCAAGTACCATCTCATGTGGGACATAATTGATCATTGACGAATTACTCAGCTCCATAGGCCACAACATCCATCGCAACCCCAAATTCTTCTATGGCTAATCCTTTGTAGCTGTTGAAGAGGTAAGCATTAGCCTTCATAGGTACATTGCGAAGATGGTGCCTAATGATGAGGTTCAGGATTTGACAACACATGAGTTGCAAGTTTACAAGAGTATAGAGGGATATCTTGTCTCCATTTGCAATGCATCTGTCTGAGGAAAATCAACTGAGGCCAACCCATAGAAAAAAGACTTTAAAATTCAATCTTTTACTATTAACTTGTCATTGAATTGTTAAAATGAATTTCCATATACATAAATTCCAAATTAACTCCATCTGCTTATCGCATTTTATAGTTCATGGTGGGACAACTGTGGTACCAAAACACCCAATCTCTAGCGCTTCACCATAAGAATTTTATGCCAGACATGTAGGGCTGCAGGTTGTGAGCACAATCGGAGTATGTTTGAGCATGTCACTCCAAAAAGTGCAATAGATTCATATAATAGAGGCTGAATAACCTTGTGTTTGTCCACTATAATCATTGCTTCCAACATAAACAAATAATGGAGAATGACGATGAGGCCATTTATTTAGATAAATTTAATCCATCATTTGAGTGGAACACAGAGCAGGAACAGGAGAAGCCCCTTTACATGGGATGATTTGGAAAGAATTTAGAACAGAGCATGAAACATATGCGAAGGAATAGAGGAGACATGAGCGCAACAAGAACAAGCAACAAGAGAGAGAGACAAATCTAAGGGAAAGGGGAAGGATCGTGCTATAGAAAAGATGGATGAGTTGTGATGGATGGATTTTGTATCTCTTTGTGTATGATAAGTTTTTGAACTGAAAATAAACTATGAATTGGTCTTAAATTTTCCTTATTTGACATGTATTTTATTTCTTTTTAGCTTATATTATTCAATTTGGTTATAATTAAGTTAATTAGCTATAACATGCATATAAAAAGAAGAAAAAAGAAAATTCTTCTAATGAACGTTGAATTTCTTTACAGTTTTCTTCTTCACCAAGCTTTTTGCTAAGTCCCAAGTCCGAGACAAAATAGGCCTTGCCAAGTTTTTGTCAAGTCTGAGATTCTCAATTATGGAGGGAACTACAAGCAATATTTCTAACAAGGGTCCATCTTAGAAGAATGTGAGTGCCTATTTCTCTTCCTTGGATGGGTCTAACAATGCAGGTACTTGAAGGTGGTTGCTTTATGTTTCTTTTATCAGTCTATTCTGTTAATCAGATACGAAAAAGTTTTGGTGATGCTTTACTGCCCCATAAAGAAGTGGGTTCTCCTCCATTGGCTGCATATGGGAAGCTTAGTTTTGGTTTTAGTAGCCTATCTCTGTCTATGTCTAGGGTCATTTTTTGTCAATGTCATTAAATTGTTAGCTGTGGGAGAGTGAGAGCCAATTTGACTGCTGGTGTCTCCTCCTACTAGAATGATAACTTCCTTTTGCTTTCCTCATGGCGTGGACTGTTTAACTCGGTGCATTTAAAATACTAGTGCCTTTTGCTGGAGGGAGAGCTGCAGGGTCATGCCTGGTTTCAATTATAGTACTATTGATAGAATTTTCAATTCCAGGTTTAGATCCGAGAATCTCAATATATATTCTAGAAATATATTCTCCTTGAATGGATAGCAGGACTTTAAAAACTATCTCGTGGAAAAAACCTGTCAAAATATTAACTGCACTTAGTTTTTGGAGGATTAGTAGACCCAGGATCTCAAACATGAGTTGTTATGGATGCTGTTTCTGAGCAACACAATAGTTGTTGATAGTGACAAGGCAAATAAATGACAGAATACGATTCAACTAAGTAATGCATTTAAAAATCAAATTTACATATTGTTTCTATTTGCAATTCAAAGATGATGTCATATGTCATTCCATTAGGTTGCAATAAATGATGATACAAACTTCCCTCCAATTATCATTTTATCTGAATAAGCATGCCTAGGTTAAGACTGTATTTTCCAACATAACCTTTTGTGTGCAGAATCCAGTCATGGAATGACTAAAATATACGCAGTAAGGAGAAAATTTTGATTTAGATAAATAGGAGGAATGGACAGATTTGACAGTTGTATAGCACGTCTTCAAAAACCAAGGCCACCCACAGATCTCCATATATAACCATGTTACAAACCCCTACAAACAACTTAGGTTATGGTTTGCAGCCTAGACTATTTGAAATATTCAGCCTACATTATAGAAACAAGATACAAGACCCTCCAAGTGACATAAAGGACTTATTATAAATAGTAAGTAAGAATATTTAATGATACAGATAGGCCAAAAATGAAGGCAAATCCTTAATTCTGTCAATTGAAACAGCACACCAATATAATTAATCCAAATAGATGCCATTAAGAATAACTTACAGGATTAAGCCATTCCTCGCCAAACCCTAATTCCTGGAGAACTGAATGGAACAACCCTGCACAATAATTTAGGATAACAGATCCAAGGCCAACCTGGAATAACATTGCAAAATATAGTTAGTTTCAAAAAACCAAAAAAAAAAGGACAAAACACATATAATGAAGTGACTGGAAAAACGAAAGGAAAGTCCTTAAACTTTGAAAGGAATCATGTACTTACAACTGATCCACAAAAAAGAGTATATAGTGTGCTTTTCCTCCCAGTTGGCAGCATCTTCATACCCTGCCATCAGAGAGGAGTAATAATGAGGATTATGGACACCATCTGCAAAGAATAACCATCTGTGTCTTTGGTATCGCATGAATTCCTCCTAAACTATCCAAAGCTATTATCAGAAATGCAGCAGGATAGCTGAAGAAAAAAAAATCTCAACTAAATCATTTTGATCTGAACCAAATTTAGGCAAATTTTGAATATTAACAATTTCAATGAGAAATGCAGCAGGATAGCTGAAGGGTAAAGAAAACAGTATCTCAGCTCGAACAAATTGCTTTTATCTTAAACAGATTTATGCAATTCTGAATAACAATTTCAACTTGGAAACGTACTAAACCAAAGCTGCACTATCTTTATGTTTACAAACTTAATACAGAATGGTGCATATAGATTCAGATGATCTAAACAGCATTCAAACACTCTTGTTTATCACATGTTAGTGTTCAATATTATATCATGCAAGACAACTGGCATTTTCACTAATGTGCCCAAAGTACATGTCAGATTGAAAAACTAATAAGCAAGTTAAATACTATTTGTACAAAGTAAAACCATTAATAAATATACATATTACATATATTTTCAAAAAATGTGAAAAAATGTTTTTAAGTTCAAAATTGCAATCCGTTCAAGTCTTGGACCATAAGGCCATGAAACCCCATGTCTCATGGAGACAGACCCTTCCTGGGAGTCCATTTTCAGTTTACAAACTACTATTATGCAGAATACTGCCCACTGTACACCACCTGTGGAAGTCTCATCATTCTAGAGTTTTCAAAGTCCCTTGCCCAAACTACTTACTGACATTTTAATGCTCCTCAAAAATTTGACTACGATCATTGTAGAGGTCATAGCTATGTATGTACTGGGCTTCATGAAGTCCCAGTCATGTGACTGCCTGCAACTGGTGACTCTCCTTCATGAAGTCCCTGTCATGTGACTGCCCGCAATTGGTGACATCTCTCTCTCTCTCTCTCTCTCTCTCACACACACACACACACACACACACACACGAAGTCCCGGTCATGTGAATGGACATGCTTGGTGACATGTTTCTATACAAGGGATCATATGTTTGTGCATGTGTGAGGGTGTCGGGGGCATATGTAAAAGTTCCATTCAATGGCATTGGGATTTAACTGCATATTTTACTTAAATATGTACATGAGCTTAAATAACATCCATCCGTACATATATATATAGCAACACTCGCTACACCCTAAAGAAAATAAGACCAATTTTTAAATAATCTCAGGTAAAGCACAATAACAACAAAAAAATTGAGGTAAGGAAAGGCGTTGCAGTGTCACCTGGAAAAGGAGGAACAATATGACAGCAATGATTCCAAATGCCATTGCACTGCTGTAGTAAAAAGGCACCCATTTACTAACAATAGGTGCCAAAATTAGCATCACGAGACCCAAGCCCAAGAACACCAAACGATATTGTTGGAACTCTGTAACCATTAAAATTTTAAACATCCATTAGCATAGTTTAATTTCAATCTACTCTTCACTGGCATTTAAGAGAAATTTTAGTCCATGGATTCAAGACAACAAAACATCCAAACAGATGACTGACCTTCTTCAACTGAAATAGTGAGATAACCAAATAATGTATTATCTGGCATTCTAAAATCAATAAATTTGGTCTCATAAGGTGAAATAATGCCAGTCCATAAACCTTTCCCAAGTGCTTTCCACTCATGCTGTGCACACTGCCCCAGTCCAAGTGATGCATTCCTGAAAAGTAAAACTACATCAAAAGTGACAATAATTTGAGGAAGAAAACATACTTGTTCGCTGCTACTGCAAATCAAATATTGTAAAGGTCAGTCACTGTCACTTTAGTATGTAAATTAATTTAACTTTTTCCTTTTTAATCAATCCTTTAAATTGCAAAATAAGAAAGGCATTACTAAGCTCCTAATTCTCAATCTCATCTAATAATAAGCAGCTTAAGAGGACACTAGAAGAGAAGTAATGGCACATTATGGCTTGAATTTAGAATTTCTCAAACAAACCCAGACCTATAGCCCTGTGGCTAACATTACGTATCACATAATCAAGGTGAAACTTATGCCAATTATGCATACAGAGACTATACCACAACAACTAAACCATAGCAGATAGCTAATGAATGAAGTATGTTAATAATAAAATCCAATATAAAAGCTATACAAGACCTATGACATATATTGTGAACCACCATGGGAATATTCAGAGTCAAACAACAATCTTTCACAATGGATGACCATAAGACTTCTCTTTTCTTCAAGAGAAGTAACTAAACAAAGAAAATGGCAGAAGCCAACATAACTATTAGATCAGATATAGATCAAAAGAAAATACCAACTCTTAAAGTGAACAGAATACAAAGCGTGCGAGATTAAGGAGAACCAACACTGAAAGTCAAGGCCTGTTGGCTCAATTAAAACATAGGTATTTTGCCAACAACCTCGTTAAAAAAAATGTGACAGTCTGCATTTACAAACTCTTCAACTATCTCAACCTAAACACTGCAGCAGGCTTGTTTGACCTTCATGGTACTAATTCACTCTGCAGCATGCTTGCAAGCCAATACTTTTAAACTTCATGGAAAAACAACCACTGACTTTGAGTCAATGCAAACAAACTCAAAAGCAGTAAACCTTAGTCATCAAAAAGTCCAAAATTTTGGCCAAATGTCGTAGTTTGGTTAAGCAGTCCAACACTTCATTGACATTTTTAGACTTGAACTATTTGTTAACCATGTATATCACTTTGGCAGCAACAGCACCCTTCCCTTTGTGATGTTTGCAATATGCCATTCATAACCTCATTATGCCTATATATAGGGAATTGGACTTCATTTCTAATCATCAATAGTGAAATTCATTTCTTTGTTCTGTTAGCACCCTTATGTTCTAACTATTTAATTATTGTAATTAGTCATCTTATTAGTAGTAGTTATTGTTGTGACTAGTTAGTGAGACCCAAAGTCTATTTAGGGTTAGGGTTAGGGTTTGTAAGACATTGAATGGTTCCTTATTATATATTGGATTGTAATGAGAGAAGAAGGAAGGGAAAAAATGAATTTTTGTATCAGGAAGGAGGTAGCCCCCTCGAAGTGACCTGTGATAGTGTAATCTTTCAAGCAATTAATAAAATTTGTGCTTCATTTACCATTTGGGTGCATATCTTCTGTGTTAATTTTATTGTTGCAGGCAGATTCTTTGTATCCGGTATCAGAACAGCTTTCTAAGGCCACTGTTCATATCATCTCGTAGCCAATTTATGCAGCAGCAGCAACCACAGATCTGAAAAACAAACTCATTATGGTGCTTAAACAGTGCCTGCAATAGGCTAATACTGTTTTGCAAGTTTGGGTGTAAGTCCCAACCGCTCAACTGGGAAAAGTACTTTGGCTAAAATCCGCCCAGAAAGTAATTTTGATGAGTACCCCAAAAACCCCCAAGTAGTTGGATCTGAGTGTCCCCAGTGAAAAGGGTCAATGGCCCTGTAACCTGTTTATAGTTTTTTATTTTTTCAGAGAGTTTTTGTGTGGAGATAAATCCATTGGTTGGATTATCAATAGAACTACCCAGATCAAGTAAGTTGTTACTCAGTTCTAGGGCCAACATCAATAGAACTACTAGCTTAGACAGGATCCATGGCCAATGAGATTTTTTCATTAACCCTAGGAAGCCACAGTCTAGGGCCTGTTACTCAGTTTTTGATATCTTCAACTTGAAGGAGTTACAAACATCTCAGGTATCCAATTCGTTAGGCTTCTCTTCTTCAACCGTCTATATCCAAGCCAAAAAATTTGTGTACAGGCTAGGGTTTCAAGATCATGAACAGTGAATTTCTTAAATATCTAGGGCAGAACAGTATTGTGCAAGTTACAGTTTCAAACCTTGCTGGAAAATCAATTCTGTTATTTTCAGAACAACGCATCCCACGCCCCAATATTAAAAACTAAAATAAAAAATTATATAATTGAAATTACAAATTCTGCTTAATTCACTCATTTCTCACTTCAGAAAAATACAGTCCTTCCTTCATTCCATAAATTCATAAAAAGTCCCAAAAACCTCAATCCCCCAAAATCAATAAGGTTCGAAGTTTTCCAGGTGATGCATGCATAATTGCCAAAAATACCATAACATGGTTACAATGTAATATGATGGGACCATTTCAATCCCATTTAAACAATTTTTTTAAAAAATAAAATGTGACAAGCCACCACCACAATAGTAATAAAATGAAAACGTAATTAGCAACTCACCACTGCCCTTATTAAAAGGAATCCAATGTCCTTCAAAGGAATACATACCTATGAATACACAGTTCAATCTTTGGATATATTTTTGATACTCCTCCTAAATATTGCACGCTGACTCGGTGTGAATGAGCATATTTCTTAAGGTGTTGAAACCTTCGAAGGCCAGGAATACAGACCCGTTCACCAGCTACAATAGTCCCAGGCTTCAAACCCGGTGAACTTTCAATCAATGGCCCAGAAGGCAGTTGTATTTTAACAGGAACAGTATGCACACCTGCAATTTCAGATGTCATATTATTACCATCATAATCAAACTTACTCAGATTTTAGTAAAAGCAATGTATTTTCATATTATGCGTAAAAAAAAAAATTGAAATTCCTTGTTTGACATTTTTAAATTTTCAATATTTTCCATAGATAACATAGAAAAGAGTTAAAAGAGTTTGTACAATCTTCAAAATCGTATAGAAAAATAGTTTGCCAGTTTCCAAAATATTGTAGGAAAACAAGTAAAGAAAATAGTAGGCGAAATGTTATGGAAAAAAAAAAAGCCTAGGGTTAAGTATGATATACAGAATTTTCAAGATTTTGCAAACTGAGAGCAGCAGTGAGTATTGGGAGAAAACTTTGAAGTTAATGAAAAATTGTTGAAATTCACGCGAAAATACCTCAATTTAAAAGGTTTTTAAAACATCAGTAAAATTACCTTCGTGTTTTCGACAGTCCAAGATTCCATTGCTGAAATTTATCAGACTAAAGAGACAAAACCAGGCAAAAAAAGCAGGCCTCGTTCCAATCTCCATATTTGTTGAATTCTTCCAAGGTTCTGCGCTATCCCGCATGTGAAGTCGTATATTCATACAATTAATACGCTTGTGAAGTCGTATGTGAAGTTTTAAAGATGCGCGCCGGCAGAAAGCCCAAAACTCTGCGAGGCTCTGTGTGAGGTTTTTCAATTTTTCCCTCTTTGATGTAAAAAGATTGCGGAAAGGCGAAGCAAACTTTTAAATGGGTTCTAATGTTTGCATCATTTTTGGTCTACTTGCTTTATCTGTCTTTTTGGATTTCCACATAGGCGTTTTATAAGTTTCCGTTATTTTGCCACGCGGATTTGAATTATTTTCGGGCTACTTGCTTATCTGTCTTTTTCTCGTGGAGTTGATTTCCACGTAGGCGTTTTATAAGTGTCCGTTATTTTGCCACGCGGATAAGGCGGTGTGATGTAGTTTTTTTAAGTTTTTTTATGGATGACTTTATATATTGCTAAATGGAGTTTTGAGTTAGTTTTTTTTATTATCTTTTCAAGGAATTGAATTTGGATATTTAGAAAGAGAGTTCAAAAGTTTAATTATTAAGTTATTCAATAACAATAAAAATGTTAAGATTATGATGGGTTTAGTCTTCTCGTACCATCATATTTTTAAATGAAGTTTTATTATTAAACAAAAATCTAATAATATTAATTTTTTTAAGATTTGGTTAGTGTGAGAAATTAGGTGTAGAAATGAAATGAAAGGAAAGATTTTAATTACGTCCACGAGACCCAAATATGTTCTATGGGACCTCAAATATGGAAGTACAATTACTCAAATCATATCATATGATCTTTAATATCTTTGAGAAGGTTGTTCCTTCTCCTGTTGATTTGTGTTAGCAATTCCCCAACTTTTTTTATTTTATTGTCTTCAAATAAATCTGTCATAAACTCGTTCCCAAGTGTTTCTTTGTATTTGTCACGGATATCTAAAAAACTTGGGCATTTATAGATGAAGCATTCCTCTGTCTCTACTGCCCCTATGCTGCATAGAGTACATATCCTTTCTTCCCATTGTTCTTTGGGCGTTGTTCATCTCCCTGTTTCACATCTAAGCCTATGAGAGCTAGTTCTTATATGAACAATGAGTATTTTTTCCTTCCACTTAATTTCAGCGCCTATATACGCTTTTTCCTTGTGGTCATACGTTGAGTTAAAATTTACAATATAATATTGTCTTTTCTTGCTTGCATTTTTCCACATTCCACTTCTGAACTTTTCATTCACATAATTTTTTGTCTTTGTTGATATTTGGGCATTCATTTATGTTGATTTCTCAACATTTCATTCATTTCTAATTTTGTTTCATCCATGTATTCTTTCGCCTATGCAACTCTTCGTCCCTAGCTGCCCTAGAGTTTTATCATTAAAAAAATATCTAATGTTATTGTTTTTTTCTCCCAGAGAGAGTCCAAACTTCCTAATGAGTGTGTTGTTTAGTCCTCTTATACCAAAATATTCTTAATTGAAGTTTTACCATTAAAAAAAAATAATGATATTGTCTTTTATTTTTTAAGATTTGGTTAGTGTAAGAAATCATGTATTCCAAAGAAAATCCAAAGTCCTAATCATTGCATAAAACCCAAGTCCTTTTATACCAAAATATTGTTAAATGGAGTTTACCGCAAATAAAACAAAAAAAATCTAATGATATTTGGTTGTTTTGAAATGAAATGAAAGATTTTAATTACGTCCGCGAGACCCAAATATGGTCTATGGGACCTCAAATATGGAAGTACACTTACTCAAATCATATCATATGATCTTTAATATCTTTGAGAAGGTTGTTTTTTCTCCTGCTGATTTGTGTTACCAATTCCTCAACTTTTTTTATTTTACTATCTTCAAATAAATCTGCCATAAACTCATTCCTAAGTGTTTCTTTGTATTTGTCACGGATATCTAAAAAACTCGAGCATTTATAGATGAAGTGTTCCTCTGTCTCTACTGCCCCTGTGCTACATAGAGTACATATCTTTTCTTCCCATTGTTCTTTGGGCGTTGTCCATCTCTCAGTTTCACATCTAAGCCTATGAGAGCTAGTCCTTATCTGAGCAATGAGTATTTTTTCCTTCCACTTGATTTCAGCTCCTATATACGCTTTTTCCTTGTGGTCATACGTTGGGTTAAAATTTGCAATATAATATTGTCTTTTCTTGCTTGCATTTTTCCACATTCCACTTCTGAACTTTTCATTCACATAATTTTTTATGTCTTTGTTGACATTTGGGCATTCATTTATGTTGATTTTCCAACGTTTCATCCATTTCTGATTTTGTTTCATCCATGTATTCTTTCGCCTATGCAACTCTTCGTCCCTAGCTGCCCTAGGCCATCTATCATTTGTCATGTTTTCTGTTTTTTTCAAGTAACATAACAGCTTGGTCATAGCAATTGCTTCTAAAGGGAACATTCCAATTTCAGCTAGAATAATTTCATAAGGGGTTGTGGCCTTAATTTTGAGAAAGTTTATGATTATATATTTTTGAATCCTTTTTATTTGCCTCCATTTTGCATTTGTTGTGCCACTAGCCCACACCTCGCAACCATACAATAGAACCGGTGTAACAAGTAGGCCAAATAAGACCTTGGTGGTCTTCCAGTCCCACAACTCGGCATTCCTACACCTGTTTTGAAGTGCATATAGTGCTCTCCAACCACTTTGAGTTCTTTTCATCCTACATGTATTCCAATTAAGTTTATCATGAAAGTCTATGCCCAGGTATTTGTATTCTACTACTACATCAAGCGGTTCTCCTGCAAACTGAAATTTTAGTTGTTGCTTCTTCTTTTTTGCTGAAAAAATCATAATTTTTGTTTTGCTCGTGTTCACCTGCATCCCAACTTCTTTACAAAAGATTTCTAGAGATTGAAGGTGATCTTCTAGATCTTTGGTTGTTTTGGCCACAAGAATTACATCATCTACATACATGAGGAGTTTACCACATATTTGGCTAAATGTACACCCTCTCCCCCAAATTTGTTTATCCATTCTTCTAACTTGTCAATGTACAACCCAAATAAGGTCGAAGATAGAGGGCAACCTTGTTTGACACCTATGTCACTACCAAAACATTCAGATAACCCTTCTTGTGTTCTGATTCTAGCCTTTACATGCTCATATAGTCTGTGAACTACTGCCCTATAGTGAATTGGAACCTCTAGCTCTTCCATTCTCGCTCCATAATTTTTTCCTTGGCACTATGTCAAATGCCTTTTTGAAGTCTACAAAACAACAAAAAGACTCCTCTTTTTTGTCCCATATTTTTTCCACTATGTGTCTGAGCGTGATACAGTGATCAATAGTTGAGTGCTTGGGCCTAAAACCTGTTTGCCCCTTTGCTCTCTTTCCCTTTTCTTCTGTCCATATGTTGATCCTACGCTTTATCATACTCCCAAACAACTTTGCAAAGAGAGGGTTGATCATGATAGTTCGATAGTTTGAGGGATTATTTACATCTCCACTTTTAAACAAAGGAATGGTCAAGCTAGTTGTCCACTCGATAGGGGAAGCCATTTTGTATAACCTCATTGAAAATTTCTTTGATTTGTGGTGCCAAGATATCTACCCCCATTTTATATGCTCTGCTTGAAGATTGTCTATGTCACGGGCTTTACGAGTTGCTAACTTTTTTATCCCTTGAATAATGTCTTCAATTGTGATAAGTTATTTCTTGACAATGATAGTAGGGGATGTCTCTTGCTGGTTACTACGTTGATACAGTTGTTCTGAATACTCCAACCATTGATTAACTGTTATGTTATTTTTAGTTTGCATCCTTTTCATCCTTAGTTCCTTCCAAAATTTCTTTGGTTCATGCTTCCCTAAGTAAATCAATTCTTTCCTCCTTGTTCTAGTGTATTCTTCTTTTTTTGCCCTTACCAGTTTCTCATATGCTTTTTTGTTTGCTCTTGTTTTACCTGTTGGTTCCTTTAGTAATCTTCGCATTTTTTTGCAATCTTCATCGAACCATGGGTTGGTTGGGAAGCTATTTCTTTCTTTATTTTTAGGTTTAGCTCTCTTGCATTTGTTTAGAGCTTCTTGAATAATGTGCATTAACCATTCACTCTTACTGTAATCTCTACTACTATGATGTAGTTCTTCCCTTTTTTGTAACTTGTTATTTAATACTGCTCTAAAATTCTGTCGATTTTCATCTATTAAGAGAATGTTTCCCTTGTGAGGATATTTATTTTGATTGTCTTGCAAGTGTTTTTCCCTTGGTTTGTCTCCATGCATTCGAAGTTTCATAACAATTGGGTTGTGATCTAACTTAAGTTCCACCGAAGAATCTTCCACTTCTAGCTCCTCTATTTTTGGTATGTAATTCTGTGAGCATATTACATAGTCTTTTACACTTTGTCCCTTATATGTTTTGCATGTATACTTTCCTGAATTTTTCCATTTGTTCATCCCATTGCAAATAATCAAATTGTATATGCTGCAAAGACCTAACAACTCTTCTTCATATTGCGTGATAGCCCCATGCTCATCTTCTGAAGTCCTGGTCCACTGTTGATTTTCCTCTTCTAGCATCCAAAGAGGATTAATCTCAATATCTTCGTTACCTTCTAGAATGATGGCTTGCTTATTTGTTGTCCTTGCATTGAAATCTCCAATTAATATAATCTCCCCCAACTTATTGTATATTGAAATGTCTCTTTTTAGGGAGGAGTATGGGTCTTCTTTGTTAAGGTCATGTTTCTTATAGAATTTAGAATTCTTGGGAGCAAAATAACATGTTGCTATGCTAATAACTAACTTATTTTCTAGGATCTTTATCTAGATGTACTATTTATTTTCATCTTATTTTTCAATTTTAATGACCCTATCACATTCCTCTTTTATTAAAACCATAATACCCCCATGCCCTTTGCCATTTTTTGCTACTTTATTCCATATTGCCATTTTTTGTATCCCACAAGTTCTGGAGTCCCACATCCATCGTGTTCATGTGTTTCTATCAATATGATTATATCTTTGTTTCTAGCAATGGGCCCTAACCCGGGTCCTCTTCTCCAAGGGAAACCCTACAGTTCCAACTTACCATTATAAGTGTTCTCGGGCGAGCCATACTCCCTATTTTTTTTTTATTTGTTTAGATGTGACGTATGCCTTTCCATTTCTTAAATATGCCTGTTTCCCTTCATTTCTTGTTGCCCTCACCTTTTCCCATTCCTTATTTCCTTCTTCCTGCTATAAAAATGTTAGGTCATCATCTAAATAAAATTGTGACCCTCTTAGCATGCCTCTGTTTTTAAGTAACCTTATTTTATCCTTGTAGCTCATTAATATGACCCGAATATGTATATCTCTGCCTCCTTCTCTCAGCCTGCAAATTCTGCTTGTTTTTTTAATCTGACCCTTCCATTGTAATCGATCTGACAAAAAGTCCTTGGTTAAATGATTTGTGTCTTCCTTGTCCCCATAATATTTCAACCCTTTGATGATTATATTTGATAACTTCTCATGTCTTTCTTTCTCTTATGTTATTTGAATTTTTACTTGCTTCTCTATCAACTCTTTTTGTTGATTGACTGGTTCTTTTACTACTTGAGACCATGTCTTTGCCTTTGCTAATTCATTTTGTAGCTCATTTTCTCTTGTTTCCATGTTTTTGAGTGTTTTCTGTACCTCTTTTATTTGATTTGCATTTGTTTTTTCCACCTCTATTGCATCATTGATTGGGGGTGGATGGCTTGTTTGAGGACATGCCATTCACGCTGACCCATGTTTGCAAGGTTTTGTAGCTTTAACATTTGCTCTTTGAGTTGGTTGTTTTCCTTTTCCAGCCTTCGAATGGTGTTTATAACCTCATATGATTTAGTTTCTATTAATTTCTCTCTCCTTTCTATGCATTCAAGTTTCTCTTTCATCTTCGTTAGCTCTTGCACATAAAGTCTTGGTACCCACATGAGTGGTGTAGTTGTGGGACTGTAAGTTTCTTCCTCATCTGAAAACTCATTTTGGTGATTTGCCTTTGATTGTTCCTTATTCTCCACTAGTTTATGTGGTAGAATATTTTTAATTTTTATTTTTTGATATGCCCTCTTCATTGTTTTTGCCCTTGCTCAAGCTTGTCAACGCCTTAATATCCTCCAGTACTGTTTCTCATTGACATATATTGGTTCTTGCAATTGTTGCTTCCCTTATTCCATTTTCAAACCCTTTATAGCCGAACCCTCTGTACTATTGATCCGATGAAATAAATGTGTAATAAAACCCTCCTTGCTCTACAAACCCTCCGTTGCAAACCCTTGCTGATAATAAAACTTTCTGCCGCAAACCCCTATAACGAATGTATTTCTCCTATCTACTTAAATTGTTTTATAAATCGAAAGAGGACATAAAATGTGCTTACCCGATGAAATAGATGTTTAATACAATACTTCGTCGCAAACCCTCCTTGCTCTGCAAAAACCCTTTGCCGCAAACCCTTTATTTTTTTTGTGCTGATATTTCTTGTTTGGTTTAGTGTACAGTTCAAATCTTCTCTGTTCTATCGGCTCTGCTTCAGTATCCTCGTGCTCTGCTTCAGTATCCCCACGCTCTATTTAAATATTTGGTTAGTGTGTGAAATTCAAGTCCTAATCATTGTGTTGTCCAACAAAGATAAAAATGTTATAATATTGTTAAATGGAGTTTAAAAAAGAAATCTAATGATATTGGTTTATTTAAGATTTGGTTAGTGTGTGAAACCCAAAGTCCTAATCATTATGTTGTCCAACAAGAATAAAAATGTTAGAATAAAGTATTAAAAATGTTAGAAGAAAGCATGGGTTTTTATGCCTCGTACCATAATATTGTTAAATGGAGTTTTATCATAAAAAGAAGAATCTAAAGATATTGGTTTTTTTAGATTTGGTTACTGTGAGCATGTGAGCATCCTTATTCCACCATGACTTCTAAGGGGAAAATTTTGTCCAACAAGGACAAAAATGTTAGAATGAAGTGTTAAAAATGTTAGAAAAAAGCATGGGTTTTTATGCATCGTACCATAATATTGTTAAATGGAGTTTTATCATAAAAAGAAGAATCTAAAGATAAAGCTATTGGTTTTTTTTAGATTTGGTTACTGTGAGCATGTAAGCATCCTCATTCCACCATGACTTCTAAGGGAAAGAGTTGAGCTTATCAATAGGGAATTTAACATATAACCACACACACCCCACTTTGAACCTTGAACCTTCCAAATAAGAGCTAAAGCCCGAACCATTGTGCTATTCCTGAGGACATCTAATTCATTTGATCATATTTTTAATATTCAAAGAGGAGATTCTTGTCAAGCATGGATAATATGTAAATTATTGTAAACAAACTACATGGTGATGAATTAATATTAGTAGGATCTCTTTAATCCTATATAATTTTTTTGTTTGATTGAGGTTAGTGTGAGAAATCCCATATTTGATCATTTACCTTAGGTGTCATTGGAGTGGAGGGTGCTATATTTACTGGTTGGTGTCGGTTGGCATCACTAACTCCAAAAGAACAATCTCTCATATGAATATGTTGTGCCTTTTCTTCTTCCAAAACTTGTTCTACCTTTTCAAATATCTCATAGATTATCTCTAGAGACAGGTCATCCAAATTTTCCTTAATAAGTGTAGAAAGTGTGGGGGGTATGGCTCTCAAGTATACTTCAATAGCTTCCTCTTCTGATGTACCCAAACTTTCCCACATTTGAGAGTACAATTCACAAAACCTCACACTGAATTGACTCATGGACTCATTAGGCTCTTTACATATAGAGGTGAATTGATTTTGCAACCTATCCAAGTCAACTTGATTACCAAAGTGATAAAGATAGGTTGCTTCTAATTATCTCCAAGAAGTATTAACCTCCATAGGTAGATGGCAATACCACGAGAATGATCTATCACCCACAATGTATGGGAAGAACCTACAAGCAATAGGCTCACAAAATATTTGAAATTGACATAATGTGAACTTATAGATATGTAGATTTTGTAGGTATCCTGATGCCACCTCTTGATTAAAAAGTCGTATCAACTCCAATAACATTTCATGAATTTGATAAGGTGTTCCAAAGGTAGAATGACATTCATAATACTTTCCTAATGCGGATACCATCGTTTCTCTTAGGGACATCATTTCTTCTCTTAGGGATACAATTTGCTCCTCAAATGTTGCCATTAGTGAAACTCAAAGAATAACTTCAAAACCAATTTGTTAGTCATGAATAAAAGAAGGAACCATGATAAAGCAATATTCTAAACATATAAATTAGTTTCTGATTCACCATATTGCATATGCGCAAATGAAGAGCATACTTCTAGTGTTGTAGGCTTTCTGATTCACAAGATCGCATTACACGCAAGTGAAGAACATAATACCGACAACATATACGTTTTAGACAAAATAATTCCTTACAAATAAGCATGAAATGACTCATAAATATCAAACATGTAACGTACGAATAATCATGTTTGCATCAACCCAAAGATGTATCCATTAAAATCCAATGAAAGAAATTGCATGGAGACAACCTCGTTAGTCAAGACCAAAAATTTTCAAAATCAAATCAAAACACATTATTCCTGTATGAACAATCAAAAGCGTTAGAACAATGCATAGCAATTCATGTCCTCATTTTAACACTACAAGGTTGTATTGTTTAAAATAGGGCTAAAGATAATAATCAATAGGGCATGAAATATTCAAAATTTAAATCCCTATAGCATTTAAATCACACTAAAATAAACCAAATCAGACCCTCCTTCTAGCGCCAAAATGTTGAGTGGTTTTTTCACCCAATTGTGAAAGTACACTCTTCTTTAAGATTTGGGTTCCAAATCCCCTCTTGCAAAGAAGTCAAACAAACAACTTCTCCAAGGTCTCCGCTATATTAGCATTTGCATATGTGTATTAGTAATCTCAAATAAAGATATTCAATTTAAATGCTTGGAACACCTTAGTGGTTGCAAGTAATTGTAAACAAGGGGCAATGTTGGTTTATTTTACCATGAAACTTTAGTGATTGTTCATTGAACCAAAATAAAGCAAATATGAGTTGGCCCTCATATGACCTTCAATGTGATGCTCAAATTACCCCTCTTTCGTAAAATCGGAATTTTTATGAAGAGGGCAATTTTAGGCTCTAAAAATGGAAATTTGTGAAATGCCATAAAACATAACTCCTTCAATGAAATTGGAATTTTCATGAAGGGAATGTCATCATAGGCTCATGAGTGTAAACAAAACTGAAAAAATGAAATTTGACCTTAAAATGGAAATTTTCTATTTTCGGATTTTAAAATCTGAAATAAAACTGCAACTTCGATGAATTTTAAAAAATACTAAAAAACTCCAAAAATAAAATTTCAAAGTGCGTATGGGAATTTGAAGTATAACCTACGCAATGGTGAAATTATTTTTGGATTTTGAAAATTTTTAAATGTTTATTTTAATGCTTGAATATTAAAAAAAAGTTAAAATTTTTGGAAAATAAAATGCAGAAAAAGTTGAAAGAAAATGCAGAAACTAAAAATAAAATGCATTCAGTATGATGCTATCCTATTTTGACAAAACCGAAGATGTGAGGTTTTCATGCATGCAACCTAGCCTATTGGACTTGCAAAATAAGCACAATCCGGATAAGCTAAGTGCTGGCTCCTAGGGTTTTAAATGAGGTTTTCATATTTAAACATTCGCATGAAGCAACCAAGAAAACTTTCATAAACTCCATTTACAAGCCTAAAATTTGAAAAGGGGAAAAATAGACATTTAATCTTGCATGCAGAAAATGACTAATTCTTTCTTGTCCATAAGATACAACTTTCTGAAATTTTATGTATTAAAAATTTGTTATTTTACAATAACAAAAATTTTTGGTTTTCCCAAACCAGTCCATGGAAGAAAAATAGCCCAAACAGGTCCAGAATGGCCCTCTTGCCTTCAAATCTGCAACTCTGCTTGCAGTAGTTTCCAACCCCTTAAAACATCCTTGCATGGCGTATATAAAATTTTTAGGAAGCTTTTCGTTTCATTTTCCAATAACTGTTCGTTTCACCTTCCCTTGTGCATGCATGTGTTCTGGTTTTCAAAAAAGGCTTTTCGTTTCTATTTTGTGGCCCTTCATTTCATTCCCATGGTTTGGCTTCCTCTATTTGGTTTTCTTCACTTTTCGTTTGATTTCAAAAAACGCTTCCTTTTCTCCACATGGGCACGCGTCTGCTTCCTTCCATGTGTAACGACCATCTTAAATGATTTTGAATCATTACAGATTCCTTATGTAACGTTTTGCCTTATTCATTGGATTTTGTCCTTATGTGACAAATTGTTAGTCTTACAATGACACTGAGAGGGGGGATGAATCAATGTAGCTCTTTAAATTTGAATTTACAGTTCTTAATACAGCAGCAATTAACACTTATTACAAGATACAACAAGAATAACAATAGAGCATCACACAACACAAGATTTAACGAGGTTCACCAATGTGGCTACTCCTCAAAAATGACTGCTTGGACTACCATCCAAATCCAACCTATTCAAAGCAAAAACTTTACAATCACTTTACCAGCACCCATTGGAAGGAGCACCAACCCCCTATTTGTCTACACCAACAGAAAGGAGCACCAACCCCTCATTTACCAGTACCTACTAGAAGGAGCACCAACCCCTGATGCCAAGCTGCAACCTGGACTTGAATTATGAATCTAAAAGATTAACAAAAAGATACCTTCACTTTTACAAGACCCCGACTAGTCTGCTTCATCTTTGCGATCTTTGCGCACTTTGCTTCCTCTACGAAATCACTTCACACAATCTGTTGCGTGACAATCGAACGATCGTCTTCTCCCTTTTGTGCACTCTGCTTCCTTTACAAATTTTGCACTTAGCATGATTTGACACGACTTGCACTTTGTGCTCTACAATCGAACTTCGCACACATCGACATCCTTAATTCTTCAAACAACCTTCCTTTTATAACAATATTTTCATGATCAAAACCCTAATCTTAGTCACTGTAAACCCTGATCTTAGTCGACTGCAAACCCTAATCTTAGTCAACTGTAAACCCTAATATTAGTCGATTGTCATAGGTCTTCGTCGGCTTCAACTCAACCACAAAAAAGCAACATGTTGCGATATCATGACACTTTTGCTTATTCTCTCTTTCTCCTTGCTTTGGTCTCGAAAATACAACATGTCGCGATATCACGACACTTTTGTTCTCTCTCTCTTTCTCCTTGCTTTGGATCGCGAAACTACAACATGTCGTGATATCATGACACTTTTGCCTCCTTGCTTCTCTTCTTGGCTTGTACCCATGAAAACTCAACATGTCGTGATATCGCGACACTTTCGTCGTCATACTTCTTTTCTTGGCTTGTACCCATGAAAACACATGTCACGATATCACGACACTTTCCTCCTTGCCTCTTTTCTTGGCTTGTACCCGTGAAAACGTAGCATGTCACGAAATCGCGACACTTTCGCCTCCTTGCCTCTTTTCTTGGCTTGTACCAGCAAAATCACAGCATGTCGCAAAATCGTGACACTTTCACCTTCATACTCTTCCTCTTTACTTTTGTTGCGAAATCATGACATTTTTGCCTTCTTGCTTTCTCTCTCCTCATTGAGTCACGAAAATGCGACATGTCATGATATCACGACACTTTCTCTCCTTTGCTTTTTCTTTTGCCTTCGGGTCACGAAAATGCGACATGTCGCGATATCGCGACGCTTTCTTTCCTTTGCTTTTTATTTTGCCTTCGGGTCGCAAAAACACGACATGTCGTGATATCACGACGCTTTCTTTCCTTTGCTTTTTATTTTGCCTTCGGGTCGCGAAAACGCGACATGTCGCGATATCGTGACGCTTTCTTTCCTTTGCTCTTTCTCTTGCCTTCTAGTCACGAAAATGCGACATGTCGCGATATCGTGACACTTTCTTTCATTTGCTCTTTTTCTTGCAATATGTCATGAAATCATGACACTTTTTCCTCCGTACAATATCTCTTGCAATGTGTCACGAAATCGTGACACTTTTTCTACTTGCATTTCTCTCTTCCAACATGTCACGAAATCGTGACACTTTTTCTTTCGTACTATCTCTCTTGCAATATGTCGCGAAATTGTGACACTTTTTCTACTTGCCTTTCTCTTTTCCAACATGTCGCGAAATTGCGACACTTTTTCTTTCGTACTATCTTCCTTGCAATATGTCGTGAAATCACGACACTTTTTCTACTTGCCTTTCTTTCTTCGAATATGTCACGAAATCACGACAGTTTTGCTTGCTCGTGCTTTCTCTCCGAACATGTTGCAAAATCATGACAGTTTTGCTTGCTTGCGCTTTCTCTCCGAACATGTCATGAAATCACGACAGTTTTGCTTGCTTGCGCTTTCTCTCCGAACATGTCACGAAATCGTGACAGTTTTGCTTTCTTCTCAACATGTCATGATATTGCGACAGTTTTTCTTTCTTGCTCAACATGTCGTGATATCGCGACAGTTTTCTTCCTTGTGATTTTCTTTTGATTTTTAGCATATGGGCCACTTTGGTCTTCTTGAAAAAACACTGTACATACTCTGAGTAACCTTTGAACTTTTGTCTTCTACATCTGAAAGGCTTTTGAACTTCCCTGCCCACTGCATCAACAAGTCTATCTGACTATGTTGACAACAATGACAATATTGTTGTTGCACCTTGCTCAACAATCTCCCCCTTTGGAATTATTGGCAACACATGTGCAATTTCATGTAACTCTTCTCCCCCTTTGACAATAATACCAAAAGGCTGCTGTAGACTCCCCCTGAGTCCATGCACAACATTCCCAGGCACACTCTATTGCATTTAGCAAAGATCATGAACATGAGCAAATAGATAATCAAATACTAAAATGCTCCCCCTAAGAATGTGATCCCTGTAGCTAGTCAATTTTTGGGATGTGTGACCACTCCCAATTTATTGCGAAGGTACTCAAAAACTTCCTTGGGCAAAGGTTTTGTGAAGATATCTGCTACTTGCTCTGTAGTTGGAAAAAAATCCAACTTAACCTCACCTTTTGCAACTTTCTCCTTCAAAAAGTGATACCTGATAGCGATGTGCTTTGTGCATGAATGCATAATTGGATTCTTGGAGATGTTAATGGCACTGGTGTTATCACACTTAACTGATATCGGCTCACTGAAGCTAATACCAAGATCTTTCAGGGTTTGTTTCGTCCATAATACTTGCATACAACATGTTGTTGCTGCAATATATTCTGCTTCTGCTATCGATAGAGAGACTGACTCTTGTTTCTTACCGTGTCATGCGACCAATCTGTCTCCAAGATAGAAAGCACCTCCACTTGTACTCTTTCTGTCATCTACACATCCTGCCCAATCTACATCTGAATACGAAATAAGGGTGAAGTCTTTACCTTTCGGATACCATAACCCATATTCCATAGTACCCTTGAGATATCGAAGAATCCTTTTTACTGCTGTCACATGAGTCTCCTTGGGATTAGCCTGAAATCATGCTACCATGCATACTGCCTGTAAAATATCTGGTCTGGTAGCTGTCAGGTACAGTAAGCTTCCAATCATAGATTTGTACATGGTTTGATCAACAGGTGGAGATTTTTCATCCTTGCTCAACTTGCGACTGTCGTCATGGGAGTGCTAACTGGCTTACAGTCCTCCATTGTGAAATTTTTTAACATCTCTTTTACATATTTAACTTGAGAAATAAATATGCCCTTCTTACTTTGATTAACTTGCAACCCGAGGAAATACGATAGTGCTCCAATCATTGACATTTCAAATTCTTTCTGCATCTTATTTGCTAAATCCTTGCACAACTCATCTTTGTTGCTCCCAAATATGATATCATCTACGTATACAACAAGAACAATAATATGCCCATTTTCTGTTTTGACATACAAATTACTATCCACCATACCTTTATTAAACCTTTGATGAGTGAGATAGTTGTCTAGCCTTGCATAACATGCTCGGGGTGCCTGTTTTAGGCCATATAATGCTTTCTTCAACCTGCAAACAAAGTTGGGATCATCACCAAGTTGGAAACCATCTGGTTGCTCAATGTAAACCTCTTCTTCAAGTTTCCCATTCAAAAATGCTGATTTCACATCCATTTGATAAACTTTGAAATTCTTGTAGACTGCTAAATCCAGAAACATTCTAATTGCCTCTAGTCTAGCTACTGGTGCAAAAGTTTCCTCAAAATCAATGCCTTCAACTTGTGCATAACCCTTACAAACTAATCTTGCTTTATTTTTGACTACCTGTCCGTCTTCATTCAATTTGTTTCGAAAAATCCATTTAGTTTCGATTATATTTTTATTTGCAGGCCTAGGTACTAGCTCCCAAGTGTCGTTTTTCTCTATCTGATCTAATTCTTCATTTATTGCCTTCATCCAGCTTTCATCTTTGCTTGCATCATCAACATTTTTGGGCTCAATGTTGGATAGTAGAGAGTAGTTACTTACTGCTCTTCTTCTTGTCTGAACACCAACTTTGGGGTTTCCAATGATTTGCTCTCTAGGATGATTTCTCTGCCAGCTGCCTGTTTTGAATTTCTTATTTTCTTCCATTTCTAAATCACAACTTAAATCATCTGAGTCAATTTCCTGTATCTTCTCCATTTTGGTTTCCTCATCTCCTTTAATAACCTCTTCATAAATTGGGTAGTTTGTTTCATAGCTAATTACTCGTTCTCTATCTTCATCAAATTTAACATCGGCACTGTCCACAATTTTCTTTAGCCTTTTGTTGTAGCATTTGTAAGCTTTGATTTTTGATGAATATTCGAAAAAAATACCTTCATCCGCTCTATCTTCAAACTTACCAAGATTATCTTCAATTCTTTTGATGTAGCACTTGCTGCCAAAAAAATTGAGGTATTTTGTTGTTGCCCTTTTTCTGAACCACAACTCATAAGGAGTTTTGCTTTCATGTGTTCTCGGCATGTACCTATTTTGGATATACACTACAGTGTGGACTGCTTCTTTCCAAAATCTATCTGCTACTCTGCTTTCAACCAGACATAGTTCGTGCCATTTCTGCATTGTCCTGTTCTTTCTTTCTACCACTCCATTCCGGTGAGGTGTCCTGGCTGCTAAAAACTGTCTCTTAATACCGAATTTCTCACAGTACTCTATAAACTCCTCTGAAATGAATTCTCCTCCTCTATCTGATCTTAGACATTTGATCCTCTTTCCTGTTTCATTCTCAAATTGGTTTTTGAAAATCTTGAACATATCAAAGGCTTCTGATTTATGTTTCAAGAAAAATATCCATGTCATTCCAGAATAATCATCAATGCACAACATACAATATTTGTCACCATTTATGCTTTGTGTTCTCATGGGACCACATAAATCAGTGTGTATTAGATCCAAAGGTTTGCTTGTGTAGTACTCTTTGGTTTTGAATGTGACTCTAGTTTGCTTCCCCTTTTGGCATGAAGCACAAATGTTGTTTGCAGGTTTGCTGATGGTTGGAATATCTCTCACTGCCCTTTTTGAGGTGATTTTTACTAGATTATCAAAACTGATATGACCAAGTCTCTTGTGCCACAACCAATTTTTTTCAACCTGTCCAATAAAACAAGTTCCTTTTGAAGTCTCTGAGAGCGTGTATAGGTTACCAGATGTCCTTGATCCTGTTGCTATCAATTTTCCACTGTTTGTTTTTCTGACTTTACAACCCTGCTTCATAAAAACTACTTCATGACCTTTCTCACAAATCGACTTACACTCAATAAGTTATGTTTCAACCCATCCACAAATAGGACTTCTTCTGACTTAATCCTTCCATCACTGATTTTAACTGAGCCTTTGCCGACTATCTTGGCTCCATCATTATTTCCAAATTTTACTGAACCTCCTTCATATTTTTGTAACTTCTCAAATTTTTGTTTGTCACCTGTCATATGACTGGAGCATCCACTATCAAGTATCCATGGTACATATTTATTCTATGCTTTGAATGTAGTTTGTACGATTAAGGATTCATTTTCTTCCTTCAGTCGCTCTTTTCCTTTCCACATTGTTTTGATAGTAGTTTTGGGCTCTTGTTTTGCCTTTCCCTTATCAATAGTTTGAGCATGTTTTTTGGGAAGCTTTCTATTTTGACTCATCCTGTATGGTTGAAATTTTCTTCCCTAAAACTGATTTGATGTAAATGTATTTCTACAGTTTCTTGCAATGTGCCCAAAATTATGACAGTTATAACATTCAATTGTATAATTCATCAGAGGAGAAAAAACATTTCTACTTGGTGAAATTTCTTGGTCTTACATTATATTTGCGATCTGAGATTTTATGTCCATAGCCATTGCATTTAAAACAGAAACTAGAGAAAGGATAATTGAACCTGGGTGATGGTCTTTGCCATGTTGTCGTAGGAGCCATAGGTCTTCTTCTTCTTTGATGTGTGACATTGGTGAATCTATCATTGTCAATTCTCCTTTCATGCCTGGCATTAATGCTTTCTCTTGCATGAGACGTTTTTCCTTGATCAACCTGTCTCTTATCTTCATTCTTTATGGATTTTGCATTTCCGACCTTTAATCCACTTGATGATTCTCCTTCGATGAAACCCAGACCAAATTTGATGCTTGTAGGTCTTTGGTCATTTATGATCTTATCCAGATTCATAGAACTTTTTTCACGTTTGTGATAACAACTAATTTTCTTATTCATCTCTTCTAACTGCATTCTTAAACCAACAATATCTTCTTCTAGCTTGCTGCAATAATCTATTTTCATTGTTATTTGCACTTCGAGATCTTCGGAGATTTTCTTAGATTCTTCTATTTATACTTTCAAGCTAGTTATGATTCCATTTGCATCCTCAAGCTTTTTTGAAAGTTTCTTATTCTTTTTCTTTTCTATCTTCCACTCTTCAAGTGTAGAGATCAACTCACCTTCTAGATCTACTTCAGCCTCAAGGTTTTCACCACAAACTTTAGAGGTCACTCCTTCTTCCTTTTCTGATTTAATTTCTTCAAATGCCATGAAAAGAGCTTCATCTTTTTCTTCTTCAGACTCTTCACCGGAGCTGTTCTCTGATGAACTAACATTCTTGGAGATGAAACTTTTCTTCTTGAAGTTGCCTTTTCTGAAATTCATTTTCATCTTCCAGTCACTTCTTTCTTGGTGCAATCCTTCATCATTTTTGTTCTTCTCTTTAAGTGGACATTTAGTCGCAAAATTTCCAATGCCTCCACAGTTGAAACATTTAAATGGTAGCTTCCCTCTGTATTTTTATTTTCCCTTTTTTAGTTTTCTAACAAAGTTTGCTTCCATTTCATCTGATGTCTCTTCTTCCTCGGACTCTTGTTTTGTGTTTTTATTCTTAAGAGCTTTAAAAGCCGCTTCTCTGTCTGTGGGTTTAGATCTTCCTATTCTCATCTCATATGCAGTCAAAGAACCATACATCTCATCTATACTAAAATAATTTAAATTTTTAGCTTCTTCTATCATTGAGACTTTGGAATCAAACCTTTGAGGAAGAGATCTTAGTACCTTTTTTACGATGGTAGAGTCTCCAATATCCTCGTCGAGCCCTCTGATCGCATTAATGATTTCATTAACTCTTAGCATGTATGCCTCAATGTTTTCATCGTCGTTCATTTTCAATGCTTCGAACTGAGCTCGATGTGTCTGTAATTTGGCCTCCTTGTTCTTAGCATCTCCTTCATGAATACTCTTCAGTTTGTCCCATATCTCTTTTGCAGTATTATAGCTCATGATATTTACTAGTTCACTATCTGCTAATCCACACATGATAGCATTCTTTGCTTTTGATTTATTCTCAAATAGTTTCTTTTTGTCAGCCTCTTTTGGAGGAGTGATGGGTATTGTGTATCCACTAACTATTGAATCCCAGATTTCATATCCCAAAGCATAGAGATATGTCTGCATTCTGATTCTCCAGAACACGTAATTGGATCCATCAAACAATGGTGCTTTGTTTGATGAGAAACCTTCACCACTTGCCATTGTATTAGTTCCAATATCACCCTAGCCGATTAGGCTTATACAGGAACTTAGCTCTTATACCAATTGTTAGTCTTACAATGACACTGAGAGGGGGGGTGAATCAGTGTAGCTCTTTAAACTTGAATTTACAGTTCTTAATACAGTAGCAATTAACACTTATTACAAGATACAACAAGAATAACAATAGAGCATCACACAACACAAGATTTAACGAGGTTCACCAATGTGGCTACTCCTCAAAAATGACTGCTTGGACTACCATCCAAATCCAGCCTTTGCAAAGCAACAACTTTATAATCACTTTACCAGCACCCACTAGAAGGAGCACCAACCCCTTATTTATCTACACCAACAAAAAGGAGCACCAACCCCTCATTTACCAGCACCTACTAGAAGGAGCACCAACCCCTGATGCCAAGCTGCAACCTAGACTTGAATTATGAATCTAAAAGATTAATAGAAAGATACCTTCACTTTTACAAGACCCCGACTAGTCTGCTTCACCTTTGCGATCTTTGCGCACTCTGCTTCCTCTACAAAATCACTTCGCATAATTTGCTATGTCACAGTTGAACGATCGTCTTCTCCCTTTTGCACACTTTGCTTCCTTTGCAAATTTTGCACTTAGCACGATTCGACATGACTTACACTTTGCGCTCTACAACCGAACTTCACACACATCAACATCCTTAATTGTTCAAACAACCTTCCTTTTATAACAATAATTTCATGATCAAAACCCTAATCTTAGTCGGCTGTAAACCCTGATCTTAGTCGGCTACAAACCCTAATCTTAGTCGGCTACAAACCCTAATCTTAGTCAGCTGTCATAGGTCTTCATCGACTTCAACTCAACCACAAAAAAGCAACATGTCACGATATCGTGACACTTTTGCTTACTCTCTCTTTCTCCTTGCTTTGGTCCTAAAAATACAACATGTCGCGATATCATGACACTTTTGTTCTCTCTCTCTTTCTCCTTGCTTTGGATCGTGAAACTACATGTCGCGATATCACGACACTTTCGCCTCCTTGCTTCTCTTCTTGACTTGTACCCACGAAAACTCAACATGTCGCGATATCACGACACTTTCGTCGTTGTACTTATTTTCTTGGCTTGTACCTGTAAAAACACATGTCGTGATATCATGACACTTTCGCCTCCTTGCCTCTTTTCTTGGCTTGTACCCACGAAAACGTAGCATGTCACGAAATCGTAACACTTTTGCCTCCTTGCCTCTTTTCTTGGCTTGTACCAGCAAAATCACAACATGTCACGAAATCGTGACACTTTCGCCTCCGTACTCTTCCTCTTTACTTTTGTAAAGAATATAAACTTGGAATTCCAATC